>PVLC010000654.1:88543-189404 GCA_004027655.1 Graphiurus murinus | reverse complement strand
CGGTACTGGGGATTGAACTCAGGGGCATTCTACCTCCGAGCTATACCCCCAGCCCTATTTTTTATTCTTTATTTTGAAACCGAGTCTCACTAAGTTGCGGAGTGCCTCACTAGGTAGCTGAGGCTGGCTGCGAACCGGGATCCTCCGGTCTCAGCCTCCCGAATGCTGGGATTACAAGCGTGCGCCACCACGCCCGGCTTGTTCCATTGTTTATATATACCACGTTTTCTTTATCCATTCATCTGATTCTGGGTACCTAAGTTGATTCCATATTTTCGTTACTGTGAATAGTGCCATGGTAAACGTGGGTGTGTAGGTATTTCGGTATGCTGATTTAATTTACTCTGGATGTATACCTACAAGTAGGATAGCTAGATCATATGATAGATCTATTTTCAGTGTTTGAAGAACTTCCATACTGTTCTCCGTAATGGTCATACTAATGTACATTCCCATCAGTAGTGTATCAGGATTTCTTTTTCTCTATATCCTCACCAGAATTTATTTTTTGCTTTTTGTTTTGATAGTATCCATTCCAACCGGGGTGAGATACCTCATTGTAGTTTGGATTTGCATTTCCTGGATGGCTAATGATATTGTACATTTTTTTTTCATATATCTGTTGGCTATTGCTATTCTTTTGAGAAGCATCTATTTATATCTCTTGCCTATTTTTAAATTAGATTTTATTTGCTTTATAAAGTTTTTTTAGTTCCTGATATACTCTGGATGGTAATCCTTTGTCAGGTGAAGAGCTGGCACATACTTTGTTCCAGTCTGTATCTTGTCTCTCTATTATTTCCTTTGCTGTGTGGAAGCTTTTCAGTTTGGTGCAATCCCATTTGTCTGTGTTTGCTTGTATTTCCTGTGCTTTGGGGGTCATGTTAAAAAATCACTGACTACACCAATTTGTGAAGGGTTTCTCCTATGCTTTCTTCTAGTGGTTTCAGAGTTTCAAGTCTTACATTTAGGTCTTTGGTCTGTTTTGAGTTGATTTTTGTACAGGGTGAGAGGTGTTAGGTTTTAATCTTTTATATATGGATATCTAGTTTTTCCAGCATCATTTATTTATTTTTTATATATTTGGGCATACTAGGGATTGAACCCAGGGGCATTCTACCTCTTAAGTTCCATCCCCATTCCTATTTTTAATTTTGAAACAGGGTCTTGCTAAGTTGCTAAGGCTGGCCTGGAACCTGTGATCCTTTTGTCTCAGCCTCCCAAGTGCTGGTATTTGACAGGTGTGCGCCCCCTGGCTCCAGCACCATTTATTGAAGAGGCACTCCTTTCTCCAATGAGTGTTTTTGACTCCTGTGTTGGGAATACATTGGCTGTAGCTGTACACATTTATTTCTGGGATTTCTGTTCTTTTCCATTGGTCTGTGTGTCTGTTTTTATAGCAGTTATCACGCTGTTCTGGTTACTGTGGCTCTGTGGTATGTCTTGAAACCAGGTATTGTCATGCCTCCAGCTTTGTTCTTTTTGCTCAGGATTGCTTTGGCTGTTTAGGGTCTTTTCTGCTTCTATATATAATTTAAGATTGCTGTTTTACTAATGCAAAGAATGACATTGTTATTTTGATGAGGATTGCATTGAATCTGTAAGTGACTGGGTGGTATCAACATTTTAGCAATATTCTTCTAAACCATGAACACGGGATGTCTCTATTTTTTGTGTTGTATCACCTTCAATTTCCTTCATCAGTGTTTTTAATTTTCTTTTTTAGTTTTTTAAGTGCTGGGAATTATACGTGGACATTCTACCTCTGAGCTACACCCCCAACTCTTATTTTATTTGTTATTTTGTAAGAGGGTCTTGCTAAGTTACCCTGCTTACCTTGAACTTGAGATCCTCCTGTCTTAACCTCCCAAGTTCTGGGATTACAGGTTAAGACCTGTACCTGGCCGTTTTTGTTTGTTTTGTTTTGTTTTTGTTTTTGCACCTGGCTGTTTTTTGTTTGTTTGTTTTGGTACTAGGGATTGAACCCAGGGGCATTCTACCTCTGGGCTAGACCCCCAGTATTTTAAAACAGGGTCTCGTTAAGTTGCTAAAACTGTCTTCAACCTGGATCATCTTGTCTCAGCCTCCCAAATACTGGGATTATAGGTGTGCACCACCATACTCAGCTTGCATCTTGTCATTTTCATTGTAGAGGTTTTTCACTTCCTTGGTTTTTATTCCTAAGTATTTTACTTTCTTTTATTTTTATTTATTAACACATACTAGTTTCCAAAGTAATGGGATTTATTGTGACAATTTCATACATGCATATAATGTATTTTGTTCTTATCTACCCTTCCACTACTGATTTTATTTGTTGATTTTCTGTCCTGCAACATCTCTGAATTTATCAATTCCAGTTGTCTTTTGGTGGAGCCTCCAGAGTTTGGGGCTTTGTTTTTGTTTTTAATGGGGATTGAACCCAGGGCCTCACAGATGACAATCATTCATTTTACCACTGAGCTACATCCCAGCCCATTTTTTTTTTTTTATATATCTAGTATGATGTCACCTACAAATAGGGATAATTTGACTTCTTCCTTTCCTGTTTCTGTGCCGTTTCTTTCGCTTGCCTAATTGCTCTGACTAAAACTTCTAGCACTATACTAAATAATAGAAGTGAGAGTGGATACTCTTATCTTGTTCCAGATCTTAGTGGAAACACTTTTCATCTTTTTCCCATTCAGTATGATCTTGGCTATGGGTTTGTCATATATAGCTTTTATTATGTTGAGGTACAATTTCTCTATATCTAGTTCATTCAGGGTTTTTATGATGAAGTGATATTAAATTTTATCTAATACTTTTTCTGTATCTATTGAGATGGTCATGATTTTTACTTATTTTGTTGATGTGATGTATTACATTTATTGGTTCATGTATGTTGAACCATCCTTGCATTCCTGGGATCAATCCATCTTGATCATGGTAATAATTTGCATTTTTAAACATTTTCAGTAAAGTTGGTATTTTAATGTTTGATATTAGTGTGTCTTTCTCAATTTTTCACACCCCTTAGCTATATTCTTTTTGCTTAATCTTTCTAGTCTTTTCATTATATATATATATATACACACACACACACACACACACACATATGCACGTTCGCACTCAAAAGAGTATATAAAGAGTAATATAGTTAACACCTAACTTAAGAAATGAAGCCACCAATGCAGTTGAAGTACCCTGCTAGTTCACATAAATGTGTAAGAACTTTTATGTATTAAAGATATTAGTTCTTTGTCACTTGTTTTGCATAATTTTCCCTATTTTATCTTTTGTTACCTAACTTACTATATCTTATTGACTGTGCGATGGTTTCATCTGGAGAATATACTATTTTATGTACATCTAAGAACAAAAATATGAATTGATTTTAAGAGGCATTTTGATTTCAGAAATATTAAAAGGTGAGAAAAGTGTATCTTAGAATTGATGAAATGCAAATTTAGTGAGATTTATCAATTTTTTCCTTTTTTCTGTTTCTAGTGTTAGTCATAGAAAGACTTTCCTATGTCAAAAGACATTTAAAAATTCACCTAGTATTATTATGGCTTAAATGTTTTTCACCTTTAATTCACCTTATTTTAATGTATGATTTAATTTTTGTCTTTTTATCCAAATGATTAACCAAAGGTCATAAAATTAAGTGACATTAGTGGCTTTTGAATACGAAATGATATGCTCAGATGTGCTTGCTAGAGAAACATTAATATGGTTGTGGGGTTTGGTTGGGTCTAGTCTAAAAGCTGTCAGTTGTATTTTCTAATTAATATGTATAAACAGTAGCAGAAATGTTTATCTTAAATTTGCATTGAAAGGAATATCAATGTCAAAACCAAATTTCAATTTGAAGTTGCCTTAAATTTCTGATAAGCATCTGAATATTCTTAGAATCAGTTGTGACTGTCAAAACTCTCTGTTTGAAATTGCCTTAAATTTCAGATAAGCATCTGAATGTTCTTAGAATCAGTTAATATACAAAGTTAAATTAATTTTTTGCAACATAGACAGTAGTTTTATGCCTTTGATGAAAGTCTATATGAATCTGAGTGGATTACTTAATTTAACATGTAGCTTCTTATTATTATTTTTTTCTTTCTTTCTTTCCAGTGCTGGTGAACCCCGTGCCTTGCTCATGCTTGGCAAGAGCACCACCACTCAGCTACGGCCCTGCCCCACCTTCCTTTTTTTGTAAAAAGGTCGTAATAGTACCTTCTCCATAGGATCATATCAACAAATCAAATACAGACACAAAATAATGGGATACCCTTGTATGATAACACTTGTCAAGTACTGTGCTCATAGGAAATATTAAAAAGTGCTGTTGACTAAAAGAAGCCAAAGGGGGAGGGGAGTGTCGTCTTCATACATCCTCAGAATGTTTCTCTTTTAGTAGACTTGTTCCTGTCCTCCTAGCTTTTAAGAGATAGAGTCTGAGCCACACACACCTATAAAAACATAATAGCATAGGATCGTTGTAAGGATGAATGAGAAAGTATAAGTAAAGTGCTTCACTGAGGGAATTCACTCTTTATCTGAGGACTTTGAAGATCAAGTGTAATCACAGCCCGCTTCTCTTGTATCTGGGGCTGCTCTACGTCTCCAGTGTTGCTGGAGTAAATTATTTGTTAGGCCTCTCCCAGTCTTGATTTAGATCCCCAGGAGTCGACTAGAACTTCTCTTGTGGTCTACAGTTAGCTTACGTGAAAATCTTTTACTTCTGTGTATGTGCCAAACCTTTATAGACAGTTTAGGGGTTTGTAGATGAGTGATTAGTGTGTATTTTAGGTTTGATTGATACAGTTTTTGTTCTATAAATTGTCATTAGGGTTACCTCTGCTGCTTTTCTCTGACAATGTTGACTTGCTGATATGTTTTTGTAGGTTTGCATGGTTCACATCCTATCTCCTAAAAGCTAAGGGGACTGGAATAAGACTACTAAAAGAAAAACATTTTGAGAATTTTATGGATAAGACACTCTCCCCTTTTGACTTCTTTTAGTCGACAGCACTTCTGAATATTTTGTGAGCACTGTACTTTGACAGTGTTGTCATACAAGTGTCACTGTCCACATCTTGGTGAAAGACACAATCTGTGTTAAACTGCGTTAAATAACATAAGACTGTGTAATTGTGTGTCACCGAAGAGCTTTAGCATTTCACAGGAGAGGAGAATCGGGAGGACAGGAGTGGTCTTGAGGAATGTGTTTCATTGATGTAGAAAGAATACGCTAAGTATTGGGGATAGTATGACTGGAGATAGGGCAGTGAGGGTCCTTTCTGCATGCTTTGGATTGAAGGCATTATTTGGGATGAGCTGAAAAACACAGCTACATTTGATAGGGTACGACTAGATTCTTTAACCCTTGGAAACGAAGCAGAAGAGATTAGCACTGAAATAGCAGTACATGCTGTTAACCACCATCTTAGTTTCTTGCTGTATTTCCTTTCTTCTTGAGGTTAAAGAGAAGAAATCTAACTAGTCTTAAAAACAAAAACAACTTTTAGTTTGGCATGCAGTAAAGTAATCTTTCCACCAAAAAGACCTGAAACAATATTGATAGGAAGTAGCATTCATAAATTTTATGTTGACATTTTTTATTTCTATTACTTAGTCTTAGCTATTTATGTAGCAGAAAAGTTTTAAATTGAAAGCTTTCCTACTGCCATTAGGAGAGCCAGAAAGTGGAGGATAGAACTCATCAGGAAATATTGCTAGGTACCTCTTTGGAGGTTTGACCTTGAGGGAACCAGCAGGGAACTGATGGAGCCTTCTGTGCAAACGGTGTGGGTGGCTGTGAACTGACTGTAGTATTAAAATCAACAAGTCTCGCCCTCATCTGCATTAATCCAGTGTGGCCCAGCAGATACAGGCTATATGAGAATTAAGTATATATAGATATATGGGTTATCTCTATCTATATCTACAGATATATCATTCACACACACATATGTATACATACATATATATATGTATACATACATATATATATACATATATATATATATATATATATATATATGAAGCAGGGCTTTTCATACTACTATCTCCGATTGGAAATGGAAATGATAAGTGACAGGTTTTCCTCCTGTCAATCACAATACTCTTGATACAATGTGGCAACCCTTGATTTAATAATAGTTGGACCTGTGACCCATGTCTTAACATGTGTAATGCTGTGAATTATGTGGTCTGCTTAGTAACAACAAAAATTTGTATTTATAACTGCTTAATTACCATAACTAAATAGGTTAGAAATACTGGCAGGACTTTTGAGCCCAGATAAGTGGTGACTTATCTGACTCTGTGTCCTAGGTATGTCGCTTATAATTCTGGCCTGCCCACAGTTCCTTTAAAGGAAATCCACTTTTTCAACAGTATATTGCTGAAGAACAAGACCTCAAGAACTGTGTTTTATACCACATGAAATGTATGGCAGTGGATTGGTCTAGCAGTGGGCATTTGACCTCAGGGCTGCCAACCCAAAGTCACCCCAAAAGTTAACTTACAGTTACTTATAGGAAACATGGCGTTAATCTGCCATTGAGCCATAGATGGTGAAGCTAGGAAGATGCGTTGGTGTAGAGTCCTATAAAGCTAGTCTAAGGGAATGGACAGAAGCCTCGAGGTACAGAAACACTAAAGGAGATGAGGAAGCCATTTGGTTACTAGAAAAGAAGGGCATATGTGTCCAGACAAGCACAAAATTCTAAGAGAGGACCATGTGGTCCGAGACGGAAGACACTGATTTCCGCCTTTGTAGAACCATTCTTCCCTGCTCTTAACAATAGTTTGGCTCCTGCTTTTGAGACCACATTCAGTCCCCTCTTCCTCCCCCAGGAAAGGGTGCAGGCTTTGGTGTTAGACTTTTGGCATCAGATTTCTGACTTGTGCCGTTGGTGTGACAGTGGATGCATAAACCTGTCTGTCTCACTTCTCGTCTGTAAAGTGAGCATCATAACGGTACCGTACTTTATAGAGGTGCTGTGAGGATTGAGAAGGACGTGAAGCTTTTAGAACAATGCTGTGAACAGAACAAGTGTTCAGTAAATGGTAACATTTATGTATATAATGCATTTGAAGTAATTTGAGTGATTTTTTTTTTTTGCAACAAAAATATTCTTAACTAGAGTTAGTCTGCCAGCAGATTCACTTAGATTAGTGTAACCTACATGTGGGCTGCTAAACAAAGTTAGTGTATAAGGCATTAAAATTTTTCTTATACTAGCACAGTTCTAATTCAGGTTCAAGAGAGAGCTCAAAAAGGAAATTAGAAAGTATTTTGAACTTGATGGAAATGAAAATACAACATATCAGAATTTGTGGGATGACAGTAGAAAATGCTGTTGCTATTATCTGTGACTGGCATTAACAGCAACAGTATTATCAGGAGTATTTGCGGGAGATATTTATAACCCTGAATGGCTGAATTAGAAAAGACTGAAGATTCCAAATCAGTCATTTTCACTTCCACCTTAAAAATTAGCCAAAGAGCAGATTAAACTAATTACGGGGAAGGAAATGATAGATATCAATATGAAAATTATTGTTTTTCTGCTTTCTATTCATTAGACAAATTAGTGGAACCAAAAGTTTGGGGCAGGGGGAAATCTAAAGATAAAGCTCTAACCTGATTGATTGGTAGCCAGAATAACAGGGATGATATTACCACAGGGTCTACTGATAGTAAAAGATATCAAGGGACTATTGTAAACAACTTTATGCCTGTAAATTTATCAGGAGAGGTAAAATGGGACACATTATTTGAAAGATACATACTAATCTTCATTCAAGAAGTAGGTAACCTGTAAAAAGGTTGAATTTGTGATTAAAATATTCCTAAACAACAGGCCCAGGTGACTTCAGAAATAAACTCTGTTTGGCATTTAAGGAAGAAACCGTTTCAATTCTATACAAACACTTCCAGAAAGTTGCAGAGAAGAAAATGTTAGGTCAGCATTACGCTGATACTCAAAATTAGGCAAAGATATGATCAGAAAAGAAGACTATTCAAATAATCCAGATGAGCATAAATGTGAAATCTCTGAATATGTTTTAGCAAATTGAATGCAATAATTTCTTAAAAATTGAGAATACCTCATTACCAAATGAGGTTTATTTCAGGAAGGTAAGGCTGATTTGACATTGAAAAAGCAGTCATGATTCAAATTCAACTACGTTAACTGACTTTAAAAAAAAATACACCACCACCAGATGATCATCTCATTAGGCAGACAACAGTACTTGACAGACCTTCCTTCCAGATAGTACCTGAGCAAACTAGGCCAATAGAGGATAGCTTTAAAAGTCTAAAAACTATAGGTAGGATCATATTTAATGGTGAAAGCCTGAATTCATTCTCCCTAAGACCAAAACTAAGATAAGGATATCTACTCTCACCACTTCTGTTCCAGTTTTACTGGATGTTCTAGTCAGTTCAGTCAAGCAAGAAATAGAATTAGAAAAAAAAAGCAAGAAATCAGATTGGAAAGGAAGAAATAAAAAGTGCAATTTTGCAGATGACTTGATTATTTGTGTAGAAAATCTGATGGGACCTACAAAATTTCTAGCACTAATAAGTTTAGTAAAGTTATAGTTTACATAGTTGGTATATAAGTATCAATTACATTTCTTTAACATAATAGTTTTAGTTAAATTGAAATTTAATAAAACCAATGCCACTCATTGATAATAGCAACAGATATGAAATGCTAAGAACTACACAGAATTGCAGATAAAAACAAAGGCTGACCAAGGGGGCGGTGTTCCTTATTCCTGGATCAGAAGACTCATTGCTACGGTGACCATTGCCCCACATTGATCTATTGACTCAGTTCCATTCCAGTCAAAATCCTGGCAGGCTTTTTTTTTTTTTTGGGAGAAATTAACAAGCTAATTCTAAAATTCATGTGAACCTAGAATAGCCAAAATAACTTTGAAAAAGAACAAAGTTAGAGGGTTATTACTTGCTATCACAGTTTATTTTGTTATGGAGCTAAAGTAATCAAAACAATATTGGTGTAAAAATGGAGAAATAGACAAATAAAATAGAATAGTCCAGAAATAAGCCAGAAGGCTCAAAGACAATTCAATGAAGAAAGGAGAGCGTATTAATGTTAGCACAATGGATATTCATATGCAGGCAAATGAATGTCAGTCTTTATTTTCTTGGAGTAGGCAATGTTTTTTATAAGGTACAACACCTGAAGCATTGCCGACCCATAGAACAGCGCATTGCTAAAATGATCTTTATCAAATTAAAAATATGTGCTCTTCAAAAGAAAATGTTAAGTGAAGGCAGACTTGCAGAATGAATAAACAATTTTTGCAAATATCTGATTAAGGACTTGTACATAGGATTTATAAAGAATTCTCAGTACTAACAATCTAATTTTTTAAAATGTGCAGAAGACTTGATAGACACTTCACCAAAGAAAATATACTAAGCACACAGTACATGAAAAGATGCTTGGTCTTTATACTAATTGTAATATTATCAGTCACTAGAGAAATGCAAATTATAATTATAGTAGGTTACCACTACTTACCTAATAGACTGAATGTACCAAGCTTTGGCAAGGATGTGAAGGAACTAGAATTCCACACAGCTATTGGGATTATAAAATGGTTATAACCTTTTAGGATACAGTTTAGTTGTTTCTTAAAATGTTCCAGCTTCTCACTCCTAGGTATTTATTGGAGAGAAATGACTCACATACTAATGATTATAGCAGCCTTATTTATAATAGCCCGAGACATCCATCCATAGATGAGTGGGTAAACACACTGTGATGTATCTGTACAACACAGCAATGTAAAGGCATGGATTTTTGATAGACACAACAACAGGGATGAATCTCAAAACAAGAAGAATCCAGGCTAAGTATGTTCACTATCTTCGTTGTAGAGATTTTTTTCATGGGTATATACTGTATACTTGGAACATGTGTAGTTTATTTCATGATACCTGTAAATAAATAGCTGTTATTTTAAAAATGTGTAATGCAGAAAAAGTTGAATGAAATTTGTTAGAAATCGTCAAGAAACAAAATTCGTTTGGAGCATTGGCTCTCAGCTGGAGGTGATTTGTCTCCCTGGAGACGTTTCATTTTTACAACCATGGATAGAGGCCTGAGGTGCTGGCAAACCATCTCTACTGCACAGCAAAGTCCTTGACGAGGAAACAGACCCACATGTTGGAAGTGCCAAGGTTGAGAAACCTTGAGTTAAGAGTCGCTAAAGTCAATTTAGTTACTTATCATCTGAATCCTCTTATTACACATTCCTGCATTGAATATGTTATTGGCAAAACAGATTGCTAAGCTGTGTCTTAGGTATTTGGGAATGCGTCAGTATGGTGTGTCTGTAGGAGTAAAAAGAAAATTAAACTTTGATGTTTTATGTGCCATAAAGCATAAATTCTCAAAATCGGGCATCGTTCAAGTTGTTTGGGACAGATCCCTTCTAAGATCAAGGACCTGTTTGTCCTCCAGGTCATCACTTAGGTGTCCATTTGAGGAATGGCTGGTAAGGGCTCATTTTGTTTCTCTGTGTTGTCCCTTTCTTTCTGTGTATCCTTTTGGGTGAAATTTTCAAGATGCATGTGATTTAGTAGTCCATTTATAAGAACTGGACTTTTCACTGGGTACAGGATAAAGTCCAGGCTTTTCCTTTCAGCAGCAGACATTGCCCTTTACACCTTTTCCCAGACTCGGTTCCTGAGCTGCTTGTCTCACATTCTGCCCTCTGTGCTGTCTGCTTGGCAGTTGTCTGAATATGAAAGGATTCTGCCAGTGCTAGCCTTTGTGCATGCTATTGCCTTGTCAGCTTGCTCACCTAATGAACTACTATCAAAAGCAAGGAGAGAGAGAAACTCCGTATTTCACCTCTTGCCACTCCTTCATTTCCACAGTATTTAAACATCAGGGAAAGACAGTTTGGCTTTGCAGAATGTGCCAAGGATTAGCAAACAGAAGACCTGCCATTAAGATCTATCTTTGCCATTAACTGGTTATGTGAGCTTGGCCAGACCATGTGACTTCAGCACTGGATTGGTGCTTCCTTATGTAAAATTAGGAAATTGGAATAATGTAGGGGGTTAACAAACTTGCTTTTTAACCTTTTCTTTTGTTCCATTCCTTTCCATTTTATTTTTTCTTTCATTTTAAAATTTCATTTCTCATTACTTTACAGTAGATTTCTATAGCCATGATTCTCTATGGGGGCTGGGGGTGGGGTGGGTTGGGGTGGGGGAAAGCATGTCCTGGGATGAGGGGGTATGTATCAAAATGAGGGAAGACCTGAGAATTTGAAGTGCATCCCAAGTTGAGCTCGCTAAAGTACCTTCTATCGCTTAAATAATATCTGTATTACTCTTTCATTAGCACTAGGTAAAAATATTTGTGTACATATATAGCTTAGTTACAGAATGTTCATGGGTCCATTTTGGCTTCTAAGTTCAAAGTGTTACTAAACTAGTGACCACTAACGCCATCTGTTGGTGGTAAGAATTGTATTCTTTGTGTGTGTATGTGGTGCTGGGGATTGAACCTTGGGGCATTCTACCACTGAGCTACACCTCCAGCAATTTTTATTTTATTTTGAAACAGTGTCTTGCTAAATTACCCAGACTGGCCTTGAGATTGTGGTCCTTCTACCTCAGTCTCCCAAGTACTGGGATTACAGGCATGCACTACCGTGCTCAGCTGAGTTGTGCTTTTTATTGGATTGTATAGTGTTCTTACGAAATGTTGCAAGTTGAGCTTCTGTATAATTCAGGATAATTCCAGTTCTTCCCATGTATTTTAATAATTTCAAACTGCTAGTAAACCAGTGTACTATGGTTCTTCACAGAAAATAACCATTAGGATGTTTGTGTATAGATTTTGTATATATATTCTCCTTATAAAATCATATAATTGCTTATTAATTTAAATATACAACTCTTATGTCTACTCGAAAATCCCTTCATATATATATACACACATACATGCTTTATACATATGTATGTATAAGTAAATAAATAAGGAATTTATTAAATAAGGCTCATGTAATCACATAGGCTGACGAGTCCCAAGATGTGCAGTAGGCAAGCTGGAGGAGCCGATAGTGGCTCAGTCCCTGAACACTGTGCTCTGACATCTTATTTGTAGGTCAGAGTGGCACACTTGAGCCAAGTCTTTAAATCTATTCCTGATTAATTTAAAAATTTCATGCTTAATTGCTAATATTGTGTTAGTCTGTTGGTTTTCTTGTTTATTTTAAATACATAATATTATGAATTAAGTGGATTTTAAGGACCAGTCTTTTGAGTAGAGAATCTGGCCAGAATGTACAAACCCACCCCAAATGAAAACACACAAAACAGAAATGTTTGGAGCACGGTTTATTTTGTTATTTGGAATTTCCTTCCTGTAATCTGAATTTCTAGTTAGCCTATAGTCATATTTTGGGTCAGGTGGCACAGGAGATCTCAGAGTTCTGTGTATTCGCATTTCAGAGCTCTAATTTGTATTAGAATTATTTAGCAAATTATATTCACTGAATTTTTATATGAGATAAACTACAACCATTAAGCTCATTATTTTATAGATTTCCCCCTCTTTCATATTTAGTCATTTGAAAGGCTTTTCCTGTACAAGCTACTCATTTCCAGGCCATTATAAGTATATGGACTCTATAACCTTTCTTTATAGATGTGAGCCAGTTTATAAGTGGTAATCCGTTCTACAGTGTAGTACAAATGCAACAAAATTCTATCTGGAAAAAGACATGTAGATTTTTAAATTAAAACAATTTTAATTCCAGTGAATAAGGTAACTTCATTATTTTTAAACTTTCTAAACACTTTGAAAAATAACATGCTGCCGGGCATGGTGGCGCATGCCTGTAATCCCTGTACTTGGGAGGCTGAGACAGGAGGATCACAGGTTCAAGGACAGCCTCAGCAAGTGCTGAGACTCTCATCAACCTAGCGAGATACTGTTTCCAAATAAGAAATAAAATTGGACTGGGGGTGTAGCTCAAAGGTAGAATGCCTCTGGATTCAATCCCCAGTACCACAAATAAATAAATAAATAAAATTTAAAAAACATGCTATTTTAAAGATAGGATATACTTTTTATTTTTATCTTTATTTTTTGCAATGCTGGGGATCCAACCCAGAACCTCCTGCGTGGTAGGCAAGCACTCTACCACTGAGTTATACCCCCATCCCATGAGGTACATTTTAAATGGGCCAGTTTTGTTTTGTTTTATTTTAGCATTGTAGCAAAGGTATCAAAGTGGTTACATGATATGTGAAATAGTTTTCTGCTGTCTTTATTATCTTCCTTCTAATTTAAAATGTTAGTTTGTTTTGAAAATCATCTTTTTCACACATCTTGAATATATGTCTGAAATATTTAGAAGTCAATGTAAAGTATATTGTCTGCAAAACATACTTGTTTCAGTTAAATAATAATATGGAAAGTGACCTAGGAAAGCTTACTGGGAAGTGAATTATTTATTCTAAATGAATAGGTTAATTTAAACATTACCACCTTTTTTTTTTTCCTTTTGCAACTTGGGTGGTGTGTGAAATTGCTAACTCTATCATTATGATTGGCTTATAGTGATGAAAATTTCTCCAGAACGTGCCTTTTTTTTTTTCTTAGAGTTTCAGGGTGTGTGCTTATCCATGTGAATTGCTGTTTGAAAATTTCTTGCTGTCCTCTGATTAAAAATTAAGTGGTGGCACACACTTATAACCCCTGTACTTGGGAGGCAGAGACAGGAGGATCGCAGGTTCGAAGCCTCAGCTACTTAGTGAGGCCCTCTGCAACACAGTGAGATTCTGTTTCAAGATAAAGAATAAAAAATAGGGCTATGGGTGTAGCTTGGAGGTAGAATGCCCCGGGGTTCAATCCCCAATACCATGGGAAAAAAAAATTAAAATTAAGTGTTAGCTGGGTGTGGTGGCACACTCTTGAAATCCAGTACTGGGGAGGCTGAGACAGGAGGATACAGGTTCGAGGCCAGCCTCAGCTACTTAGTGAGGCCCGCTGCAACTTAGACCCTGTTTCAAAATAGAGACTAAAAAATAGGACTGGAGGTGTAGCTTTTTTATTATTTTATTTTATTTTATTTTTTATTCTTTATTTTTGAAACAGGGTCTCACTAAGTTTCGAAGTGCCACACTAGGTAGCTGAGGCTGGCCGCGAACCCAGATCCTCCGGTCTCAGCCTCCCAAATGATGGGATTAAAGCATGCACCACCATACCCAGCTAATGATCATCTAGTTTTAAAGGACTAAGCAATTTCAAGTTTCAATACTTCTGAATAAGTTAATAAAGTAATACAATATTTGCGTTTAGTTTATATAGGTTAAGCATCTCTAATCAGAAAATCTGAAATGCTCCAAAATCTGAAACTTTTAAGCTGTTTAACCTATAAAGTCTATGCAAATATTCCAAAATTTGAAAAACTTCAAAATTTGAGCCCAAGCTCAAATGCTGGGCTCAAGCATGTTGGATAAGGGATACTTAGCCTGTAGTTAGAAATCAATCAACAGATGTAGAGGATTAGCTCTTCTAAGGACTCTCATCATTAAATCTAGTGACTTAGTGTTATACTGTAAATTTTTAAAGTATTTAATGGTTTGTAAATTCATCTCCTTTTCATTCTTCTTTACCCAGCATAACATACTTGGTCAATCCTGAAGTTGGTTTTTCATGTCTCGGCAGTGAGGATTGTCCATGAATTAATGTGAATGTTATTAGTTGTTTTCTTTTCAATATTATTTATCAGAGATTACCATTTTCAGGTGATGAAGGATTTTGAAATAGCAACCAGGTGATTGCAGTTAAGGGACTAGAACGTGAACATGAGAAGGGTTTATACAAGAAAAAGACTAGAAGAGTTCCTGAAGAGAAGAGATTGGAGAAGCCTGGCAGAGAAGGGACAGGCATATCACTGCGGGTACTTTGCTGGTTTTGGCAGCATGTGGGAAAATATTGTTTACTGCCACCTTCCCTTACTTCCTGGCGTGTTAAACCTTTAAATATAGGTATTAGATTTCCAATATCATTTCCCTACTCAGAAACCTTTGATGATTCCTTGTGCCCTTCTAATTGCCTCTTCTTGGCAGTTGAGGTCCTGCACAGTCTGGTCGTATTATTTCTTTGAGCTCTAGCAGAGCTCATCAGAAAGTTTCTCCATATTTAGCAGGCTAGTATTCCACATTATCCTTTTAAATTTATGCTTTTGTTTATATTGCTTTTACTTCTGTGTTGCTTTGACTTCTCCTTTCTTCTTACCCTTCAGCTTGTCTTCCTTTGTCATCCTAAACATTTGCTCCTGTAGAACTCAAGCGACTCTTGAAGCTGGACCACCGGGTAAGGAGGTGTAGTAGTCTCTATTTCCTGTCCTTTCTGAACATCCTTAACCATATTTTAAACTTGATCAGAGCAGTGATAACCTTTTAGGTTCCCTTTGCATCTATCCTCTCTTCCAGGCTGTTGATCCCTACTGTCTAAGCTTGGGCAAGTTGCCTGTCCTCTGATCTCTAAAAATGGGTATACAAAGTTATTATTTCATAGGTTGAAGAGTTGAGTACTTAGTACATGACCTTCTAGTAGAAAGAACTCCATAAAGGTAGCCTTTGGGAGTGTGCTGTATTGTATTCTGATGCATAAAACAAATTACAGGATTTCCTATGAAAGAGTAATAGTTTGTCCTCATTTTAATAAAAGCAGGATGGTATTTTTTAAATTGCTATAAATAGAAGTTAATTTTGAACTTTTTTTTTTTCTTGTACTGAAGATTAAATTTAGGGATGTTATACTCTGAGCTACACCTCCAGCCCTATATTATTTTTTTATTTTGAAACAATTTCACTAACTTGCTGAAGGCCTCCTTAAGTTGCTGAGACTGGCCTCAAACCTTTGATCCTCCTGTCTAGTCTCCCAAGTGCTAGGATTACAAGCGTTTGCTACCACTCTTGGCTTGATTTTGAACTTTTAGGCATTTTGGCAACGATCCACAAATGTTAATCATCTTAAATCCTGGTCAAGATAATTATTTCTACTCCTAATCTTACTTTTATCTGCTATAAAGTTAAGCAGAAACCAGGACAGGCTCTTCTACTTTAAGAGTTAATAGTTTTTCATGTATGATAATCTTAATTACTTATGTATAGACTAATTTTGTGGTGTATTCTTTATTTCTTTGAGAATGTTATTTTTCCTTCTTTTGAATGAGAGTTTAGCTGGGTGTGGAATTCCAAATTGATGGCTATTTTGTTTTAGCACTTGAGAGGCATATTTCATTTTTTCCCCCTATGTCCATTCCTGCTGTTCAGAGACTTTGTTTAGTTTTGTTGTTATGTAAGTAATTTGCCTTAACTCCACTTGATTTTAAAATAAATATTCTCCAGTTTAAAGTGACATATGCAGATAGAATTCTTTTTATTTATCCTGTCTATCTCTGCATCCTGTTCAAGGCTGATTCTTGAAGAGTCATGTCTCTCATAAATTCTAGAAGTGTCTTAGCCTTTATTTCTTTAAATACTGCCTTTTTTTACTTCTCTCTTTTTTTTAAATTACTCTTAGGTTATGTTAGATCTTACTTTGTTTTTCACTTCTTTGTAATTTGTTTACACTTTCTGTTGCATTAACTATTTGTGTTGAATTTTTGTGTAATTTAATTTTTCTGTTTAGTTCATTTCATGACTATTTTATTGTGTTTAATCTGATGCTTAATTCTCCAGTGACTGCATCTTTCTTTTTTTAATTAGTTTTTTTAAAACAAATGTTTGTTTTGCCTTATTGTATCTTGTGTTTTTAATATCTTTTAAGGCCATCAACTTTAATCCTTCTTGTTTTATTGCCTATATCTGATTTTTTTCATTTGAAATTCTTGGAAGTTGTCCTGATAATTGTTGTGTTCTGTGTTTTCTACATTTAGTAGGTGGTTTGCTTATAAAGTTGGTAATATTTTTATGTTGAGTTTGTCAGTGGGACTTTATTTGTGGGAATCTCACATTACTTGTGTTGAAGGGATATTCCTCTCAAATTTTTGTTCCCACCATCTGCCTTGGGTTCCAGGAGTCTCACTGGCTTGTGAACATATTTTATGTGACTTTCTTATCCCTAGAATCTTGGACTGTGCTGGTAATGTAAATTCAGATTCTGTATCTGTGTGAGAGCATGCCTGCGGTTATGAATTTGGGGAAGAAGTACTTTCTTCCAGCCTCAGCTAGGTGCCCAGGCCAGCACCAACAGTTTTCCTCATTTTCCTGTACCAGAAACTATTTTTCCCCAAGAACATCTTACTGCTGATGGGGTAGGCTTTGATGTCAACTCTTTGGCTTTACCTTAGATGGAGGTATATAAGGATGGGGTAGCAGGAAAAGTGTATCATTTTCATTCTCTTTTCTTGGTGTGCTTGTCTTTTCTTTCTAGCTAGTATCAAAATCCAAGCCTCTATTCTAAATTTCCTTTGGAGCCAAAGAGTTTTAGATTGTTTTGTCAGCTATACAGAGAGAAGTAGAAATCCTCATCATAGTGTGTTAAATCTTGATTATTTGATTGTCCTTCTCCCTGTACTTTTATTACTGTTAATCTGGCATTTGTATATTTTATTCTATGAATGATTGCTTTCTTCAATAATTCACTCATTCATTCTCTCTCTCTCTCTTTTTTGTGGTACTGGGGATGGAACCCAGGGGCATTCTACCTCCGGCTACACCCCCAGCCCTATTTTTTATTCTGTATTTTGAAACAGTGTCTCACTAAGTAGCTGAGGCTGGCCTCGAACCCGGATCCTCCTGTCTCAGCCTCCCAAATACTGGTATTACAAGCGTGCGCCACCATGCCCACCTCACTCATTCTCTTAACAGATACTTATTAAATAGGTAATTGACGTCAAATACTATGCTATAGGTACTGCAATGCAAAGATGAAAAGAAAGGTGCATGTGCGTGTGTGTGTGTGTGCGCGCATGTGCGTGTTTTGTCTTTATCATCAAAGAAGTCAAAGATCATTAAAGCGTGATAACAAAAACAGTGTGAAAGTACAACAATCGGTTTTGACAAAAGAGCAATGTAACTACAAAGGTGGGCGACAGCTGAACTTGGTGGGAGACACTGGGCAAGGGACACTTCAAAACCCCAGATGCACATTACAACTCCTTCTTTAAAAATGTCTATCTTAATAACTTGAACCTGTATGAGGCAAATAGCTAAGATAATCTTTTCTTGGTACAGTACAAGAAATGGTTTTAATAGGCAACAGCATTTTTTAAGTATGCTTTTGTCAGAATGCCACAGTATCAAATATGTCAGAAACAAAATCTCTGTTACTCCTCAGAATTTTGATGGTTGTAATTATTGAAACAAAGTACTAGGGAATTCAGGACTAATCTAATTCCTTAAGATTAAAAAGTAAAGAAGGCAGTTCACTGTCTTTTTAAGAAAATATATAATGAATTTTAATATAACCTCCATTTTTCATAGAATATTTGATAATTTAAACTTAAATCAGGCAGAGAAAACTTGATTCTTTATGGTTATAGTTTACATAAATATTTGTTATTCCTAAACTCTGTTACCTCTTTTAGTAAATAATAAAAAATTGTTATGTAAAATAGGTTACAGATACAGTTCTTTCAATAATTAAAAATATTTTTCTTAGCACTAGAGGGCACTGTTGTTTTATGAATGCATGTCATACTTAGTCCATGCATAGAATATGAAATGAAATGAAATTATTTGAAAACATTTCATTGCAAACTAAGTGTTACTGTCAAGAGAATCAGATTTGTCAAGCTGGCTTTGTATTGCAGCGTAAATATATGTTGATCCTTAATAGTAATGTCATAAGAATAGTGATGTTTATAGCATAAGATGGTATACATTGGAGGGAATTATAGTATTTCTATGCTTTATTCATTTTCACACTAACTTTCTAAATGAGTTCTGAAGGGGTTTCACTTTTTTTTTTTTTTTTTCTGCCATAGTACTGGGGCTAGAACCCAGGGCCTCACACATATTAGGCAAGCCATCTACCACTGAGCTAAATCCCCAGCTCTACATGGTTTTAAAACCCCATTATTTCAAGTTTATTTCTTATTTAAAAAATTCTCGCACAATGTTTTTTCTCTGAGGAGATACCTAGGTTAAAGAAATGAAGGTAAATTTAACATGTGTCTAAAGACTGCTATCATTAGTAATAATTGTTAAGCATTTGAAAGCCAGAAGCATGTTTTGCTCCAGCTAGGAAACAAATTTTAGGAGTTCTTACTCATTCTTTTTAGAGTTAGTACTTGGAACTCTAGCCACAGCAATAAGACAGGAGAAGGGAATACAAATAGGGAAAGAAGAATTAAAATTATCTGTTTGCTGATGACATGATCCTATACTTAGAAGACCCCCCCCCAAAAAAAAATTAACAAGACCTCTAGTGCTGATAAACAGATTCAGCAGAGTAGCTGGATACAAAATCAACTTAAAAAATCATTAGCATTTCTATACCCTAATCATGAATCCACTGAAAAAGAAATCCAGAAAGCAGTTCCATTCACAATAGCCTCAACAAACACAAACACTTTAACCAAGGAGGTAAAAAATCTTTACAGTGAAAAGTTATCCCATTTATTTATTTACTTACTTATTTATTTATTTATTTATTTGGATTGAATCTAGAGGCATTCTACCTTTGAGCTACACCGTCAGCCTGATTTTATTTCTTATTTGGAAACAATGTCTTGCTAGGCGGATGAGTCTCACTATTTGCTGAGGCTGTCCTTGGATTTGGATGTTGCTGTCTCCGCCTCCCAAGTACTAGGATTACAGATGTCCACCACCACACCCAGCTGTTCCTGTTTTATAGATAGGAAACAGCACAGAAAAGTTCGGTTCTGCAGGTTCAAATGTAGATAGTCTTGTTCCAGACTCTGTGCTTTTAAATTATCATCCTACTTTGCTTCTCCCGAGAAAGCAAACAGCATTGCAAGAATTATTATTGACATTTCAAACTCAGTTTTTAAAGAGTATAGTATAGAATACCTAATTTATAGATGCTTATCGTTTCTTTTGTGAAAAATATGATAGATTTAAAAAGGGACCCTAAAATCCATTTACTTTTGACATTTTACAGAGAAGAAGAAATTCTGTCCAAGAGAGGTAAAGTTACATACCCAGTACTTATAGCAAGTAATTTGGGGGAAGATATTAGAACCTCAAGTAAATAGTATGATAAAGTGGAAAGAAAGCAGGGTGTTATGGAAAGATATTTGACTGGAGTTTTAGTGAACTTACTCATGGGAGCCAGAAGCAGAGCAAGCAGCAGGAGAGGATTAAGGACAGAGACGCTCCATGACCAGGCTTCCAGTGGCCCGCCCCAGCCAGCCCCACCTCTGCGCCTTCTTGCTTTGGGGACTGTGTTTTCAACATTTGAGCTTTTGGGGGGAGGTTCTAAACCCAAACTGTAATGACATATTTTTGTGACGTGTTTCATAATATTTTTAAGTATTTATTATATCTTGGCAAACTAGATCACTAGCAATGGTAAGCTTGCTCAGTATTGTTGATTTAGAGGTGTTAATTTGGATCCCAAAAAACGTATTGTTTATGGTATGTGTTACTTTGCCAAAAAAATTTGGGGGGGGGGAGGGCTGCTGGAGGTTGAACCCAGGGGTGTTCTACCTCTGAGCTACATCCACAGTCCTTTTTATTCTTTATTTGGAAACAGGGTCCCTCTGAGGCTGGCCTCAATCCTACCATCCTCCTGTCTCAGCCTCCTAAGTACTGGAATTACAAGCATACACCATGATACCCAGCTTGCCACATAGTTTTTATATTTGTTATTTACTTAAAACTAAAACAGTTATTCAGTGTGATTTTTCTCATGATATCCACTTAATCAGTGAAAAGTAATGCTTTTACTTAACTTATGAAGAGGCTCAACTAAAATTAAAAAAAAAAAAACTAGAGTTCAATCTGGATGTGGTGGCCCATGCCTGTAATCCCAGTACTTGGGAGACTGAAACAGGAAGATTGCAAGTTCAAGACCAACCTCAGCAATTTAGCAAGACTCTCAGCAAGATTTATTTCAAAATGAAAAAAAAAAAAATTTTGAAGGGCTGAAGAAGTAGCTGTGAAGTAGAATGCCCCTGGGTTCAAACTCTGGTACCACCAAAAAAAGTAAATAAAAAAGTTCAGCCAAGTTGAAGTATTTTGTTTCTTTGCATGGTGGTAGGTATAGATTTGTTTTCTTATTTTTTTTTTTTTTTTTTTTGCGGTACTGGGGATTGAACTCAGGGGCATTCTACCCCCGAGCTATACCCCCAGCCCTATTTTTTATTCTTTATTTTGAAACCGAGTCTCACTAAATTGCAGAATGCCTCACTAGGTAGCTGAGGCTGGCCGCGAACCCGGATCCTCCGGTCTCAGCCTCCCGAATGCTGGGATTACAAGCGTGCGCCACCACGCCCGGCTATAGATTTGTTTTCAAGGAAGACACACATTTTAACTTTTCTCTACTTTCTTTTTTATAGGAATAATGTATTTGTGGCCTTGGACATGAAGTCATCAGTCCTCTGTCGCTGTTAGCATCGGATCAGGGGCTGATGAGGGCAGCATGGACCTGATGAACGGGCAGGCAAGCAATGTTAACATCGCTGCTACTGCTTCTGAGGTAAGACGTTTGAGCAACTGTATAATAAGGTTTCTTGCCTGGCGCTGTGTGTGTGTGTGTGTGTGTGTGTGTGTGTGTGTGTGTATGTGATTTACTGGAGATTGAACCAAAGGTGTTCTACTATGGAGTTACCTCCCCAGCCCTTTTTATTTATTTATTTATTTATTTATTTATTTATTTATTTATTTATTTATTTATTTATTTATTTTATTTATTTTTTGTGGTACTGGGGATTGAACTCAGGGGCATTCTACCTCCGAGCTATACCCCCAGCCCTATTTTTTATTCATTATTTTGAAACCGAGTCTCACTAAGTTGCGGAGTGCCTCACTAGGTAGCTGAGGCTGGCCTCGAACCCGGATCCTCCGGTCTCAGCCTCCCAAATGCTGGGATTACAAGCGTGCGCCACCACGCCCGGCTCCTTTTTATTTTTTATTTCAAAACAGTGTTGCTAAGTTCCTGTGCTCTGGCTCTTAACCTGCAATCCTTCTGTCTCATCCCCCCAAGTACTGGGATTATAGGTGTGTGCCACTGTGCCTGGCTTTCTAATTTTTCAAGCATTTGATTGGTCATATTTTAAAATTGGAGCATGCCTCTTAAGGGCAAAGCATTTCAAGTCTTTTTTTTTTTTTTCTTTCATGTTTACTTTATCATTCATAGGCTCACAGTACGATTTAGAAACCCGGAATCCTTATCTACTTTTAATGTACTTGGAAACAATGATAAGTAATGACTGCTTAAAACCTTTTCTTGGCTTTAGTTTTAAAGGATACATATGGTTTCTTTTTAGGTATTCTTATATTTCATGAACCTTGAGGGCAATAGTATAAGTGAGATTCTTTTATTTGGAGTAACTACATTTTGGACACTATCTAGAGCACTCGATTTCAAGCCTATTAAAAGAGATCAAAGAACTGTCAGGCTGGAAAATTGAAAGGCTTTACCCTGCTGCTGCGGCTCAGAGTTTCAGATGGAGATGAAGACTGAGCTGTGTGCTCCCCTCTCTAGTTACCCAGTGTGTTATGATTTTATCTCTGTCTCACTTTTCTCTTTCTGCATTGTCTACACATCTGAAGAACTTTCCTTCCTTATTTTAGCATCTGGTACCTACATTTCTCCTTTGTTTTTCCATTACTATTTTGGAAGAGAATAACATTTATGACTTTTAACACCTTGACTTCAAAGTTCATCAATAGCCTTTAATAGACCAACCCTTTTCTCTCAGTTCTGTTCATAGTTGCACATTTTTGTAACCATCTATATTTAAATCTTTAGATCATTTTGCTTACTTCCTCTTTGCCCACCATAACTGGTTTTTCATCCTAGCAGAAATAAGATTGCCCTTCCAATATTTTTATCTGCTAGCAAGACAGAAACTATCACTGTATGAAATATAATCTTTTCTTTGATCAGAAATAAGTCACAGGTCCTGCCCACACTGAAGGGGAGAGACTTCACAAGAGCAAGAGTAGCAAGAGGTGTGGAGGTCCTCAGCAGCTTTCCTGTAAGCCAGCCCGCCCACCACGCTTGATCGAAAGCTTTGTCCCCTCAATTCTGGTACCACTGTCCTAATTTGGTCATTTATTATTTCTTGTCAGGATTAGTTCAGCAATCTGTTAGTTTGATTTTGCACTACTATTCTCTGTTGTTTGGTTCATTTGATTGAAATTTACCTCTGATATAAGATATAGCTTTTAAAATTTTTCTTGTCTGCAAACTGTGGCCAGCTAATTAAAATTCAAATGAAGCGAGTGTGTTGGTGTGCACTTGTAATTCCAGTACTTGGGAGGCTGAGATAGGAGGATCACAGGTTCAAGAACAGCCTCAGTAAGAAGTGAGACTCTCATCAATCTAGTGAGCCCCTGTTTCAAAATAAAGAATAAAATAGGGCTGGGAGTGTAGCACAGAGGTAGAATGCCCCTGGGTTCAATCCCCAGTACTGCCAAAAAGAAAAAAAAATCTGTTAACATACAAAATGCATTTTACTCATAAAGGTTAGATAAGTTTACCAAATGGATGAAGTACTTGGTCTGTGTCAGTTGATTTCTTCTTTCCTAGTACCTTTTATGCTTAACCTGTGCTTAAAACTTCCAGTGTTAGAGAATTGGAGTGAATTTACTTGCAGGCATTTGAAGTGTCAGTCCTTTTTGCCCTTTTTTCTAACTTGTCTTGAATGAGTTAAACACTTAAAGAAAAATGCCAATTTATGTTAAGAGTAATGTACATACCTGGCAGGATATATGTAGTTATTTGGACAGTTACTGTATTAGTGTATGCTGCTGAACTAATGTCTACTTGAATATTTAACATTTCAAATAATTTTTTGTATTGGTCTTGGGTCATTAAATAAAGTTGTTGGTATACCGTAAACACTAGTTATAGTTATTGAGCCAGATTAAATGCATGAAATAAAATATTCATCTCATTTTAGGAGCTTTTGGTTTGTTTGGATTCATTTACAGGATTTCAGGTTTCTGCTTGGATTTGTAAAGAGCTTAGAACCCTGTCCTCACAATAGGAAAAAAGCTGAAGAAACTGGAAGTCTAACTCTCCATAGCTCTATCAGAGAATTGATGTTACAGTGCCAGCCAGCAGCGAAGCCCTGCATGTTGGAGGGCCAGGTACAACGTACGCAGAGAGCACAAGCCAGCGGAGCAGGAAGGGTCGACAGGAACTACGTAGTGACCAACTGCCAGGGCTGTGCTACCCTAGGCTGAGAACTGAGAACCCGCAGGGGCCTAGTCTTAGACGCCATGCATCGCCTTTTTTAGTGACTTTTACTACATGATGAAGACCAGACAAAATTGCCTTCTGCTTCTAGCAGGGAGATGGGAAGAGTAGCTATTTTGAAATATAGCCAGAAAGAAATTAACTTATAAAATATATGCCCAGAGCTTATATTTTGCCAGAGACTAACCTATCTGGGTGAAGAGACCCAAAGTCAGGTCCCTTAAGTTTTCCTGTCTCTCCTAAGTAGAGTAAGGGAGACAGAAGAGCATTTGTGAAGGTTGAAGTCAGAGATACATGCTTACTAAAATAATGAAATCTAATCACAAGACCACCTATAGTTTACCACCACCTCAGTAGGCTCCTGTATACTAACAGCGGGTTATAGCTGAAAGAACTACAAGGTTCATACTCTACGAAGGAGTTTCTAGGGAAACTCGGAGCCAATGGGGGAGAAAAAAAATCCAGGCTACTAGAGGAAATTGAAGACTTAACCACCTATAGCAGCACCAGACTATAAATAGCGTAACTTCTAGCAGGTAAAAATAAACTGTATATTAAAGTTCTTTTTAACCTCAGTTCTGTTACCTGTCATGTCTGGCTTTTAGCAGAAAATTACAAGGCATGCTAAAAGACAAGGAAAAACACAATTTAAAGGGATAAATCAAGTAAGAAAATCAGACTCAGATATGAGGGAGATTTCTTAGTTATACTGGAAATTTAAAAGGCCATCATTAATATGCAAAAAGTAGACAAAAGCAAGAATAGATGGATAATATGCAAAGAAACATTGAAACTCTTAAGAATAAAAAACCCTGAAATTAAAAGTGGACAGCCAAAGAAGGGATCTCAGCAGGCTTGAAAGCCTGTCAGTGGAAACTTCCCAAGCAGAATTGCAACGAGAAAATGGAATGAACAGAAAGGAAGAGCATAGCCCAGGCTGGTGGGGCAATAACAAAAGATGAGGTGTGAATGCACATCGCAACAGTATGAGCACAGCGAGACACCAGAGGAGGGGAGTAGTTGAAGTATAGTAATTGGTAGTTTTCCAAAATTAATGGCAGTTACTTTTTTTGTAATGATTGTGTTTCCACACTTGGTGGTTAGCTGAAAGAGTAAAAATAGGTATAATGACAAATACTTAAACTGATGTCTGACAGCTGGTGAATTGACAAATACATATTCTTGTGATTGAATTTCTATATCATGGCACAGATGAATAGGACACTTAATAAGATTTTCCAGGCCCCAAACTACCATTTATTCTACCTGTAGCAGCAACATATTGAAACTTAAAAACAGTAACCTCAAAGCAGAAGACAGTAATTTGTAATATAACAGGAACACAAGTATCAGTAGTACTGTCAAAGACAAATGCCACTTAACAAATATGAGTTATATAACTATTCAACTAACGGAATTCTTGATATTTTCTTGTGGTTTGTGTTACAAAAATAAATTACCTTTTTCTTTATAAAAAATTAGTTTTTGAAATTATATAGTTATGTCCTGAATAACAACATTTTGGTTAATAGTCGACTTATGTATATGACAGTGGTCCCATAAGATTATATTACCTTGCAATGTGGTAGCCACTTTAGTTTGTGTAAGTATACTCTGTGATATCCACACAATGCCATAATTGTTTAACAACACATTTCTCAGAGTGTATCTGACTTATGACTGGATGTATCTATACATCTTTTCCCCCTGACTTTCCTTTACCCCATTTGAGAATAATTGAACTAGTTAAAATCTTTTCTTTCTCTAGGAAATGAGAGTATGTCTGGATGAAGAAACTGATAGACACACAAAATGATTTACTCAAAAACTGAAAAATCTAAGCTTGAATTTAGATTTCAAGTTGCCTGGCCCTTTAGCACTCTTCCAACTAAGCAGCATGTTCTTCTCAGTGTTTCTGCAGCGGTTGTTAACTCATGGTTCTTACTTTCCTTGGTTTTTAAGTCACTCTAGTTCCTATGACTGAGGCAATATTAATACATTTTCATTTTCTTTTAACAGAAAAGTAGCAGTTCTGAATCGTTAAGTGACAAAGGTTCTGAATTGAAGAAAAGCTTCGATGCTGTGGTATTTGATATTCTTAAGGTTACACCAGAAGAATATGCGGTAAGCCTCTTGCCTCTCCCTTCCTAAGTTTTTGTACATAATTTACATATTGGTGCGTGATTTAGAGTTCGTAGCCTCAGCAGAGAAGACGGCATAAAAAAGCTGCACGTGGAAATTGTTGAAGAGAGTAGCATGACCACGGACTAAGCAGAAGGATGCAGGAGAAGGAAAGAACTGTGGTGTTTTTAGGGCAACTGTGTAAGTTCAGGCCTTCAATTTGATGAGTAATAATTAGTATTTCCTTTCATTGCTACATATACTATCTCCACAAGTCAACTGTACTTTATTGACCTATCTAAAAAGTATTTGTACTATTTTATAAATTTAAAAAATGAGAAATTAAACATGAAGGCATCATTTGAATATCATGAAAGGTATTTATAAAACATTCTGGTGTGTGTGTGTGTGGTATGTGTGGTGTGTGTGTGAGAGAGAGAGAGGAGAGAGATATTGGGGATTGAGCCCAGGGGCATTCTACCTCCAAGCTACACCCCCAGCTTTGTTGTTGTTTTGAAACAGGATCCTGCTAGGTTGCTGAGTCTCATATGTTGCTGAGGCTGGTCTCAAACATGTGATCCTCCTGTTTCAGCCTCCCAAGTATTGGGATTACAATCATGCACGACTATGCTTGGTTTAGAAAATGTTTTCTTAACTGACAAAAATGCTCGTTCATTTATCCCATAATCTGTTAACAAAATATATTTATTTTATGGTATTAAGCCATTCTTGCATTCCAGGAATAAACTGTACTTAATCATAGCATATAATTTTTGTAAGTTAAAAACCCTTGTTGTTGATACCAAATTTTATATTAATATTTCATGAGTTCATTTGATCATTGTAACACTAACATTGTTCTATGAACCAGTAGATATAATTTTTTGATATGATTTGTGTGACTGTGTCAATTTTTTAGTTTCTTTCTAATTTTCTAACATCTCAAGAAAATACAAATAGTCATGAAATAATTAGAAATAATTATATTTAATGTAACTAGGACCAAACTTCCATTTTCTTATAAGCCCTTATAAAAATTGAATATTCAGTAATATTTTAGTACAGAATGTAATTTTTATTTAGAATATATATTACATCAGGGAGTTCCAAAGAAATTAATTTTTCCTTTTATTTTCAGGGTCAGATAACGCTAATGGATGTCCCAGTATTTAAAGCTATCCAACCAGATGTAAGTAGTTTTAAGAATATTCATTTTAAATACAGAAACAATTATAGTATCCTAAATTTAAAAGTCTTAGAACTGTCAAATTATATTTCATTTAATTCTTGTGTTTAAAGTGTTTGCTTTGACGTCTCTCTAAATCAGGCCTCAGAAACTCCTGGCATTCATAACTGTACATCATTAAGTTATAAATGGGACTCTGTTAGCTGAATGTGATGACACATGCCTGTAATCCCAGTACTTGAGAGGGTGAGATAGGAGAATTGCAGTCTCAAAGCCAGCCTCAGCAACTTAGCAAAACCCTGTTTCAAAATAAAAAGGGCTGGGGATGTAGCTCGGAGGTAGAATGCCCCTGAGTTCAATACCCGATACCAAAAAAAGGGGGCAAGAACTGTTACAACTTTGGTGAGAAGAGAAAGTATCAAAGAGTACATTTTGTTGTTTGTTTGTTTTCAGTAACACTGTGCATCTACCCGCTATAAGCAGTCTGGGTACAGTAGTATCTCCATTTTACTGGTTAGGAAACAGTGACAGTTGTCTTTGATACATAACTGGGTGGATCAGTTTTGTGTTACTATAACAAAATGCCTGATGCTGGGTACTTTAAAGAAGAGAGACTTACTTAGCTTACAGTTTGGAGGCCAAAAGTCTAAAAGAGGCCCTATCTATTCTGCCTCGGTTGAGGGCCCATCTGCCTGCCTCCCAGCATTGCAAAAATGTGGAAAGAGATACACCCATGTGCAGCAGGAGCCAAGTGCATGGGCGGCCTAACATTATAACAACCTACTCCTTGAAGAACTAACTCAGTCCTTACGACCAGCATTCATTTCTAGGGTGGTACTCCCATGACCTGACCGCCTCTGCAAGGCTTCACCTCTTAAAGCTTCTACAACCTCCCAATACCATGGGCCTGAAGACCACATGAATCTTTGGGGAACACACTCAAACCATATCCAAGCCTCCAAGCCATAGCAACAACCAAGAGTTGGAACTGGGTTTCAGATTCTAAAAACCGATGTTTTCCCCACTCTTATCAGATAAGAATATAAATATGATTTTGTACCCCCAAATAGACATTCAGTAAAAGAAAACCTTTTTAGTTCTTTTGGGAACAAAATATATTTATTGTGGTATATACAAGTCTATAGTTATTCTGAACACTATAATGACTTCATGAGCATCCACTTATATCTTATGTGATATAAATGGTATTAGTCCTGTGATTTTTCAGGTAAGTCAATGTCCTCGTATCTCAGTTTGTCACCTGTAAAATGCAGGGGTTAGGCCTGCATGATCCCTGAGTCCCTGTCATTTCCACAAGCCTATGTTTTCTTAGCTTTTCTCCCATGCCAAAGATGGTTCCCTAAATAGAACCATTCCATTAGCAGACAAAGAGGAACAATATATTCCATAAATAATGCACAGATAGAAAATGTTTTTTGTAATTAAATGGCAAACTGAAACGTTTATTTCCTTACCTCCCTGAACAAAAGCAAATAAAGGAATTCTTTACAAGAATTACCTTTTTCTGCCCTGGATTCAGTGATCTCCTTAGACATATTTTTTCCTGATGAATAAACTACAACATTTATATTGTTATTTCACATGAGCATAATGTTGTCCAAAGGAAATAGAATGTCATTTGCATAACCTTGCTTATTTTAGTAGCCACATTGTAAAAAAAAGGAAATAGGTGAAATCCATTCCAGTGAGTTTATTTAACCTGTTGCATCCAAAATATTGTCATTTCAACTTGTAATTAGTATAAAATTTATTATATTTTATATCCGTTTTTCTGTAATAAGCATTCAAAACTCAGTATATATTTTTCTTTTTTCTTTTTTTTTTTTTATTCATACATTGTAAGCATACATCTTTGTTAGGTACAAATTGATAACCATATATGAGCTCACAATTCTCATTTGACCCCTTGCCCAAATTCCTGCCCCACTCCCTTGCCCTCCCTCCCTCTCAAGTTCAGTTTAGTGAGTAACCTTGATATACATTAGTGTGCCCCCTCCCCACATCCAACCCCTTCAGTTAAATCAACTTCTTTGCTTTCGAGGGTCTCTCCTTTTTCATCTGGAGACCCTTCCATACCCCATCTTCTCCCTAGCATCCGCATATTAGGGAGAACCTATGCTTTTTTTACTCTTTGTGACTGGCTAATCTCACTTAACAACATAATGTTTTCCAGTTTCTTCCATTTCCCTGCAAATAACATGATTTTGTTCTTTTTTTTTTTTTTTGTAGTTATTCGTGCAGTGTAGCATATATCTTTGTTAAGCACAAGTTGTTAACAACATATTTGCACACAATTCCACAATTCTCATTTGACCCCTTCCCCAATTCCCACCCCATTCCCTCGCCCTCCCTCCCCCTCAGGTTCAGTTCAGTGAGTGACCTTGACATGATTGTGTAAGAACATCATGTGCCTTAGGGTGTCCCTCCGCCCCGTGCATCCACTGGAATTAATTCAACTTCTTAGCTTATTGGGGCTCTCTCCTTTTCATATGGAGACCCTCCTGTGCCTCATCTTCTCCCTAGCATCTGCATATTAGGGAGAACATATGCTTCTTTACTCTTTGTGACTGGCTAATCTCATTTAACATAATATTTTCCAGTTGCATCCATTTCCCTGCAAAGAACATGATTTTGTTCTTCTTTATGGCTGAGTAAAATTCCATTGTGTACATATCCCATAAAAACTCAGTATATATTTTTCAATTACTGTACATCCTTAGAGTAGCCACATTACAGGTGCTCAGTAGCCATTTGTAGCTAGAGACCTGGACATTAAAGATCTAGATTATACTACTTGAAGACAGACTTCTAAGGGAATCTTAATATAGGTTTGTTGGTGCATTGTAATTTTACATCATAATGAGATTAAGAGTGATAGAAACATCCATGCTCACATTACTTGGTGTATAATTTTCTTCCCCCTTCCTATACATATTCTTGAGAGTGAGATTGATAACTTTCATATATGCACACGCCATTATTTGAACTATTTTCTTCATCAAATCTCCATTTTTTCCTCCCCAAATTCCCTTCCACTATTCTTTTTGGCATCTTTCCTCATTTATCTGAAGTTCCTTTTGTTTACTAGTTTCTCTGTAGCTTACACATGAGAGAAAACACAGCACCCTTCCGTTTCTGATACTGACTACACTTAGTATAATATTTTCTAGTTCCATCCATTTTTTTTTTTTTTTTACAAATGACATAATTTTGTTCCTTATGACTGAGTAAAATGTGCTGTGTGTACCACATTTTTGTAACTAACCCATTCATCTGTTGACAGACATTTAGGTTGGTTTCATAGTTTGGCTTTTGTGAATTGTGCTGCTATAAATGTGGATATGCATATGTCACTATAGTATTCTGACTCATTCCCTTTGGAAAGATACCCAGGAGTGGTAATACTGAGTCATATCATGGTTCGATTCCCAGTCTGAGGAAATTCCACACTAAACTCCGTAGTGGCTGACTAATTTGCACTCCCACCAACAGTATGTAAGGATTCCACATCCTCACCAGCGTTTATTATTGTTTGCATTCTTTTTTTTTTTTTTTTTGCGGTACTGGGAATTGAACTCAGGGGCATTCTACCTCCGAGCTACACCCCCAGCCCTATTTTTTTATTCTTTTATTTTGAAACCGGGTCTTGCTAAGTTGTGGAGGGCCTCACTAGGTAGCTGAGGCTGGCCTCGAACCTGGATCCTCCAGTCTCAGCCTCCTGAATGCTGGGATTACAAGCGTGCGCCACCATGCCCGGCTGTTTGCATTCTTAATGGTTGCCATTCTAAATAGAGTTAAACAGAATCTAAGTGTAGTTTTGATTTGCATCTCTCTGATTGCTAATGATGTTGAACATTTTTCCATATATTTATTGGCCATTTGTATTTCTTTTGAGACGAATCTATTCCATTTAATTGCCTATTTTTGATTGTGTTATTTTTATTTTTAGTGTTAATTTTTTAAAGCTCTGTTTATATTTCTAGTTATTAAAAATCTTCTATTAGAAGAGTAGCTGGTGAAGATTTTCCTCCATTCTGTATACTGTCTTTTCAGATTCTTTTTTTGGTATTGGGGATTGAACCCAGGGCCATTCTACCTCCAAGCTATACCAGTAACCCTTTTTAATTTTTTATTTTGAAACAGGGTGTCTTGCTACATTGCTGAGGCTGGTCTTGAACCTGTGATCCTCCTGTCTCAGCCCCCCACACACACCGCCCCAAAATACTGGGATTATAGGCATGCGCCACCACACTCAGCTTCTTCAGACTCTTGATTTTTTCCTTTGCTGCACAGAAGCTTTTTGATTTGAATCCCATCCCATTTATTGATTCTTGTTTTTGTTTCCTGAGCTCTGGGGGTCTTATTGAGGAAGTCACTACTAGTGTCTATATGTTGGAGAGTTGGTCCTACCCTCTTCTAGTAATTGCAAAGTATCTGGTTTAATTTCTAGGTCTTTGAGATTGGGGTCTAATTCCATTCTTCTATATATGGATATCCAGTTTTCCTAGCACCATTTGTTGAAAAAGCTGTCATTTCTCCAGTGTATGTGTTTGGCACCTTTGTCAACTGGCTATAAGCATGAGGATTTGTGAATATATCTTCTATTCCATTGGTCTATGTGTCTCTTTTTGTGCCGATACCATGCAATTTTTATTACTATAGATTTGCAGTGTAATTTGAAATCAGGTATTGTAATGCCTCCAGTGTGGTTTTTATTGCTCAGAATTGCTTTGGCTATTCTGTGTCTTTTGTTTTTCCTTATGAATTTTAGAATTGTTTTTCCTAGATTTGTGAAAAATTACTTTGATATATTAATAGGGTTTACATTGAATCCATAGATTGTTTTTGATAGTATGGCCATTTTGATAATATTTATTCAACCTATCCAAGACCATGGGAGGTTTTTCCATCTTCTAAGATCTTCAAATTCTTTCTTTAGTGTTCTGTAACATTGTAGAGGTCTTTTACCTCTTTGGTAAGATTTATTCCTAAGTAATTTTGTTTTTGTTATTGTTGTTGTTGTTTTTGTTGTTGAGGCTATTGTGAATGGAATTGTTGCCAGATTTTTTTCCAGTGGATTCATGATTGCTATATAGAAAAGCTAATGATTTTTTTGTAAGTTGATTTTGTATCTGGCTACCTTGCTGAATTTATCATTTTAGAAGTCTTCTGGATCTTCTACATAGAAGATCTTGTTATCTGCAGACAGTTTCAATTCTTCTTTTCCTTTTTGTATTCCTTTAATTTTCTTCTCTTGCCTTATTGCTCTGATTAGAATTTCAAGTACTATATTGAAAATGAGTGGTGATAGTGGACATCCTTGTCTTGTTCCTGCTTTTAAAGGTATTTCAGTTTTTCCCCATTCAGTATGATGTTGGCTTCTTTGGGTTTATCATATATTGCCTTTATGATGTTGGTAAATTTCTTCATTTCTAATTTCTTCAGTGTTTTTAACACGACTGGGTGTTGGATTTTGTCAAATGTGTTTTTTGCATCTTTTGAGATGATCATGCCATTTTTGTAGTTAGTTCTATTTTTGTGATGAGTTACATTTATTGATTTGCACATGTTAAACCAGCCTTGCATCTCCGGAACGAAACCAAGTTGGTCATGGTGTACAATTTTCTTCATGTGGTTTTGAATATGAATTGCTAGTATTAAGAATTTTTGCGTTTATGTTCATCAACGATATTGGTCTGTAGTTTTGTTTTCTTGTACCTGTCCTAAACATGTATAGGACTTTTCCCTTGTCATTATTCCCTAAACAATACAGTACAGCATTTACAGGTTGATCGTCCCATTATAAAAATCCAAAGGGCCGGGCGTGGTGGCGCACGCTTGTAATCCCAGCATTCGGGAGGCTGAGACCAGAGGATCTGGGTTCGTGGCCAGCCTCAGCTACCTAGTGAGGCACTCCGCAACTTAGTGAGACCCTGTTTCAAAATAAAGAATAAAAAAATAGGGCTGGGGGTGTAGCTCGGAGGTAGAATGCCCCTGTGTTCAATCCCCAGTACCGCAAAAATAAATAAATAAATAAATAAATAAAAATACATAAAAATCCAAAGGCTTTTGGAGCCTTTCAGATGTCAAATTTTCAGATTAGGAATGCTTAACTAGTGAAGTTTATGTAAATTTTCCAAAATCTGAAACACTTCTGGTCTCAAACATTTCAGATAAAGGATACTCATCAACCTGTGTAAATTAAAACATGATTGGGTAATAACACTTTACTGTTAGTGAGATTGTAAATTATTCAAGCCTTTTAGAGTCAATCTAGTAATACTTATCATAAGGGATATTCAACCTGTATTTGCATAGCATATATAAGAGTCTTGAGCAGCTGCAGATTTTGGTGGGGGGATCTTGCAACCAGTCACCCAGTGGCTAGAGAGAAGACTATAGCAATAAACAGAACTTAAGTAGAAAGATAAAGCCCTTCATTACAACTGGGATATACTAGAGATTGAGAAAGAATACTGACAAAATCTTTTTTAAAAATCGTGAAATATTTAGAATTACAATTTTCCTGACAATATGTATGAAGAGCTTTCTCAGTGCAAACATTTTGCATCTGCCAAAAGACTATACAATCTTGGAAACATCCAAAGTTCTAACTTCAGGAATATCAATTCTGTTCTTGTTTTGATAAAAATTACCATTTGCATTAAACTAAAATGTAAGCAAAGCCAGGCATGGTGGCATATGCTTGTAACCTCACTACTTGGGAGGCTGAGGCAGGAGGATCACAGATTCGTGGCCAGCCTCAGTAACTTAGACCCTGTTTCAAAAATAAAAAAGGCTGGGAGTGTAGCTCAGAGGTAGAAGTCCTCTGAGGTCAATCTCCAGTACTAAAGGAAAAAAAAAATGTAAGAAATACAGTGAGATATTTGAAAATAGCAAAGACATACAGACTTAAAATTTTCTTGTAGACTGGAATAAACTAATTGTTCTACTAGAAGGAAGATGGAGCTGTTTATCTTTGACTCAATGTAGAGGCAGCTTTAACATGTTGGGAGGAGGGAAAAAAGGGTGTATGTACATTAGGAAAGAGAGGGCTATTTTTACTTTACCCTTTTACATTGGAATTACATAGTTTCAAAGTTTATTCTGTGCATTTAAAAATATAGAGTACTAGTGAGCACTTCATCTGTAGCAGAGATTTCTTTCTACATAGCCATATAAGCTGAGTACTAATGGATATGCCATTTCCTGTTAAAACTTTCAACTTTTGAGCATAAAGATACCTCAGCAACTTTCTTCTCCTCCTCAGGATCCCTGTCCTGGTCACCCCCACTCTTAGATTCCATGGCTTTTTCTTTGCTTCTTTCAACCTGTCTACATGCTGGTCTATATTGGCCTTTTCTCTTCTTCTATCTCTAGGTATCCCTACATCATCACCCTTAGAGCAGTCCTTTTAAGAGTGTTGGAACCTACAAGATGAAATTTAGATCAAGAATTTCCCTTTACAGATCAAACCTACAAGAAAGACGTAAGAGAAGCGGTGACTCCCGTGAATTCAGTAAATCTTGCATAGGGTAGGTGGTCATCAGTTGTGGGGTTTTGCCTTCCAAAATAAATGCAACTGAAATCAGGCTTAATAGTATCATGATTCAAAATGAATCTATGAATATTCTTCCAAATATGCTTTTAGTGAGCATTAAGGAATTGCCTTTAAATATCAGAGTTGTTATTCAAAGATTCTCTTCCTGAGTTTAAAATGCAAGTTAAGGACTGGGATGTAGCTTAGTGGTAGTGCCCTTGCCTTGCATGCACAGGCCTTGGGAGGGATCCCTAGCACCACGGAAAAGAAATAGCAAAAATAGCAAACTAAATCCATTGGAACAAATTCTCAGAGTTGTCAAGGCTGCTCTATTGCTTTGGCTAAGATGGAGAGTTTTTTACATATTGTACCCCAATCAGCCCTATTTCTATTTCAAACCCGAAAAAGAAAGAAAAAGTAAGCACTCTTTGATTTACTAAATTTACTTCAACTTTGTCGTTCATGTGAGATACTTTAGTATGGAATACCCCTTGTCTAGGCTGATAGCTATGAGTTTAAAGACAATACTTTTGGCAGAATTTATTTCTTAGATTGTATTCTAGTGTGATTGGAGGGAGATGCAAGTCTGAGACAAAAAGAGACTGTAAGGAAGTTTGATTTTTCTCTTTTGCCTCTGAAATGGGTTAAGTAGTATTAGTCTATGAAATGAGCTGACAGTAGATAGATTAAAGGAAGGGGGGGTATATTGTGTGCATAGGCACAGGAGCCACACACAGTGTCTAAGACTCAAGGAAAAGGCCAGATGATTGCGGGGTTGGGTGGCGCACAGGCTGTGGGAGGTGGGAGGTTCAGAGAGGAACTCTGTAGCCACCAAAGCCATCTTACTGTGCAGACAAGGTTTTCCAGGTAGCTGCTCTCAGAAGACCATTGTGTTAATCTTTGTCTTTGCCAGGTATCAGACCCCCGACCTCTTCTTATGAAAAGATTTCTTAAAGGCAGAAAAAGGGGGTCTTAGCATCTCTGCCTGTACCCCCTGCTTGCTAATGTAGATTGACTTAATTTTTTTTAATTTTTGTAAATAAAAAGTACAGCTTTTCAGAGTCATTTCTATGACTGGAGAGATCTGCAGTTTCTTTGAATTACCAACTCAAAAAATACCAAAGAAGAATATTTGGGATGGCCTATTTTGATTTCCCTCAAGACAAGAGAAATGCAATTATTTTCTCACGTACAAACTGAGACTGTTGGGATGTTGGGGTGGGGCAGGGCAGAATTCCTTCAGGGCCAGCTAAACAGAAATATATCAAGGTTTAAGAAGAAAGTGGTGAACTTCTGCAGTCCTAATAAAATTTTAGCTTCATGATTCATTAGATTTTTGTTGTTATTGTTGTTTTTTAAACCTTTTATTTTGAAATAATTATAGATTCACAGGAAGTTGTACAAATTATTAGAGGGATAACTAGAGTTTCATAGAAAGTTTTAAAAATATTGCAGACAAGTTCCATTTATCCTTCACCCGGCAGTTACATCTTACTTAACTGTAGAACACACTGTCAAAACCAGGAACCACACTGTACAGTACATGTCTGTCATTCTGTAACGCCTTATCAAATACGTAGATGTCCAGACACATAGCTTCTTCACTCACTCTCCCTGAGCTACCCCTGGATAGTCAGTCACACCCATCCCCCTGGTCCTCCCCAGGCCGCCATCCTTCACCCCGGCAACCATCTCTGTAGTTTCGTTTGTTGTGTTAGATGAGCTAGTAATATAAAAGGGAAAATGTTTTCTAAAGCAGAAGCTATAACCTTATGAGGTTTAATGAAAGAGCCTTTTTCATGTTTTTAGTTACAACCTTCTTTAGAGTGGAGGGCTCCAGTGGCTTTTTAAACAGTTTGCTCACCAAGTGTGACTGGACGTCTCTTCTCCCCTTCCTTTCTGTTTCCAATAGGGTTTTCTTAAAGAGGAAAGGCATTTTTCTATTAAATTAATGATGTTGAAATGTTATATGCATTGGATGGATTTTTCAAAAACTTGGCAGTGGTGCATGCCTGTAATCCAGTACTTGAGAGGCTGAGACAGGAGAATCAGCAGTGTAGCGAGATCTTGTTTCAAAATAAAATAAAGGACGGGGGGTGTAGCGAGGAGGTAGAATGCCCTGAGTTCAATGCCCAGTACCATGAAAGGAAGGAAGGAAGGGAGGGCATAAAGGGGCCGGGGATGTAGCTCAGTGGTAGAAGGCTTGTGGCCCTGAGCTGTAGGTGATTCACAGCCTCCTCCCGCCCCTGTTTTCTCTGTATTTCACAATAAGCAAAATTAGTTTCATAGTTGTGGAAAATAAGACAATAATATATAGAAGTAAATGTACCTTGTTTTGGTGAAATTGATGCTCATTGCTGATGATAGGATAAATGGTTGAGGAGGGAAATTTGACAAGTATCAAAGCCTTGAAAAGGTTATATGCTCTTTTTACATTTTTATATTTTCCTGTTTTTGCTTGAATCTGATAGCTTTCCTTATGTATCTCAGATTATATAATTCTGTGTTTTTTGTTTTTGTTTTTGTTTGTTTTTTGCATTACTAGGGATTGAACCCAGGGGCATTCTACCTCTGAGCTATACGCCCAGCCCTATTTTTTTTTAAATTATTTATTTTGAAACAGGGTCTCACATAGTTGCGGAGGGCTGGCTATGCTATGTAATTTTTATCTTTTTCTTTTCTCAATTTTTTTCTGTTCCCTGGCCGAACTCAAGAGTTTGTTTCTTTCTTTCTTTTTTTCTGTGGATTCTTTCCTCTGACTGGTGGTAGTTGCTATTTTATAGAGGATCACTAATCCAACTGAGATCTTGGTCTCCTTTTGAAGACCGAAGCCTATGGACAGAAACAAATCAGTTCTAGTAAAATACACTTTGAGCATGTTTTTAAAAAACTATTCTGTATGAATACATGTACTTTTTTAACAACATATTTAGTAGAATATATATAGGTGGGTCTAGATACTATCATAATTTGGAATTAGTAATGAATGAATATAAATGATTAAGATATCCTCACTAATTGTAATGTGATATGAAAATATCTGTGATTTTTATTGGTCACCATCTGTATTGCCAGTAGCGCTATAATGTATAGCCTCCATTTATATAAATGTTTCATTTTAGTTGGAGGTTAGTGTAAATTAAAAATTAATTTTTTTAAGCATCCAAGGTTTGGGGGCTTTTGAATTCTGTTGATCAACACTTTAGGGGATCAAGAACCACTTTTTAGGGGTATCTTCACATATCTGGCGTCATCAACTATGAGGTCAGAGAGAGACACTAAGAAGCGGATTATGAGAGTTCGGGGAGACTAAGTGGGGCTGGACCGCTGGTAGTGTTCACCGTGTGCTGGGGGATGTTCCACTTCCGTTACCTCTGGATATCTGCTCTTGGGTTCAACTCTCTTCCAGGAAGAATCCATCAGTGTTTTGCCTAGGGAATATAAATTTATCTATGTTCTTTTAGGCAAGGAACTTTGCTTTTATATTCTACAATAAAATTTGCTTTTGTGATTTTACTGAATGGTTATGATATTAGACGAGAGAGACAGTCAAACAGAGAGAGGCAGACAGGGAATTAAATCCAGGGACATTCAGCCACTGAACCATACCCCAGCCCTTTTTTATTTTGAAAAAGGGTCTCACAGCCAGGCTTGGTGGTGCATGCTTATAATCCCAGTACTTGGGAGGCTGAGACAGTAGGATTGCAGGTTTCGAGACCAGCTTCAGCAACTTGGCAAGACGCTGTTTCAAAATAAAAAATAAAATTGGGCTAGGGGTGTAGCTCCAAGGTAGAACACCCCTGGCTTCCATCCTCAGTATCACAAAAAAAAAGAAAGAAAAAAAGCTTCTCACTAAGTTGCTGAGGCTTGCCTCGAACTTGTGATTCTCCTGTCTGTCTTGCTTCCCAAGTATTGGAATTACAGGTGTGTACCACTATGCCTGGCTGATATGTTCTTTATTAAATAGTAATTCTAGAAAAGAATACAAATTGTCTTTATTGTTCTAAAATTTTTAATGTGACAAAACTAGGCTTTCTTTAATTTACATTTAATTGTTCACCTTTATTTTCAGGAGCTTTCAAGTTGTGGATGGAATAAAAAAGAAAAATATAGTTCTGCCCCAAATGCAGTTGCCTTCACAAGAAGATTTAATCACGTGAGTTGTTTTTTAAAATCTTTATACTTAGCTTATGAAATCCAGTTCCTCGATAAATAATTTTTCATTAAGAAATGTTTTATCTGTTCACATCAATTCTGGGATATTTCCCGCCAATATCTTTTCAGATACTATCTTTATACTTGTTTTGTTCCCTCTGTACTTAATATTGAACATTGTTCAAAGTATTTTCCATCCGTTCCTTGTGTTCTGTTCTAAGTGGTTTCCTCAGATCCGTATTTCAGTTCACTAATCCTGTCCGATATGTTTTATCTGTTTTATGCTATGTGCTGTCAGCTTAGTGTCGTGATCTTTTTGTTTGTCAAGTAATTTTCTTAAGGTATTTTACAGTTTCTGTGTTACTATCTAAAGTTGTTGGGGTGCTGTTTCTCTGTTTCTTCTGCTGATCTTTACAAGGGTTTGTTTTTCTTAGGAGTTTTATAACTTTGGATTGAAAGCTATGTTTGTGTAAGTGTTGTCTCTGGGAATCTGCTGCTGTTTAGATTGATATATTCCTTTTGGGAAGGCTGCTTTCTTTTGCTAGTACATAAGGCTATTGCAGACCTAGGATGATTTCTTACGGTAAATGTTTTGGTTGGAATATCTGTACTTCTCTGTAGTGCAAATTTAAACTCCAAATTCAGCTAGACGCTGCCCTTTATTACCTAGAGTATATGTCTATAGATAAACTTGTATGTTATCTCTTTTTTCCAATAGGTGACTTGTTTGTTTGTTTAGTACTGTGGATCAAACTCAGAGGCATTCTACCTCCATGCTACACCCCCAGCTCTATTTATTTCTTATTTGGAAACAGGATCTCACTAGGTTGCCTAGAGCCTCGCTAAACTGCCGAGGCTGGCTTTGAACCTGCGGTCCAGATTACAAGTGTGTGCCGCCATGCCCGGCAAGGTGAATTGTTTCAGTCCACCTTTTCACTGGGATGGGTTGCAGCCCTCTGAGGAGACCTAGATAGAAATGGAGGAGAGGGGGGAGAAATGTGAGGCTGTGTTCTGTCTTTGAAGGAGTATTAAGTCTCAAGCCTCTGTGTCATTTAGAGAGAAAGTCTTCAAGGCCAGCTGTAGCAGCCACTCTTGTAACCACTGCTTCGCTTTTATTTCCTTCTTTGTGTTTGGCCTCTAGGGAAGTCCTTTATTTTTCCTCCAACTCAGATATATATGTATTTATGTGTGTTGTTGTTAAGTTTGTTATATTTAACCCAGCATTTCTAGAGCTTCATCACAAATCATTTCTCATTATATTTAAGCTAATTATAGTTATTTGTTTTTCTGAAGTGATCAGAATTTGTCATCACAATGAAAGGTTTTCTTTTTTATACAGATATTATGTTACAATACTTACAATTTGACTTTAGATTTTAAACACTCATATTATTCTTAGACCAAAAAGTGGTTAGAATCAGACATGTCATAATATATTAAACGCTTTTGTCCTTATTCCAAATTGTAGTTGATCCTCTAATAAGCTTTTTTACATAGTTATTCCTTTATTCTGTCTTTCTAGTAGGTCACAGGAGGTGTGAAGTAGCAAAGTAGAAAGAAAGTTTGGAAGAGTCTTTTACAGAGAACCTATACATTTTTTTCCTCCTCCTTCTGTGCTAGGAATCATAAATCTTCATTTTTTAAATGACTTTTTTTGTGGACAGCAACTAGTTGAATTCCTTTTTGTATCTATTATGACAATCTGCCTTTTAATTAGGTTTAGAAAAAATAGATCAGAGGGTTTCTGTATATTCTGTGTTTCCCTCTACCATATCAGCATCTTTCATAAAAATAGTGTAGTTATCAGAATCAGGAGATTAACATTGGCGCAATGCTATTACCTAAAGACCATATTCAGATTTCTCTAATTTTCCCGCTAATTCTTTTTGTTGTTCTGAGATACGATTTTTGCATCCTACATTCCATTTAGTTGTCACTAATTTAAAAAAAAGGGTTATTTGGGGTTGTCTGCTTCTGTTGAATGTTTATTTTCCCCTCTTCATTCACAGTTACTTTTTCTGTTTTGCTGCATGTCTGATAATTTTTTCACTTATATAATCATAATTATTGACAATACATTTGCAATTCTGGATTCATCTTTTGTAGAGTGTTGATAGTTATTTTAACAGGTAATTAATTTGGCTGGACTGATACTCCAAATTTTTCTCTTTGGGCAACATATTTTCTTTCAGTCTTCCAGGTTTTGTTTCCAGTAGGTCTTCTGCTTTCCCCTGCCCATGCACCAGGCTCCAAAGTCAGCCAAGGATTTATTAACACACACACACACACACACACACACACACACACACACACACACACCTCCCTCTACCTCTTCCTCCTTTCTAGCAATGTATCCCTCATTTGCTAGTCTATATGGCACCCTGTATACTATCTTCTGGCTTTTTAAGCCATAGAGAAACCATTAGGACATTCACCTTCTGCTTGAGTTTTCTCTATTCTAAACTGTTAACTGGGAAATAAACTGTAAAGCAGCTATAAACTTTATAAATGCAAACATCACCCAGTGCACTTTCTTTCAAGGGTTAATTCTCCAGTTTCTGCCTACTTTTGTTCCATTTCTTGTGCTTTTAAGTAGTTGTTTTTTTGTATTTTGCAGTTATAATTAGATGAGCACTCCCAAAAATACAAGCCACACTACCATTATCAGAAATGGAACCCTCTCTCATCTCTTTAAATCTATTCCTTTTTTCTCCTGATTATATAAATAATGCGTATTGCAGAAAATTTGGGAAAAAAATTTGAAGTGTATAAGAAGTGGGGGAAATCACCTAAACACAACTTACTCCCATGTTTGCTCACTGTGCCCCATCCTAGGCACCCCCCTTCCCTCCAGAAGTGACCATCGTCTTGAGTTTTATCCTACTCACTTCTGCATTCCTTGCAGTTTTACCACCTAAATTTGGAGCCTGAACACTAGGTCTTACCACTTTAAAATTTGGGTGTTGAGGACTTTAAGTCTACAGTTTCCCCCTATATCCCTTTCTCTTCTTTACCAGTTATCTGTGGTGGAACCGCCAGGCATTTTGAACTGTACAGTCTCCCATAGTCCAGATTGCATCTAGTATTGTATAACATGTTCTTCGTTTTTTGCAAATTTTTTTCTGGGTAAAACAGCATTCTCAGATAAAAATACAGGTTGAACATTCCAAATCCAAACCTGAAATGCTCCAAAATCCAAAACTTTTTGAGTGCCAACATGACACCAGAGGGAGGAAATTCCATACCTGATCTCCTGTGATGAGTCACACTGAAAATCCAAGCGCATTAAAAATACTGAATAAAATTGACTGTCAGGTTATAGGTATAAAGTATATATGAAACATAAGTCAGTTTCATGTTTAACCTGGGTTCCGTTCCCAAAATATCTCATGTATATGCAAATATTCCCTAACCCTAAAAATCTGAAGTCCAAAACACTTCTGATCTCAAGCATTTTGTGCAAGGGACCCTTAAACCACCACCCCCAGTACTATGGAAAAGAAGCACATGTACTACAGATGTTCTCTCTTCCCCCCTTTCTCATTTTATAATCGTACTATATATTATCTGAGCACGTTATAAAATATACTCTTTTTTAACTCTCTTTTAGTCTTAGTTCTATCACTAAGTGTATATTTTGTACTCACTTCTGTCTATGTTGATACCTAGTCATTTTTGTTGCTTAAAGCTTGTTCTCCAAGTAGATCATACTTAAATTTTATTTTATTTAAAGTCATTTTCTCTAGCTGAGCATAGTATTTTTTTTTGAAGTCTAGTAATTTTACTAAGTCATGTCTTGGTGTTGGTTATTGTGGGCCAGTACTTTTGGCTGTGGTTGACTTTAACGGGGACTGTCAGTGGAAAACACCTAGACTGAGCCTTGCTAGCATGGTGAGCTCAGAGTGGTTGGATTTCTTACATCGTAGCTCAGGACTCCCAGAGAAAATGTTTCAGAAATCAAGGAAGGTGATACACAGTCTCTTATGACTTCACTCTTTACAAATGTATATGTAAATGTAAAATTACATATTTTACAAAACATTATAATGTCATTTGTAAAGTACATGTAAAATACATACATGTTGATAGTTGTTTACAGATGGAAATTGCAAGAAAAATCTGAAATAGTTCTCATTTTAAAAAGTGAACTATAGAGCCAGGCGTGGTGGCGCATGCTTGTAATCCCAGTATTTGGGAGGCTGAGACCGGAGGATCTGGGTTCGAGACTAGTCTCAGCTACCTAGTGAGGCACTCCGCAGCTTAGTGAGACCCTTTTTCAAAATAATAAAAAATAGGGCTGGGGGTGTAGCTCGGAGGTAGAATGCCCGAGTTCAATCCCCAGTACCGCAAAAAAACAAACAAAAAAAGTGAACTATACTAGTGAGGCACTCTGCAACTTAGTGAGACCCTGTTGCAAAATAAAGAATAAAAAATAGGACTGGGGGTATAGCTCACAGGTAGAATGCCCGTGAGTTCAATCCCCAGTACCGCAAAAAAAAAAAAAAAGTGAACTATAGGCTGTGGCATTATTTCTACACCAAGATTTCTAACCACATTCTGTTTTTAGAATTGTATAAGTGTGAACCAACTTATGGTGCTTTGACTTTATTTTGATAGCGCATGTATTAAAGTATATTACATACCTATTACATCATAAGCAAACTGTTTTCACCAGAGCATTTAATAATGTTATAGATATAGTCTGCTTTCTGATGGATGATTTTAATGTTTTTTTAAGAAGTCAAGAAGATAGTTTCATTGAATTAGAAAGCCTTATAAATTTTTTGAAATGTAGTCTTAATTTGAGAATGCTAAATTGGATGTGTGTGTGTGTGTGTGTGTGTGTATTTTATAATGTAGTATTTTGTTTTAGTCATAACAAGAAAACTAGTTGGGAATCATCACATTTAAAATTCTGCTCACTATAAACAAATGGCAATGGAGAATTACATAGTCACAGAAAAACATGCCATAAGTAGCATCTCAGTATTTCTTACAATGTCTGATTGTAGAGCTTACCCAGTTCTGCCAAAATGTTTCAAAATACAGCCCAAAGAAATCCCACTTGTATTTTTGTAATGTTCATGTTGCACCCTTCTAGTTGTATTGCATTCTCTTAGGAAGCTACCCCCCCCCCAATTTATATTACCTTTTTCAAGTTCATGGTGTTTTTGTGTTTGTACACACGTACATGCCTATATCGATCTGTTTATATAGAGTAAGCAATATTTGAAGATTATGTCTTGGTGATAAGTCAGGAGAAAGAAAGCATTGTTTTTTAAGCAACTACAGGAAATTCATCAAGTAATTTTCATCATTAATTTGATTCTAGCAAGTAAATAATCTGTCCAACTATTTTTAATTTTTATTTTCAGGTAAGCTTTTGGGTTGTAAGAGAGATTCTTCATGCTCAAACATTAAAAATTAGAGCAGAAGTTTTGAGCCACTATATTAAAACTGCTAAGGTAAGAAAAACCATTTTTTCATTCAAATGTTCAGAAATGTTCTAAATAAATTTTTGCCTGTGATATTTTATTGATAGTAGAAAATAAGGCCTGTTGGTCAGTATAAGTGACTCTTCTAAATTGAATGTTTACTTTTTCTGCCTTTTCCTTTATTCTTCTTGTATGGTCGGTTTTGCTGGATAAGTAGAGAGAGGTCAGATTATGGTAAAGTATGATATTTATACAATATTAGACTATTCTGAATATGCTGGAGAAACCTATATCAGATTAAGTAGGAAAAAACAATTTCTCTGCTTCTGAAACAGATTAACCTGCCAGTCATACAAAGAATAAGGCTTTATTTTTAAAAGAATGGTATATGTGATATTACCAAATTTGTTAACTGGTCAGTTAATATATGGCATAGATAATAACTATAGCAAGAGAAAAGGGCATGGATTTCAAGAACAGTCAGAATTTAGAGGGTCATGGAACAAGACATTTCACAAGAGGATACCAAGATAACCCTGAAACAACTCCAAATTTATGTCGAGTTTACTGAGAATTATGGTAATTGTAGCCAAATTCATTCTTCCTGAGTCTTATAATAAATACCTAACTTATCTGTGAATGAAGGATGGTAGAATTGTTAGAATACCATATTTACAATTATTGGAAGGCATGCCTCTCCCCATATTTTCCTTGACTATGTAGAAACAGTTGTATTGTAACACATTCTGTGGCACTAGGTGGCAGAGCTAGCCTTCTATAAATATATTTTGCAGAAGTGTCTTAAAATTTTTTTAAATATTTTTGTGATAAGTTAGATAAATATTGGTTTTAGCTAATAGAAAGTAATGCTTTTTCACATAGATTCTGAATTTTCATTATAGTTTTTCATTTACTTATATATTCCACTCAAAATCACCTGTTTTGCCCATCAAACATAACCATTTCTCATCAAGTAATCACTTAATTCCTGTTCAGACTCTTCGACTTTGAGTTATAGTTGATAGCCTCTGTCTTTATCTCATTACCTAATTTCATAGTTGTTTTTTTCTCATCACTGTCTCTTAAAGCCTTTCTTTGTACTCTCTGCCTTCTGTATTCAGGTTGTTATAAATCTAGCAGGTCTGTCTCTTCCTTTTGTAGATTGTGCCAGTCAGTGTTCTCCAAAGAGGCAATCAATAGCATTTTGCATAAACATGTAAAGAGATCAGATATGTTCGCAGCCAGCCCCAGCTACCTAGTGAGGCACTCCGTAACTTAGTGAGACCCTGTTTCAAAATAAAGAATAAAAAATAGGGCTGGGGGTGTGGCTCGGAGGTAGAATGCCCCTGAGTTCAATCCCCAGTACCACGAAAAAAAAAAAAGAGAGAGATTCAAATATAAGATACATGAAGAGATTGAGGAATTGGCTTGGGAGGACAGGGGCTGCCAAGTCTGACATCGGTAGAGCCTGCCAACAGATTGGAAACTTAAGCAGGAGTTGAGGTAGTCATCTTGAGGCAGGATTTCTTCTTTTCCTTTTAGATCTTTTTTATTTTGCTATATAGAGTCTAACATGGTCCCTAGTCCGTAGCGAATGCTTAACATACATACGTTTATTGAGTGAATAGTTCCCCAATTAGGTTATATGGCTCGCCTATGTGGATGTTTATTTTCTGTTTAGTATTTATTATTTTGCCTTTTGTTTTCTTTGGTTTTGTTTTGGTTTTTTTGTGGTACTGGGAATTGAACCTGGGGTCATTCCACCTCTGAGCTACACCCCCAGCCCTATTTTTTATTCTTTATTTTGAAACAGGGTCTCACTAAGTTGCGGAGGGCCTCACTAAGTAGCTGAGGCTGGCTGGGAACCCGGATCCTCCAGTCTCAGCCTCCCAAGCACTGGGATTAAAGCGTGTGTGCCACCACGCCCGGCTTCTTTGGGTTTTTAATTATTGCTCCACCCACAGCATTTTTTTGGCCATGGGGCTTACTGGTAGCAGGATTAGAGAAGTTCCAAAGTGATTGAAAGGACCTTTGGGATTGTAAGTATCAGGAAATATGATAAAATACTAACTGGAGAAATTAGCAATAAATGTCAAGTACATTTCTTGGCAAATTTATAGAACCAGGTGTTAAGTCCCAGAATGAATGATAAACAAAGGATCTGGGGTTTCAAACAGGAGGAAGCAGGAAATGGAGGAGGACTATTGAAAGCAGGTTTGAACCCTAGCCATTGGGCAGTAAACCAAAGGAGGATCCCAGGTAGACCCTCTCTTGAAATTTGGAACATGAAGGGCAGTATAAGGAAAGAGACTGCTTACTAGAATCAGAGTATGTGATCATACCAGGTAAACTTGATATCAAACCCATAACTTTGGTTTTTTAACTATATTACCCAGTTGGGGGAGATTTATTCCCAAAGCTTCAGATCTGTGTCAAGGTAGAACATGGAATTTCTTCTGTGGGCTAAAAAACAACTTACTGTAAACATAGTGAATACTCTAAATACAAATTTCAACAATGCAGCCAGACATGGTGGCTCATGCCTATAATTAGGAGGCAGAGATAGGAGAATTGCAGGTTCGAAACCAGCCTCAACAACTTAGTGAGATCCTCAGCAACTTAGACACTATTTCATAATAAAAAAGTATATTAAGGGGCTAAGAGTATTGTTCAGAGGTAGAAGGCCCTTGGATTTAACACCCAGTAAAATGTGTGTGTGTGTGTGTGTGTGTGTGTGTGTGTGTGTGTGTATTTTTCCAAACAGTGCAGCTAATAAGTCCTGGAACACTACCAGTTGCCAAAATTGTACTTGTTTATAGTTTTCTTTTATTCATTTTTAGATATTTTTGTTATCCACTCTTCCCCTTTTCTTAAATCTTCAGAAACTATATGAACTGAATAACCTTCATGCACTTATGGCAGTGGTTTCCGGCTTACAGAGTGCCCCAATTTTCAGGTTGACTAAAACGTGGGCGGTAAGTGATCTTCCTTAGTTAATGAAATGTTAGATTTCCTATGAGAAGTAAAGATATTAGTTTCTTTTGTAGTTCTTAGTAAGATTAATATTATGATAACAGATAAGAATTGTTAAATTACTTTGTACCTTTTGAAACCTACATATTTCTCTCCTAAAGTGTTTCACCAGGTTTGTTAGGTAATTTGTGAGTAGTTTACAGTTTGGTGCTTAGTTTTTGTTCTTTAGAAAATCATTTTTGTAATCTCCTTAAGCATCTTTGGTAAATAAAGTTTCACATTTGCCTGATGGGAAAATGTGAAGGCAGAAAAATGCACTTAATCATGTAAAGATTATGATTTTTGTGAGGAAAACCTACCACTAAGTTTCAGAAGGCCTCACTAAGTAGCTGAGGCTGGCTATAAACCTGAATCCTCCTGTCTCAGCCTCCCAAGTACTAGGGTTACAAGCATGCATCACCATGCCTGGCTAAGATACGAATTTTGACATCTGCAAATGTGTGTATGTTCATGTTTGAGTGACATAATCCTGTACTCAGGCTTTCCAGGTAGTTTTCATACAAGTCAAATTTTAGATTGAATTAAATTTGTTTTTATTCAGTTCTATTAATGTTAAAGAGCAGTAGCTTTGTTTAGAGTCCATTACATGTTTTTACAAAGGATTAATGTATTTTAAAGGACCTGTGTAAAACACATGACTGACTTAAAAAAACTTTATCACTAAAATATGACTTTGTTTTTAATTAGCTAAGTGCTGCTTTTGATTTTCTCAGCAGGTGAAGAAACATGTTCTTATGAAAACCAGGGTAGATTTTTATAATGGAAAAATAGTGTGGAAGAGCTTATGATCTTTTTTATTTATTATAGAAACACCTGGGTGAAAAGTTGCCTGCTTTAAAATTTTCTTTTTTAATTGTGGCCTTATTCTCTTTTCTTAAAATTTGAATTTCAGAGGGGAATGGAAATTATTATAAACATACAGTTATGAGTTCCATCTTTTGAGTTTTAGGGAAAAGCATTGTAATCTGGTTTATACTTAGTGCTCATGTATTTGCACGGAAAAGAATATTTTTATTTGTTAACAGCTAATTTAATCTGAAATTAACTTTTATGTTTGTATAAAGTTTTAAAATATTTCATATTGTTTGAAGCACTGATTTCTTACATATAGTAACGAATGATATAAAGTCCATTTTTATACAGTTTACATTCTACTGGCGAAAGATAAACTGAAAATAAATAAATGATATAGTGGTAAATGCCCTGAAGAAAAATATAGTATAAATCAAATAAAAAGGAAAGCAGGGTAGCGTTGTTATATACAATGTGGAAAGAGAATCTCTTATAAGTGATAGGTGGGTGGTGTGTTAGTCAGCTTCCCATCACTGTAACAAAATGCCTGAGACAATCATCTTGCAGGACGAAGGTTTATTTTGGCTCACGGTTTTCAGGAGTTTCCGTCAGTTCCTGACGCGTTGGTCCTGTCACTCAGCGCCTGTGGTGAGGCAGTCCCTCACTGGTGCAGCATGTAGTGGAGCATGCTCCTGGTCTCATGGTGGCTGGGAAGCAGAGTGAGACAAGAAGGGGCTGGGCCAGTGTTCCCTTTCAGGGCACAGTCCCAGTGACCCGGCTTCCTTCCAAATGCTCCTAGCAAGTTGAACAAAGTGACAGCTTTGGGTTGACCATTGGGTCTGAATTATAGAGGATCAGTGGTGTCAGTGCAGTGGTGGGTAGAAAACTGACTGGACTTGAGAGAATGGTGGTGAAGAACTGGGACAGCTTTGGGAGAGTTTTGCTATAAAGGGCTGGTGTGGGGTGCTGTAGAGAAAACTGGCAGTAGCTGAAGAGGAATAAGAGACCCAAGATTTGTGGCATGGTGCTTTGTTTTTAAGAGGTGGGATCCAGGACAGTGTTTTGTGCTGGTGGAAATGATCTAGTAGAATGGGAAAAATGGTAAGAAAAAGAGCTGGTACTTTAATGATACCCTTGATTAGATGGAAATAAATTTTATCTGGTACTCTATCAGAAATAATATGTCCCCTTCGACAGGAGGCGAAGGATGCATTTGGTTACAGATGCAGGTAAATCGGTAGCTCAGGTAATGGGACTCTATAGATGTTCTTCTGATTGCTTTGATTCTTCATAAGTAGAAAGAATGTCTTTAATTGAGAATTTTGAGGGCTGAAGAAAGAGGAAAGTAAATTAAAGTTACCTAGGACAGAGTAAAAGCAAAGAATCCACTTGGGATTTTTTTTTATTACAAATTTAAAGTGAAACCAGTCAACAAAGTTACATGTTCTCCAACCAGGTTTTAGGTGCTCAGCCTAAATTGGAGTATTGCTGAAAATTGTATCTAACCAGAGTTGGAATATTTTCAAGGCGTCTTTGTACCAAAGGGGTCCAGCAGAGCACAAGAGATAAAAGAGGGAGAATATAAAAGTTGTTTTATTGGTAAATAAGGAAACTTAAGCCAAGCAAAAGGAGGGAGACAGTAAACAGTGAAAATGTAGTATGATCACTGGATTTGTGTGGGAAACTGTTCTGAGTCTAAAAACTATGGGGTTAAGGATTTATGGCTTCTTCCTTGCTTCGGCAGAAGACTGCCTTTCAACTGATCTTTGAAAAAGATGGTCTCCCCAAGAAATTGTATTAGGAAAACTTGTTACCCATGTGCAAAAGAACAAAATTGGCCTTTTCTCTCACACCATATACAGAAATGAAGTAAAAATTGCTTAAAAAATGTTAAGACCTAGAACTATGAAATTATTAGAAGAAAACACAGGATGAAAGCTTGACATCAGTCTGGATAATTTTTTTTAACATGATCCCCGAGATACAGGCAATATAAACAAAAATAGACAAAGGAAACTACATCAAGCTAGAAAGTTGCTGCAAAGAAGACAGTCAACACAGTGAAGAGACCTCTGCTAAGGGGTTAATATCTAAAATATAATGCATAATATTCTCCGGTTCTATCCATTTCCCTGCAGATGGCATAATTTAGTTCTTCTTTATGGCCAAATAGAATTTTATTGTGTGTATAGCCCATAGTTTTATAATCCATTCATCTGTTGATGGCCATCTTAGTTGGTTCCATAGTTTGGCAATTATGAATTGTGCAGCTATAAACATAGATAAGCATGCATTCTATGGTAGTCTGGTTTCACTTTTTTAGAGAAGTGCGGGGGGTCCAGCCCTCCAGGCAGTGGGGTCGGGTGTGGATTGAGACGAGGTCGCGAGAATAAGCTCACACCACATGCAGTGTAGAAGCGTATCTGTTTATTGCTTGTTAGCTGTTTTTATACTATCTTTTTTGCAGTGAGGCATATAGAACAGGAATTTTTACAGTCTTATTTTTCTAAAGGTTGAGTAGGTACATCTTTAACTAGAAAAGCCATTTCCCATGACATTTAATGGGGTTAAGAAAACAGTAAAGGTTATAAAATAAAATACGTATATAAAGATTCTTTTAGTACAAAGCAGTGTTAAAGGTTAACGAATAGCTTCTATTCATTAGTTTAAATCTTTACTATTTGTTTAGCTCCTTTAAGCAGTGTTCTTATCTTTTTCTCAGGCAGCTAGAGAGTTAATGTATCTGGTGAAATTCTATGGAGACAAGGTGGAAGTGGACAAAGACTATCTGTCTTAAAGCCTTCTTTACTCATAGATAAAATAGTAGACCTAAGTCTCTTTGGCTTATTTATTTTGTTTCTATACCTGTGTGCTGAGAGGGAACATAAGGCTATTTTGTAAATAAGCTTGCAAAGCCCGTTTCCTGACTAATGTTTGTATGTGGTTAATGAATTTCTTATGGGTTGTCTTGAGGCACTGCTTTTTCAGCTAATATTGAGAAATCACAATCCGTCCACCCATCTTTTGTTTCTAAGAAATTTTCTTTTACAATTAATGTGAAAGCAAAACCCAAAGCATCTAAAATTTCCAGAATATAACATAATACAAAGTGGGATATGCCATGCATTCCTTCTTTTGGAATCGTCTGCCTTGCAGGACTCCAGCAGACTGAGCCTTGCTCAAGATCCAGCTATTAAGGAGCTGTGGCAGGGGTAGATACCTAGGAGTAGCTGGGTCATATGGTAGGTTCATTCCCATTCTTTTGAGGATCCTCCAAACTGTTTTCCAAAGTGGTTGCACTAATTTGCAATCCCACCAGCAGTGTATCAGAGTTCCTGCTTCTCCACATTCTTGCCAGAACTAATGTTTGTGTTTTTCATGATTGCCATTCTAGTTGGAGTTAGGTAAAATCTCAGGGAAGTTTTGATTTGCATCGCTCTGATTGTTAATGATGTTGAACATTTTTTCATATATTTATTGGCCATTTGTATTTCTTCTTTTGCGAAGGTGTCTATTTAGTTCACTTGCCCAATTTTTGGTTGGGGTTGTCTTTTGGCAGTGAGTTTCTTGAGTTCTTTGCATATTCTAGATCTTTGTGGAATGAAAGAGGGGGGGACAGACCTAAGGGGGGAGATAAAAGGGGGGAGAAAGACTTGAAGAAGGAAACACCTCAATGGTCATGATGTACATACACAGCTTATCAAAGCCAACCACTGTGTTGCGTGCACACGGGAAGGTGGAGAGGGAGTGGGGTGGGAACTGGGAGAGGGCTCAGAAAGTACCGTGCTATCACCCTGAACATCAAGATGTATGATTACAATGCACCAATAAAAAATAAATTAATATTACAAAATCAGAAGATTTGAAAAGGAAGAAAGAAAATGACAACTTCATAGTGACACCAAGTTTCTGAGCTGTCACTAGAGAAGTATCTATGTTAACATCTAATTTGTTCTTTAGAGTTTTAAAGTTTTATTCATTCTGTGGCTAAACTCCATTTTTCTTTATTTTCAGACATTGCTCAATTGTATTTAGTACATTTAATGTGCAGTTTTTACATTATCATAGATATTTAACACATTACATACAGTTTTAGAGCAAATACTTTGGAATTTTTATTTACCCTTTGTAGAAACCAAATATTTATTCATACTTTATAGTATGACAAATTCCTAACATTTTCTTTTGAATTCTGCAGTGTGCCATTTTCTGGTAAACACAGTGGATCCTTGAAATAATGATGTTTCTAGTCAGCTTTCAGCCTTTACTTTTCCATAAACTTAACTCTGATTATAAAAGGCAAAATATAGACAATTTCCTTTTCCCAGTTTCTGATCAGATTAATTGCTTGAAATTAAAAAGGATTTTTCTTTTCTCACATCTGGTTGGTGCTAGCAAAGATTTCTCTGGTTCAAGTTTGCTGAGGTGCCTTCTCTACCTCTCTTAGATATGAAATCAATAAAGTACCTAGGAATGGATGTTTCTTAGGCTTCATTATGAGCCAAGGATATTTTCCTACTGTTCAAATTCTTTTTTCAATTCAGAATCCCAAATCATAAAAATAAATCAGTCTCTCTTTTTTTTTTTTGCGGTACTGGGGATTGAACTCAGGGGCATTCTACCTCCGAGCTACACCCCCAGCCCTATTTTTTATTCTTTATTTTGAAACCGGGTCTCACTAAGTTGTGGAGTGCCTCACTAGGTAGCTGAGGCTGGCCAGGAACTCGGATCCTCCGGTCTCAGCCTCCTGAATGCTGGGATTACAAGCGTGCGCCACCACGCCCGGCATCAGTCTCTTTCTTTATGGAGTTTATCCGTTAACTTTATGAATAAAGATCCTATCTTAAATAATTAAGCAATTTGTCCAAAAGTACACAGATAGTTATTGATAAAGATGGTACTAAACCCTAGTTTAATGCACAGGGAAAGAGCATTAGTTTTGGAAGTATGAAACTTCTATTTACATCAGTTTCTTTAAAACTTCCTTTATTGGTGCATTAAACTTGTACATAATAGGTTCATAGTAGCTGGGCATGGTGATACACACTTGTAATCCTAGCATTTGGGAGGCTGAGACCGGAGGATCCGGGCTCGCGGCCAGCCTCAGCTACCTAGAGAGACACTCCACAACTTAGTGAGACTCGGTTTCAAAATAAAGAATAAAAAAAAAAAATAGGGCTGGGGGTGTAGCTCAGAGGTAGAATGCCCCTGAGTTCAATCCCCAGGACTGCAAAAAAAAAAATAATAATAATAATAATGATAGGCTCATAGTAATACATTCATCTATCCACATAGCATTATTTGGCCTATTTTCTTCCACATATCTCCTCTTTCTTTCCCCACATTAGTTCTTTACCCATATTCTTCCTCTACAGAATTCTACCATACCTCAGATTGATCCTATTTATCTTGGTCACTGATGATTTAAGAAAATTATCACAACTTTGTTTCAGATATGGCAAGATTAGTTAAGAGTTCCCAGTGATTTGTTTCTCTTGATATTGTACCAGTGTTTTTGAATGATTGACTTAGGAAAATGAAGACAGGTTTATTGTCATCCCCACAACATTTCCATTACTGTTGTGCATATCTGAGTGCTTTCTTTCATGGGAAAGAAAGTGATGGTAGCAAACAGATTTGTGCTAATCAAAATAAAATGTGTTGAAGTGGACCCAGAGTAAGATTATAAGACCACTGTTTTAGGCTGTGGAGTCTCTGTCTAAAACATTAAAGCAAAGGACTCTGAGAGGGAGGGATGCTTTTTAGTTTTCTTGATAGATATTATCTGAGGTGAATTTACACCTTTGAGCCTATAAAAAAATAGATCCCAACTGTATTATTTGTAATACTAGATAGAAAGACTAGTGGATTATGTGTCAGAGTACTCTGTATCCAGAACCAGACTTTGAGATCCTGAAAATGAGGATGTATATCTTTGTCAGTCGATGACCGAGAGTAGTAATATCTTTTGCTACTTGCTAACTCTGTGATTGCCTTTGAATCTCAGTCTCATCATCTCTAATGCTCAAAACCCTTCTGTTAACCTTATAGGATAATTATATGAGGATTACTTCAGCGGAAGTGTTTTGCCTGCTGTAAATAACAACAATATTTTGACATGAAATAAAGCAAACTTATTACATAGTAATGAAATAGCAACTTCATATGTTTAAAGAAAAAAATTTTTTCCAGTCTTTGAAATTATTACAAAAAAAATATTCCTGAACCTTTTAGTTAAAACCATTGTGGATGACTGACCTTTTACTCCTGTTGGTTTATCTTCATTGAGCTATGGATTTACCCCTCAGGCCTCTTTTAGTTATGCTGTATGTGATAACACATTGATCCAAAACAAAATGTTTTGTGAGAAGTCCAAAAGGATAGGGAATTGCTGGTTTTACAGCTATTACTTGTAAGGACTATCTGTCATTAGATTTGTCAAGAAAAGTGTCTTTATATCACAAAATTCAGTGTTTTTTAATAATTTTGTAAGAATGATTTTATGTTTGAGGAGGTAATTAAAATATTTGGGCATTTGAGGTAAATGTGACTATATAATTTCAAATTATAAAACTGATCAACAAAAATTACTTAATCTAAAATAGTAAAGATGAAAAAAATGCACTATAACTTGCATTGTAGTAAGGTAATTTATGTACATACAAAGGATATTTATATATAACTGGAGTTGTATTGATAGACCTGTCTGATTTTGTTTTAATTATATACCACCAAAATATAATTAAGGAAAGTATAACTTTGAAATTAAAATCCAAATTTGTAGTAAATAAAACTTTAGATCTTTGTTACAATAAAATGGGATGTGTGAATAATGTAGGCTTTTCTGTTTGCTTTTTAGTTATTAAGTCGAAAAGACAAAACTACCTTTGAAAAATTAGAATATGTAATGAGTAAAGAAGATAACTACAAAAGACTCAGAGACTATATAAGTAGCTTAAAGATGACGCCTTGCATTCCCTACTTAGGTGAGTTCTGCCCCTACGTGTCCGTGATTCCTAGTCATTGCTCTTCTTTAATTAGTAATTTATATGAGATTTAAGGCATTTTTAGAAGTGTATTATCCTTAAAATACTGCACAATTGCTAAGCTGAAAAAAATTGACTAAATGAAGTTATTACTGTTTTACTTGTAATGTATTTTCATATTATATTAACCTTTTGCCCTTAAAATTTTTCATAGTAGACTGTTTTCTTAGAAACGGGCCAAATGGTTAAATGATATGTTTTAGCTACTTCAGTAATAACACTTCTAAAGATGAAACAGTAGTTTATAATGAGATTTAATGCATTAACTAAAGACATTGATCAAAGTTCTTATGTGCTTGGCAGATATTTCAGTGCGAATTATGAAGAATAGTCTCAGTGCATATTGGTATTATTGTTTCCTGGAAAAAATGTTTAAATGTAAAAATTTAGCTTAGTATTGTTATGATTCTGTATTTTCTATATCCATATGACTTAGAATTTCTATCTCTTTGCTATATTACTTAGTGTTTATAAATTCCAAGAACTATTTAACCAATAGTATTATAGTATTTCTAACAAAATATGAATAATGTTTTACTAGGTATTTTAATGAATAGAAATCCCAAATAAACTATTCTTTTAAATTTATATGCCAATTTAATATATAGAAACTACTATAGATGATATATACACAACACACATTAAAGTAAGTTGGTTTATCCTATGTAGAGAGTAATCAAATGATAAACATTTGTTTCTTTCTAATATTTGTGTTCCCCTTCTCTACTCTGTTATGTAACTGGCCATACTGTATTTTAAGAAAGCTATATCTGATAATAATTGGAAAATCTGTTGTTTAAGAGTTCACAGTGTGACCTTAAAAGTCTTTATAATACCAGTGACTACATAACAAAGTAGGAACAAAGACAGTGGATACACAGCCATTCAGCTGCTGTAGAGCATTAGCCTTAAACTGAACTCATTCGAGCATTGTCAGACATCCTAGGATTCCAGTGGGAATGGGGACATGTTGTGACCCTGTGTTGAAGGTAGAATACGCCTAAACATAGTAAATAACCACTACACAGTATATGTTCTACTTTTTAACCGTAGCCTTAGATGTTCTTATACTTGAAAAGGAAATTTGAAGAGAAAGAGGAATAGAAGATCTCATATCTGCATAACCCACAGAACATAAGCTTTTATAGCATATAAAGAACTTTAAACTGAGAATTGGCAATCCTTAGTTCCATATGGCTTGTACAATACTTAGCTTTCAAGTTATTTGATTGTCTTTCTTGAACCTTGTTCACTTTATCTAGAAATAGCATGCATAGGATCAGAATCATGATCTTCTAAAGGCTGGGTGGGGCCATACTGATGTCTTTGTTTTTTCTTTTCTTTTTTTGTGGTACTGGGAATTGAACCTAGGTACCACTGAGCTGAACTTAAAATAGCCCTTTTTAAATTTTTTTTTTTTTTAAGCAGGGTCTCACTAAATTACTGTGTGCTGGCCTTGAACCTGTAATCCTCCTGTCTCAGCCTCCCAAGTACTAGAATTACAGCCTTGCCCCACTGCACCTGGCTATATTGACACCTTTTAACTCACTTACTTCACAGTTGAGAATATGAATGTCCAGAAAGGTAGATTCCCTAGCTTATGGTTGTGAAGACCTAGTTGATGACAGATCTACAACCTAAAAACCTTGACTTGGCGTGCTTCATTTATACCTATCAAACTCATGCTAAAATTTACTGATCCTGTGATTGCTTTTTGTTTCCCTCATTGAATCTATTTTTTTCACAGTAAATTCCATAATTTTACATCTTCTAAAAATTAAGATTATTTTTATTAACACACACACACAAATGTGTGCAGAAGTGATCTCATCTTTCCCCTATTCCTTCATACCTGATCCCCATCTTATCTCCTAGCCCAGTCTACCAGAAGGACGCATTTAGTGAATATTTGTTGGTTCAGCCAGTTAAATGATCCCTTTCTGGCTCTTCCCAGTGTCCCTGCCTTTATGGGTTTTTACTGCAAACCTAGTTTACTGTACTTTTCCTCCTCCTTCTCTACTTCTTGTATTCTCTGGTTAAATATATATATATGTATATATATATGTGTGTGTGTGTACATATATATATATATATGTTTATATATCTTTTTTAATATACATGCGTCTAGGGATTTCCCCAAAATTAACCAAAAGGGGAAAATCTGGTGAAGAACCTACTGAAGATGACAAAATAACAAACATACACTTTAGTATCTACATAATTTTTGCAGTATACTTTACTAGTGCATTGTAATTATATATCATAGTGAGGTTCAAAGTGATTTTTTAAAAAATGCACAAAGCACTTGGCGTGTTTCTCTCTGAATCCCACCCCACACCTGGCATGAAAGCCAGGAGGTCCTGGAGCAACATATTCCAAACTCTGCAAGAAAATAACTTGCAGCCAAGATTCTCCTACCCAGCAAAACTATCTCTCAAAATTGACGAGGAAATAAAAAAATCTTCCATGAGAAACAGAAACAAATAATTTATGTCTTCCAAACCAGCACTAGAGAAAATACTCAAAGAAATTAACTACAAAGAAGAACTAGCAAGTAAACGTCAGAACCAGAGAAACTATAATTTCCAGGAAGCAAACAACTAAGTAAAGAAGAACAAACACTACCTCAAACAGAAGTCAAAACTGAAAATGTTAGAAATTAATAATCATCTCCCAATAATATCACTGAATATAAATGGCCTCAACTCCCCAATAAAAAGACACAAGGTGGCAAAATGGATTAAAACCCAGAATCCATCTATATTCTGCCTGCAAGAAACACACCTTACAAGCAAAAATTCCCACAAACTATAAAGGTGAAGGGCTGGAGTAAGGTAATCCATGCCAATGGAACTCAAAGACAAGCAGGAGTAGCAACTATGATATCAGATAAATTGGACTTCAAGCCTAAGCTTATAAGAAGAGACAAAGCAGGTCACTTTTTACTAGTAAAAGGAATAATTCAGCAAGAGGAAATAACAATAGTCAACATTTGTGCCCCAAACATAGGTACAGCCACTTTGATAAAAGAAACCTTTCGTGATAGAAAGTCACACATAGATCCCAATTCAGTAATACTGGGAGACTTCAATACCCCTCTCACATCACTAGACCGATCTTCTAGACAAAAGTTCAGTAAAGATGCCTCAGACCTAAAGAATACCATAAACTGAATGGACCTATTAGACACATACAGAATATTTCACTCAACTACAGCTGAATTCACATTTTTCTCAGCTGCCCATGGAACCTTCTTCAAAATAGACTACATTCTGGGCCACAAAGCGAGCATCGGCGGATTTTAATAATGTAACATAATTCCCTGCGTCTTTTCAGACCACAATGGAATGAAACTAGAAATCAACTCTTAAGAAGACCCAGAGTAACCACGTAGACACATGGAGACTAACTACCACACTACTGAATGAGAAGAAGTTAAGGGGAGAAATTTAAAAATTCCTAGAAACCAACGAAAACAGAGACACAACATATCTATACCTCTGGGACACCTTAAAGGCAGTCTAAGAGGAAAATTTTTAGAACTGAGTTCCCACATAAGGAGAACAAAAAATCACCAAATAAATAACCTAATGACACAGCTCAAAGCCCTTGTAAAACAAGAACAGCCTACCCCCCAAAGCCAGTAGAAGACAGGAAATTATTAAATTCAGAGCAGAAATTAATAGAAGTAGAGAATAAAAAAAAATACAGAAAACCAACAAAACCAAAAACTGGTTTCTTGAAAAAACAAACAAGATAGATAAACCGTTAGCCAACCTAACCAAAAGAAAGAGAGAAACAACCCAAATTACCAAAATAAGAGATGAAAAAGGTGGTATTACCGCCGATAGTGTGGAAATCCAGAGGATCATCAGAAAGTACTTTGAAAAACTATACTCCAACAAAATGGAAAATCTAGAAGAAATGTACAAATTTCTAGACACATAAAACCTTCCTAAATTGAATCAGGAAGATATAGAAAACTTAAACCAACCAATAGCAATCAAAGAGATAGAAACAGCAATAAAGAGTTTACCATCAAACAAAAGCCCAGGGCCAGATGGTTTTCCAAGTGAATTTTATAAAACATTTATAGAAGAGCTAATCCCAATACTCCTCAAGCTATTCCGTGAAATAGAAACGGGACTCTCCAAAACACATTCTATGAAGCCAACATCACATTAATACCAAAGCCAAATAAGACAGCTCAAGAAAAGAAAACTACTGGCCTATATCGCTGATGAATGTAGACACAAAACTGCTAAACAAAATACTAGCAATGCGCATTCAAAACTACAGCAAGAAAATTATACATCATGATCTAGTATTGTTTTTAAAGTTCTTTATATATTCTAGATATTAGTCCTCTTTCAGACTAGTAGCTGGCAAAAAATTTCTCTAGTTCTGTAGGCTCTTTCTCCAGACTCTTGATTGTTTCCTTTGCTGCACAAAATTCAGTGATACCCCATTTATTGATTCTCATTTTTATTTCCAGAGTTTTGTTTTGTTTTTTGAGGTCTTACTGAAGAAGTCTCTAACCAGTGCCTATATGTTGGAGAGTTGGTACTCTCTTTTCTCATAGTAATCGCAAAGTTTCTGCTCTAATTTCTAGGTCTTTGATATATCTTGAGTCGACTCTTATGTAGGGTGAGAGATCGGGGTCTAATTTTACTCTTCTATATATGGATATCCAGTTTTCTTAGCACCATTTCTTGAAAGGGCTGTCCCAACATACATTATTGGCTCCTTTGTCAAAAAATCAGTTTACTATAATAGTGTCTACATAATTCTATATATTGGTAGTCTTCGTACAGTTCATCCCTATACTGTTAGTGAAGCATGTAGATTGTGAGATGATTGTGGACCATTTGACATAAACATTTGGTGGCCTTGAAAAATGAAGCCTTTGTCAGATAAGTTAATATGACTCAGTTTACTTAGCTTCCAACATGAAAATCATTCTTCTAATGTGGCAACAGTTTTTAGAGCAAATCTTCAGAGTAAAAATGTATTCATTCTATCAAAGCATAATTGCTTTTCTTAAGAAAATGAGAAGCAAAACTCTCACAACGTTTTGTTTGCTGATTTGCATTATAGACAGATGGTACTTTTTTTTTTAATTCCTGATATTCAGTACCAAAGTGTGTTGAAGAATATGGATTTAACACTAGTTTATTTCCTGATAATATTTACTTTTTCATATTTTATTTTAATTTAAATTTAGGTCTTGCTTTTTAAATTTTTAATTTGCCTTGGTTTCAGAATCTTTTTCCATTCATATTAAAATAAGCCTACTACAGTGCTCAAAACTTAAGCATTTATAGATGCTGTACATCTGATGAGACAGAACTTGCTCTGTGGGTATTTGAAAGATAATACTCATTATGCAATTTGGTAGCTTCTTTTAACTATTCTTTTTAAGGTATATAGAAATTACATAAAACTACCCTTTGTACATTATGTATACAGAGATTCTTAGGGAAATAATTTATCAACAGAAGAAACTATAGTGCAAAGAGAAAAAATAACAATCTTTTTTTTTTTTAACATGAGAGTATTCTAAACTGACAGTGTTTTCTTTGCTAAAAGCAGTAATCAAAACCAACCATTCTTTGTGAAACTTAAAAAACTGGATTTATAAAACTCCTATTTCCATATTGCCAAATGTATCTGTAACTCAATGTGAATTAAATTTAAGAAATTGAAAATGTTTTCTTGGCTCTCCATTCTTCATTCCTTGAAAAATCGTCTCTTCTGATGGTTTGCATTCAAGGTAAAAATTTAGTCAGCTTGGACACTATAGTGAAAAATTCTTTAAAACAAGGATGAAATTTGTCTAGAGAGGAATAGTTTGGCAAATCTCAAGGAAAAATTGTTTTATGCAAGAATTATTGCTTTAAATCTGAAAGTCATTAACAGTACTCATTTGTTCTTGTCATTGGAGAACAATCTTAAGGGGCTTGTTGAATAACTTAGCATGGAATGTTTTGCTTTGCTGCATACAGAGAAAATGAACATTGTACAGAAACCATTTAGTTATACAAAACAGTAAATTCTCTTTCCATATATATTTTTTAAACTTCCTTTCTACTTTATTTATATAATGGGAAGAGCCTGTTGCTTGACCAGATTAGGATGCTTTCTGGGAAAGAGGCATATTTTTTAAATTATGGAAATAAGTAAATTATCTTACTACTACTTATTACTTCCTATCAAGTAGAGGAGAATGTTAGAGAAGGTTTTGTAAAATCCTCAGCCTTCTGTGGGACGCGGGTGCGTGCTTTTGATGTGCACTCACAGACACTCTCCTTCCTTCCCCTCCCCGGTCGTTTCCCATTTAAAATGTCAGGAAGGCAGTCCTTACAACCTTCTCTGGGAAACACCCTGTTTTATTTCTATAATCTATCTCAACTCCAACAAAAGTGTAAGCCCTGTTTTGTGTTGGTTCAAGTTTTTATCCTTACAGCATATAACAGAAGTGAGCGTTTAATAAACATTTGTTCAGACAATCCCTTTCTCAGTCTTCCCATCGTTTGAGCACTTTGTTTTAATTTGTTTGAATTCCATCAGTGTATTTTGTGGGACATATGTACACATCTCAACTCTTATCTCACTCTGATTTTCTCTGGGTACTTACTTACCTGGCAAGCAGCTTTTGCTTAGCACTGTATTAGATGCTAGTTATAGCAGGGAATAAAAGGGACTTTTGTAAGGGGCAGAGGGATGTACTGAGGATTGAACTCGGGGGCATTTTACCTCCTACCTATACCCACCCACCCCCAGTCCTTTTTTTTTTTATTATTATTATTATTATTATTATTATTATTATTATTATTATTATATATTTTGCAGTACTGGGGATTGAACTCAGAGGCATTCTACCTCCGAGCTATACCCCCAGCCCTATTTTTTATTCTTTATTTTGAAACCGAGTCTCACTAAGTTGCGGAGTGCCTCGCTAGGTAGCTGAGGCTGGCCACAAACCCGGATCCTCCAGTCTCAGCCTCCCAAATGCTGGAATTACAAGCGTGCGCCACCACGCCCGGTGCTTTTTTATTATTTTTTAAATGTGCTTTTATTGGTGCATTATAGTCTCATATAATGTAAATCATGTTGACAATGGCAGACATGCACACACAGCATTGGGTGCCCCATCCCCGTTATTTTTTGTTTTGAAACAGGGTCTCGCTTGGTTTGCTGAGATTCTCTCTATGCTATTGAGGCTGATCTTAAACCTGTGATCCTCCTGTCTCAGCCTCCCAAGTACTGGGATTACAGGTGTTCCCCTACCTCTCCACCCGCATGAAATGGACTTTCTTCCTGCCTTTATGGATCTTAACATCACTTTTTTTTTCTTTTTTTTTTTTTAATGGTGGTACTGGGGATTGAGCCTAGGGACATTCTACCTCCAAGCTACATCCTCAGTCCTATTGTTTAATTCTTATTTTGAAACAGAGTCTCTACTATTGATGAGAGTCTGACTACTTACTGAGGCTATCCTTGAACCTGTGATCCTCCTGTCTCAGCCTCCCAAGTACTAGTACACCACTACACCTGGCTTAATGTCAGTTACTTTAAACAAAAGTCGAGGTTGATGTCATTGCCTTTTTTCTATGTTGTAGAAGAGATGTGTGTGTCACTATCTTTTCATTGTATTGTTAGTGATGTCCTCATTGCAGTAAATGAAATTTTTATAGCATACCTAAACTTAGAAGAATCTTAAGTTTTTATCTGAGCTTTTTTTTTTGTTTCAGTAGTTTTTACATAAATTGCTTTTACATATATTTTTACATATATTGATATGTAGAATGCTGATCTCTCAGTAGAATACAGTTCTCTATTTTAGTTTTAGAAATTTTTACTAACCCATATACAAATATTTTCAACCAAGTTCCAGACTTCACACAGTTCTTTCTTTTTTTTTTTTTTTTTTTTTGCGGTACTAGGGATTGAACTACTCAGGGGCGTTCTACCTCTGAGCTATATACCCCCAGCCCTATTTTTTATTCTTTATTTTGAAATCGGGTCTCACTAAGTTGTGGAGTGCCTCATTAGGTAGCTGAGGCTGTCTGCGAACCTGGATCCTCCAGTCTCAACCTCCCAAATGTTGGTATTATAAGCGTGCGCCACCATGCCCGTCTCCCTTCCCACATTTCTATAAGAATTAATAGAATATTTTCCTTTTCCTTTGATAGGATTTTACTTAGAAGACTTACTGATCTAAAAAATGCCTATTGGTGAAACATTGGCTTTTAATGTTGCCTTTCAATATTTTAAGAGTTTTATCCCATTTTTACTTCTTTGGTTTGATTTGTAGATAATGTACCTCGTGGATTGCATTACCATATTGTTTTGATTATATATGGCTATATATTGTGTCCTAAGACAGCCACAGAGCATGTTCAGTCTTTTTCTTTTGGATGCAGAAAATGAGCTCTGACCAAATGGCAGCTAGCCTAGCTTTTTCTTCAGCCAGAATTATATTCCCATTTTCCATTACCTCATTTATATGCCTTTTTACCCTTTCTTTTTCATATACTTAAAATTCTTCTCTTTTCTCTTTGGTATATTTTCTGAAGTTTGCTTTAGAACAAAGGCTTGTGATATAACAGAGCTGAGAAATAGAGTTGCATTAATTTAATTCTTAGTGTTTATAGCTTTTTAAGAGCTTTTTTTTTTTTTAAACACAGCAGCTGTGCAGATCTGAATGCTAGTCATAAACACTATCAGATTTCCCCAGTTTTAACAGCTTTGCCTGTGGTGTTTCGAGCTGTTGATACTTCTAAAAATTGTTTTACAGTTTTTTGAGCAAATCTTAACAGGAAAAAAGATTAATAATACCCATATGTTCCTGATGCTGTGTACTTACATAAATTATCTAATATAAAAATTTTATAAAATAGGTGATACCATTCATACTTTACAGGTAAAACTTAGGCAAAGAAGATTAAGTTGGCTTACTATAAAGACATGAATTATAACTCGTACTTATAGTTTAAAAAAGCATTATGGGAAGATAAAATTTGGGGAAATCTATAGATAGGTTACAATTTTGAGTTTATTCATCAATCTTTCCTATAATTTTCTGCAGTATTATAGTTTGATAACTGTTAACCTCACCAATAAAATTGAAAAGTGAGCTTATTTTTTTCAGAGGGAGGTCATGGCATTATAAGTGGAGTCTTTCTTTTTTTTTTTTTTTTTAACATGGTTATCTCTCACAGGCACTAAAAGAAAAGATTAGAAAATTGTTATGGTATAATAATCTTTAGTTTATTATTAAGATGAATTTTAAAATACTGTATATAAATAATATAACAATACAGATTTATAAGTAAGTTAAAATTTTTCGTGATTACAGAAGCTTTTACAGACTTGTAATGTTATTACTAGGAGTCCTAAGAAATATAATGCTAAAAGAATTAGCATTCTCATATCATGACTTGGAGTTAAGTAAACATTAAACCAAAAATTTCTCTTTATACTCTGTAAGAGTTGAAACCTGAGAAGAAGTTTATTTATAGTTACCTAAAAAATTTTAAGGCGCTAATTTTGGCATTACCTAAAATCTTAAGTTATTAAAAATCAGAGAGGCCAAGTATTCTAGACATTGATGGCCTCCTGTTGAGTACAGAATAGAGTCTAAATCTCTTATAGAATAAACTTTATTGCATGTATTAGCAGTAATAGCAGTAACTGAAAGGATCCTTCTATAAACAGTTCCAAGGCAAGATTGTATCAGTTTAATCTTACTACAAGTAAGGCAACCACTTCTTTATTAGTAGGTAGCTCTTGCACCTTACCTCTTAGACAAGTGACCTAACCTGTTCTCTTACAAGACTCTTTAGGCTAAAATGTCTACTGTGGCTATTGCCTTAATTTTTCATTTTGTTTTTAAATTAGCTACCTGCTCTAACAGCTGACAGAGCTCTATCAGGCTGGGAAGTGCAGATCTCATAGATCAATGTAATTCTTTGCCTGAAAACGTGGATGTTGTGTCCTTTAACACATTTATGGATCACCTCCTCTCTGCAAGGCATTGTTGATATTGGAGAAAGTACATAGATGACTAGGAATACCATGGTAGCTAAAATCTACTGAATATTTAGGAATGTCAGGCATCATTCTATATGCTTTATATGTGTTACCTCACTTGATCCTCAGTCTAGGTACTATTATTATCACCATTTCGTAAATAAGAAACCTGAGGCAAGAGTATATAATTTGTCAAAGGTCAAACAGCTAGCTGACAAATGGTAGAGCTGAGCCACAAATTCAAATAGTTCTGACTATAAAGCTTTCTGCAGCCGGGCGTGGTGGCGCACGCTTGTAATCCCAGCATTTGGGAGGCTGAGACCGGGGATCTGGGTTCAAGGCCAGCCTCATCTACCTAGTGAGGCACTCTGCAACTTAGTGAGACCCGGTTTCAAAATAAAGAATAAAAAAAAAAAAAAAAAAATAGGGCTGGGGGAGTAGCTCGGAGGTAGAATGCCCCTGAGTTCAATCCCTAGTACCGCAAAAAAATAATAAAATAAAGCTTTCTGCAAGACTTGTCTTTGATAAAGTTTTAGGTGTTAAAAATGGAATGGTAGTTGTAGTTCTGTGGATATATGGGATACCTTGGTAAAGTTTTATTCCGTTAATATTTAGCACAATTAGATGCACAAATTGCCCCAGAAACCTTACAGTAGGTTTTTGTTGTTGTTCTGTGGGTGATGGGAAAGGACCTCAGAACTTAACCTTTTTTTTCGGTGAAACAAAGAATAATGGAGTTATAATATCTTATAATGCTATAACTTTGACCAGAAATTCTGTTTTGAGATGTGACTGACAAAAAGCATTGGCAGTTGATGGGCTTGAGCTGGTCTTCACATGGAGTTGGTCAAATGGCTATCTTCACAGGAAACTCTTTGTGGACCCTTGGCCTCACACATATTAGTTCTGGCTGGAGTTTCTTTTTGCTTGAGCAAAAGTCTCACGACATCTCTTTAAACTTCTAGCTTCATAAGTGAATTAAGGAAAGGTCAGCTCTAAACAGGAAATTTGCTTCTGAAAGGAAATTGTTCCTAAAGGTTCCTGGTGAAGTCGATTGCAAAGACAAGTTAAAGACACTCTGTAAGATATAAAGTGGAATTAGCAGTTCAGACTAGCCAAGCCCCTTGGATTTCTATTGTTGTTGGTACCAGGGATTGAACTCCAGGGGCATTCCACCTCTGGGCTGCACCCCCAGTACTATATTTTAGTCTTTATTTTGAAACAGGGTCTCACTAAGTTGCAGAGAGCCTCACTAAGCAAGCCTCTGATCCTCCTGTTCCAGCCTCCCAAGTACTAGGATTACAAGCATGTGCCGCCAGGCCCAGCTGCCCCTGTGTATTCTGCTCTGAAGCTATTGAATCCTCAATAATGGGAACATCTAACATCAATTGTTTTAGCACCACCTGTAAATACACACTATTTGTAAACGTATCCAAGCTTTCCAACTTTAGTAGCAGACAGTTTTGATTATTTTTTAGCACTAAAGATCAGTCCGGGCGTGGTGGCGCACGCTTGGGAGGCTAAGACCAGAGGATCCGGGTTCGAGGACAGCCTCAGCTACCTAGTGAGGCCCTCTGCAACTTAGTGAGACCCGGTTTCAAAATAAAGAATAAAAAATAGGGCTGGGGGTATAGCTCGAAGGTAGAATACCCCTGAGTTCAATCCCCAGTACCACACACACACACACACACACACACACACACACACACACACACACAAAAAAAAAACACTAAAGATCAGTAAATTGGGGGGGAAGGGTATTCATAAAGATGTTTAGAGTTATAATTCAAGTATCTAAAACATTGGTATACTAAATATTCTGCATTTCTGAAATACCAATATTTTGCTTATTTTACAACTACATAAAATGTATTTCAGGAGATTTTGATGTTCAGTATATCATATGAAGATAATATTGACAAGCTCATTTGTATATTTGTTTTTATGAATTTCCCATTTAAGTAATGCATGCATTATCTGTGTACTTTTTCTTTTAAAAATAATGTATATTTCATACTATAGATCATTTAACTCTTGAGAAAAATACTTATAGAGTGTATTGTCAAGTTCATATATAATCATTACACATTAAAACCATAAGTTCAATTTGAGATAACTTTTATTCAGGGGGAAAAATATGTTTTCATTTGACAAAACTAGAGATTTCTCTCTAATTTCCTGTCTATTTTTATAAATAAGATGCATTACTTGTCTGGAATCTTAAAATTATTTTTCATTGGGAGATAGAGCAGTCTCATAATTTTTAAATAAATTGTTAAGTATTTTGAACATGTGTTCAGTTTTGATTTAAAATAAAGCTAAAATTTGTTTTACATTGTAGCAAATATTTACAGTTTAGAAAACTTTGCCTGTATTTAGTCAATATAATGTCTTAAAAAATGAGAATATGGATACAAATAATCTTCTGTAGTATATTGAAGGAAAACGAAACTACATTCATAGATCCCTTTTTATAGCTACAGTAAAGTTCATTTTGCAAACTATACCTGTAGAAATAAATTGTGCAAAGTAATATACATGTAACATTTACATTTTTTGGAATTGAAAAATACAGAGTTCTGTGTCATTTACATTGGGGACAGCCTGTCTTCAGTCAATGGGCTTGATCATCATCTGTACTGCTCTCAAGGAGTATGACCCGCCTCTGTATTCGGCCCAGAAAATTCCATCTTGGTGCTTGCTTCTGTAATGGCCTCCTCTGTACCATACTCCATTTAGGTTAGAATGTGCACAGGCATTGTACCACCAGCCTCCTTTATGAAAGTGGGCGCAGTTTCCTTTGAGGAAAAAATACAGATATCAAAGTAAAGGTTCCTTCCAAGTGTGGTACTTTGCAAGCTGTAAAAACTACCTTCGGAACAATTTGAGTTGAGCGCCCCTCACTGATTTCAGTTACCTTTATCTTATTGTTGTATCCTTGAAAGCTCTTTTGAATTGCTTTTCTACCTTACTTTTTGCTTGCTTAGTATGTGCTTTTTAAAAATAATAATGATTTGCTAGGTAAACAGTGTTTATATATGAGAAAGATAAAGAGAGAAAGATAGGAAATACAGAGTTGGCTAAAGAAGAGGATTACGTTTGGGGAAAAATTGAATTCTCAAAATACAAAAAAAAAAAAAAGTAAAAATAATTTTAAAAAATAGTTCTACCGGCAGGTTAGTGGCTTTTTGTAAACAAAGCATATGTTGTGATCGTATCTCTCTTCTTTTTTGCCAGTGTGAAATAGGTTAAAATAGAGACCTATGATAAGATAACAACTTAATAAGATAACAACTGAAGGGAAAAAATAATTTTCCAGGGTGGCTATTTCTTTATCAGTGCCAGAAATGTGAGTTTAAAGAGTGAAGTATGTGAGAATTAACTTAAAAATATACTTATGGTCGCATTCGGTTTTAAGAAAATGCTGATTTCCCCTCGAGTGGAGCCCTTTGGCTGTTCCTGTGCTGCGCTTGCTCTGGCGATGCCCTTCCAGCACCTTTCCCAGTCGCTTGCCGCCTCCACTCCATTCAGAGGAGGCTGCCTCTCTAGCCTCTCCTGGCCCACCCAGACGAAAGAGCACGCGCCCGAGGCCTGCTGCCCACTGCATTCTCTTCCCTCGTTTGGTTATATTTTTCTTAAGAGTATGTATCATCACCTGATAAAGCATTTTGTCTAGAAGGGCAGAACTGTTGTTCATTGCTGTATCTCCAGCACCTACAGCAATGTCGAGTTAGTTTATGAATTGAGGCAGGTTTTTTTCCCCAAATGAACTTGGTTTCTCCAGAACCTTGTGTTTCACAAAGATTGCATTGTGGGATTGACGTATAGAAGAGATCCTAAGAACTGTTTCTTTCAATAGGTTATATTCCCTTTAACCATGTCCAAAATGACGCTTCTCAAAGGATTTAGTAACATATACTTTAACAACTAGATTATATTTAATGCATAGAAGATAGTGTGATTCTACAAAGATATTTTTTCTTACTCACCTGCATACATGTCTCTATCTCTGTCCAGTGTGGTGAATTGTTTTCCATTATGCCACATCATAGAATCCCCTGCATTTCCCTGGTATGTTCCCAGGCGTAGTCTATAGAATTCACTTTCAGGTTCCAGACGAAAGCTACTATATTCTGCGTAGACTTTTTTATCACTCCAGTCTTCTAATTCAATTAACAGCTTATAATTATCTTGATTGCTAAGCATATAGATATTTTCCAGTCCAAGCCAATATTCTCCATCAATGTTTCCAAACCCTTTCTGTCAATAAACAAACATGAGTATTTAAGTATAGAAATAATAAATATTGGTATAGATAAGTTTTAAACATTCAACAGCATAAAGATATTGGTCATTTAAGTGGTAATGTGAACTTCTAATAAATCACTTGATTTCTATAAGTTTCACATTGTCACTTTGTTTGCATAGCTGGCTTCAAACCCTACAAATAAGACAAAGGCAAAAAGAGAATAAAATTTATTCATAACTACTAAAACACTAACTGGTAAAACTACCTTACGAAGTGTTCTTGATCTCTTTCATAGTCATCGAAAGAGTCATTTATTTCCTAAAGTGTATGGATACTGTCCCTGCCTTTGTTAAATGAGGAGGATATCTAATATTAAGATTATTCAGTGAAAACAATAGCAGGTGTTTTAGAACACTTTATCTTCTTTGATTCTGTTCTAAGTAAAATTAGTAAATATAAAGTACTATAGTAATCTTCAGTTCCCCATTTGAAAAATTGTAAATGTTTGAAAAATAAATTAATTCATTTAGTAAGCATTTGACATTATAGGTGTCCAGCAAAAATAGATTTAGCAAGCCTAATCTTAACATTTTGAATGTATCTTCAAGAAGATTGTATTGGAGGGTTTCCCCTTTTTATTTGTGTTAGTTACTTGTTTAGAAATGTACACAACTTCTGACATGAATATATTAATATATCATTCTTAGCTACCAGTATAATTTCACTTAAGAATGAGTAATTACATATTACTTTAGTTTTAAATGGAGAATTAGCCAGGTATGGTGGTGCATGCTTGTAATCCTAGTACTTGGGAGGCTGAGACCGGAGGATCGCAGGTTTGCGGCCAGCCTCAGCTACTTAGTGAGGCCCTCCACAACTTAGTGAGACCCTGTTTCAAAATAAAGAATAAAAAATAGGGTTGGAGGTGTAGCTCAGAGGTAAAATGCCCCTGGGTTCAATCCCCAGTACCTCAATTAAAAAGTAAATAAATAAATGGATGGATGGATGGATGGATGGATGGATGGAGAATTAACCCCTAGAAAATACCATCTTTCCTATCTGCCATCCTTAAACTGAAGGGGTATGTTAACTCATAAAGTTAATATTATGAACATCAGAATTACTAACAGACCAGTTGTGTACCCTTCCCAAAATTGATATCACATGATCTATGTCTATATGAAACCTGGGTGTACATCACACTCCAACCAAACATGTTGGGTCAAAACTTAAAACATGGTTATCAGAAGCAATTAGTCCAAGATTGTGTGTGTGTGTGTTTTTTTTAAGTCCTATGTTTTGTTATTGTTTGAATACATTTGATGTTACAGATGTGATGATAAACGAAATAACAGTTGTCTTAGAAAATTGAATTGAGAAAGAGGGACATTTTAAAGTATATCGTCAGTGTCCTTTTACATTTTAATTTTGAGATTAATTTTGGAATTTAGCTTTAAATTTGGAGATGAGCATAATCTTTTGGCAGATGTGTGTAGATAATGAAAACCACATGAATAGCTGTATTTTAACTGTGTATCTTGTTTGTTGCATAGTACGGTCCTCCTGCAAGAGCTGCACTGTCCTTCCTCCCTTAGGTCTGAACTCACTGATTTACCTTATAATTTTCCCAGTTTCTGAAGAAGTTGACAGAGCCATCTGTTCTTTTCTGTATAACAGTCCAACCTCCAGGATCCAAACTGTTCTCACACCATAACTGCATCGGGCCATTGCTGTTTCCAGGTTTAATCATATAAATCCCACTGACTGAATGCCCAGCTTCTTTTGCTTGCTGACAGTCTTTGAATGGTCCTGTAATTTAAATATCATTGGTTACCAGGACACTTAATATGAAAAGAAATATATTAAAATAGTTTCAGTCAAGATTTTTACTTTTGTCTTTCTTTACAAATACCATTTTTTCTATAGTGTAAACAACAACTATGAAAGTTAAAGAAACTAAATAAAAGGATTACTCCAGTCCCTTATATTCAGTACATAAACTTGTTTTTTATTTTCGACTCTTCTCTGCTTTGTTTTTATATATCTATCTTTATAATGTTATAATCCTAAATAAAACAAGCCAGGTGTGGTGATACACACCTGTAGTCCCGGTACTTGGGAAGCTGAGACAGGAGGATTACAGGTTCAAAACCAGCCTTAGCAACCTAGTGTGGTTCTCAGCAACATAGCAAGACCTGTTTCTAAATAAAAAATAAGTCTGGTTGTACAGCTCAGAGGTAGAATGCCCCTGGTTTCAATCCCTAGTGTGTACACACACACACACACACACACACACACACACACACTCTATGGAGCTAATCTAGTGTACACACACACACACACACACACACACACACACAAAAACAAAAGTAGAAAATTGGATTCTGTCTTTTTAACTTCATAAACATTTCCATGGAGCTAATCTCCACTTTAGCACTTGTAATAACTGGATCATAGTACTTGATATTGATTTATCAATGTTTATTCCTCCATCATTGGACATTGAATTTTCATTTGATACTTGCTTTTATAATTAATACTGTACAAAGTGTCTTCATTCTTATTGGCTTCATATTAAAAAATTCTAAGGAATTGATCGACTGGATCAGTATAAACATGTTTCTTCATAGCGCCCAATTTACAGTTTCTGAAGTTTCTGCTTTCTCATTTTAAATATAAAGAAATTTAAAACTATACACAAAGCACGGCGTGGTGGCACACGCTCGTAATCCCAGTACTTGGGAGGCTGAGACAGGAGGATCGCAGGTTCACAGCCAGCCTCAGCTATTTAATGAGACCCTATTTCAAAATAAAGAATAGAAATAGGGCTGGAGTTATAGCTCAGAGGTAGAATGCCCCAGGGTTCAATTCCCCGTACCTCAGGGTGGGGGAACTATACACAAAAACCAAGAGAACATCAATTTCTCTAGTCCATAGTTTAAATAATTGATAGTTTTGAAACTATCAGAGCAATGTTCATAAACTCAATTACTAATAAAAATTGGAGATACTGGAAAGGCCGTATAGTATCTTTCTTGGGTTATGTTACTTAAGGTATTGCATTTTTGAGAGATAGTTTCAGTGTCATTTGTTATTCTCTTCTGAGATTTCCTTATCTTTAAATTCATTATGAATAGCTTGAGATAGCTGTAATAACTACTTTAAAATTCTCGTTCTTTATATTCCTAGTTAGCTGAGAGGGTTTTTGTTTGCTTGTTTTAAGTCAATGAAGTTTGAATTTTTTTTCAAAGACTTTTTATGTGTCTACTGAAATGATAATGGGGTTTTCTTTTTTGTTGTTTATCAATATGGCAAATCATACTGATTATATTTTAATGTTGAATCGATTTTGTGTTTCTGGGATAGAATCCTCTTGATCAAACTCTTCAGCGTCCTTAATAGAATACTTGAGCAGCAGCACTTAGTCCCTTCTTTTTCATTCCTGGTGTTGACACATGGTAGGAGCTCGCTTAATAACTTAAATAGCTTATTTAATAAGTGTGTGGTTATTTAAGTTGGGCAGAATGGCACATACTTGTAATCCCAGTACTTAGGAGGCTGAGATTGGAGGATCGCAGGTTCATTGCCAGCCTCAGCTACTTAGTAAGGCTCTCTGCAACCTAGTGAGACCCTGTTTCAAAATAAAGAATTAAAAATAGGGCTAGGAGTTTGGCTCACAAGTAGAACGCCCATGGTTTCAATCCCCATTACCACGAAAAAGTAAGTATATGATTAAACAATATGAATAAGTAATATATTCCTGGAAAACCTTATATTCTCCACATTCATGAACTAAAAATAGCAGTGGATTTTAGCTGTTACCATGCTTTGTATTCAGCTGCCATTACTATGCACAAAACATTAATATGCTTGGGAAGGTCTCCTGTAAACCAGCGTGCCTCATTCTTCTGCTGATACTGCTCTCCTTTTTATCCAGTCACACACGAGCTAATTCACATTGCTGAATTACACATGGTAGTCAAGGCAGAGAAGGGTAGGGAAGGATGGACCTCAGGAAGGATGAAGTTAGAGTTTTGATTTCCTCTGAGAGACTGAGATGGAAGTAAGTGACCCCGGCGTGCGCACTGGGTCGTCCTGTACAGTGTGTGGCAGTGCTTGTTTACTCAGAGGCCAGGGCTTGCTCCTTGTCGTGTATCCACAATTTGAGCTCACTTAGGCATCAAGAGTTTTGCTGACTTAAGTGATTTCTGGTAGGCGGCATGGTTTCCAGAATTCCCTCAGTTCTGCAATATTCTCTTAGGAAATGTCTTTTCTGTGCCCGGCATCAGCTAGCTGAAGGGGGATAGGAAGACAACCTCAAGAGTGAAGGAGGAGATGGGAGAAGTGACAAGAAGGGATAGCTACCTCAGTATGGCAAGGACTTTGATGGAGTTGTGCAGACACGGGGTAACAATGTCTAAGAAATAGCTGACTGAAATTTGCGGACAGAGCTTGGAGTGTCAGAGCTGAATTTTGAAGATCAAGTAAGGGACTGTTGGGAGCAGGAGGTCTGATCAAGACCACGCGTGGGTAACGTGCTCAGGCATGGAGGCAGAGGAGAGCTTGGTCTTAATGGAGCAGTTACAAGTTTTTATAGCTGAAACATAAATGACTGAGGATGATACTTAAGAGCTTTTGGGATAGGCTAGAGAACCTACGTCAATCATTTGCTTCATTGCTTCTGTTGTTTAAAAGTGCAGTTATCCTAGTTATGTTCCAAGTCAGCCAATTTTTTCCCCCAGGTTGTCACTTTCAGGGAGGTAAAAGGTATCTGAGGAGCACTACTCTTACTTAAAAACCTATTGCTGCTGGGCATGATGGTGCACACCTGTAATCCCAGTACTTGGGAGGCTGAGACAAGAGGATCATAGGTGCACGGCCAGCCTCAGCAACTTGGTGAGACCCTGTTTCAAAATAAAATATAAAAAGGGCTGTAGCTCAACCCATGGATTCAATCCACAGTACGAAAAAACAAAAAACTATGGTTAGTACACATCTCTTATTTGAGAAATTTGCATCCTCTATGTCTATCATATGTGCTGAATATCATAACTAAATGGTTGCTGTGCACTCATTTGCACAGTTTACATTTTATATGTAAACATACATACTCAAAAGTTGGGCCATTAGGTTATTTGAATTGCAGTAAAATATTTAGAAATGACAAGGTGTCAAATGTTGACAGAATCTAGATTATCTCTTACCAAAATGCTCAGAGTCATTTTGGAGTTTTCCAGATTTTGGAATATTTATATAGACCTTACCAGTTGAGACTTTACCACGAGCATGCAAAAAATTTTGAATTTAGGGACATTTCACATTTTCAGATTAACCTGTATTTGCCTGACCTCTGTTTGTCAAATACCATTTGTTCCATTGAACTAGGCTCTTTTTCTCCTACTTAAGAGCAAACTGGAAAGTTTTGGTTTTCTGAATCCAGCTTTGATTTGATAGAATTTAAACTTGTGCAAAATTAAAATCATCTCCAACTGTAATATTCATCCCATTTTTTGGCATTAGGCTTCAGATTTAGTTAGAATACCTGCTAGATTATGTTGATAGGAAGACATAGGAAAATTTACTTGAAATTATTATTATTATTATTATTTTGGTACTGGGAGTTGAACTCGGGCATTCTACCTCCGAGCTATACCCCCGGCCCTATTTTCTATTCTTTATTTTGAAACAGGGTCTCACTCAGTTGCGGAGTGCCTCACTAAGCAACTGAGGCTGGCCGCGAACCCAGATCCTCCAGTCTCAGCCTCCCAAATGCTGGGATTACAAGCATGTACCACCACACCTGGCTTGAAATTATTTTTTAAAACAATAAAATTGATAGTGCTTACTTTCTCCTCAGCTAAGATAGTAAATATCAGAATTCAGTATTTGTTTATTTTTATATGATTAACCTGTCTTAGCCCAGTGTATATTGTTGATATCGGCAGAAACATTTTCTTATTATTACTTGCATATCTTATTCACTTGCTGCTTTAGAATTAGATTATAAATTATTCCTATATTGAGTATTTTATTTCTTTCCCAGTATCATACAAAAACTGCTTAATAAGAATTCTTAAAACTAGTCATTGAAAATTACCTACTTGGTTCTTGAGAGGTCAGATTTAATTTGCTATTTTCATATTAGAAATGAATAACATGCACTGCGTGTGGTGGTGTAGGCCTATAATCTCAGTACTTGGGATGCTGAAACAGGAGGATCTCAGGTTCAGGGCCATCCACAGCAACTTAGCAAGGTAGTTTCAGAATACAAAGGGCCAGGGGTGTTGATTAGAAGTAGAATACCTCTGGGTTCAATCCTTGGTAGCAAGAAACAACGACATAAGATTCAGGAATTTGTTCATGGTAGTTCAAAGGGTATATCGACTGGAAGTACTTTTCCTTTTTTTTTTTTTTTTTTTTTTTTGCGGTACTGGGGATTGAACTCAGGGGCATTCTACCTCCGAGCTATATCTCCAGCCCTATTTTTTTTTTTTATTCTTTATTTTGAAACCGAGTCTCACTAAGTTGCGGAGTGCCTCACTAAGTAGCTGAGGCTGGCCGCGAACCCGGATCCTCCGGTCTCAGCCTCCCAAATGCTGGGATTACAAGCGTGCGCCACCACGCCCGGCTGTACTTTTCCTTTTAAGTAGGAATTTTATTAACCTTTTTCTTTTAAAAAATCTCAAAATTTTGATCTCCCGTGACACACATTTGGATTCTTCTGAAAGCAGAAAACTGAAATTCTATACATTGAATTTGAAAGACCAGTTTTTCTCTTCTGCAGTTTATGTGATAATTGAAGTATATATAAAGCTAAGAACCCCCAGTTAATAGAATCTGATTCATAGAAAACTTTTGACCAATCTTGCTATGTTGTTTACCCCTAATGTATTTTTCATTAAGAACTCATTTTCAGTAGAGCAATGGGGCTAAGAAAGAAAAAGAAATCTTTGAGGAGCTATCTTTAACATGAACTTTTAAAAATAGCTTAAATTATAGGAGAAGGGAATAAAAACAAATTTAGAAAATTCGTTGACAAATAGGATCTTTTGAGAGACAAATATTTTAATCAGATTGTGGAACTGGATAAGTATGTTCAAGGCAGGTGTGGTGGGGCACTCCTGTAATCCCAGTACTTGGGAGGCTGAGACAGGAGGATCGCAGGCTTGTAGCCAACCTCAGCAGTTTAGTGAGGCTCTCTGCAACTTGGTGTGAGACCTTGTTTCTAAATAACAAAATAAAATGGGCTAGGGGTGTAGCTCGGAGGTAGAATGCACCTGGGTTCAAGCCCCAACGGCACTGGAAAAAAAATTTTTATTCATTTATATTCAACATTTCTAGAGTAGGAAAATTGAGGCAACTATTTTATAAAGTGATTGAGTCTTCCTTAAAACTATATGAATTACTAATTTTATTAATCTATATGTTTAAACTGTAGTTAACAACTGATGTTTTACACTACTAATTAGTATATGTACTAATACTATATATATAAGTATATGTAAGTAGTAAACTGATGTTTTACACTACTACTAAGTTATGTTTTGCACTACTAAAGAATTTGTTTTTTTTTTCATAACTCATTAATATAATCATACTCCAACAGTTATTTTTAGCTTAGTGTTTTTAAGTATTAAGTATTCCACTGAAATCAGTTGAACCTAAAAAAATTTACTAATAGGAAACATTACAAATAATTTGAAAAACATAAGTATTCTATGATTGAAAATAAACCTACTGCTAAAAAGCACCCTTTTTAATTGCTAATGACTGCTCTTAAAATTTAACTTTTTAAGCTTTCCTTGTATGTCCCTGTTTACCTAACATGGCAAAGCACATAAGCAGAAGTGCATTTTCACACACATTGCCTCATCTAGTCATCACAACAATCACACACACACAGAGGAAAAAATGTCTACAAAAGAGACAGTTGGGTCTTGCAAAAGCCTGGCCCAAACTCAAGTTTCCTGATAATTCAAATCAGTTTTTGCACTGTGAAGGAATTTTCGCAGCTCCATTCATCTATAAGAAGTGAACTTATTTTTATTAATATATTGTTTGTAAAAAATTTGATGTTTTATGAAAGAATGAGCCACCAAATAAATTAACAATTAAGACATAGTGATCACAACCTTTCAGATGTACAGCTATTTTCCCAAATACGGTAATGTTTTTGAAATATGTTTTTAACTAAAACATTATTTCATTATTTTCTATAAGTTTGTGGGTTTCTTAGATGCATTAATTCTTATAACCATTTGAAAAGAAAATTTTTTGTCATTTTAACACCTTTTTTAAAAAATTGTAGTGGCCCTCTTTACTCCTCTCCCCAAACCTGGCAACTACCATTCTACTTCCTGTCTATGAATTTGACTACTCTAAGTGCCTCATATAAGTAAAATGACTTAGTCTATCTTTTTGTAACTGGCTGAACACCTTTTTAAATAACACAGATTGTCCCAGTTTTTCGCATCATACATTTAGAGACTTTAGAATGATCATGTACCTACACGTAGAAGACCATACTAGGAATTTCTTGGTGCCAGAAGCATGCATAAGTACCACAACAGACATCCATCTTTTGAAGCTAAGCACAGTGCACACCCCTATAATCCCTGTACTTGGGAGGCTGAGACAGAAGGCTCTCAGATTAGAGGTCAACCCCAGCAATTTAGCAAGCCCCTCAGCAACTTAGCGAGACCTTGTTTCAGAATAAAAATTAAAAGGACTGGAAGTGTAGCTCAAAGGTAGAATACCCCTGGGTTCAATTTCCAGTATAAAAAAATAAATAAATAAAGACATCCATCTTTGTTCAAGTGTCCAAATAACATTAAACATTACTTCCTGAGAGATGTATACATAATATGAGCAAAGAATTTAGCACATTATCTGAAGAACAGAAACCATCAAGCCTATGTATTGTTGTTTATAGTAATTTATATATAATGAGAATCCCAACAGTATCAGAACTGGAAAAGCATATTGGAATTATCTAGTCCAGCTGGGCTTGGTGGCGCACATTTGTAATCTCAGCACTCGGGAGACTGAGACGGGAAGATGGCAGGTTTGCAGCCAGCCTCAGCAACTTGTGAGGCCCTCTGCAACTTAGTGAGACCCTGTTTCAAAATAAAGAATAAAATAGGACTGGGGTTTTAGCTCAGAGGTAGAATGCCCCTGGGTTCAATCCCCAATACCACACACAAAATAGTATGTAATCCAGTTAGCACTCTCCTTATCCAAATGAGAAAATAGAAAAGGACAGGCGAAGTGACTTACTCAGGGTCACATTACAAAGGTTATGGTGCAACCAGGTTGTCTAAATTCTGTGATCTTTCCATTGTTTATTAGGTTACTGATTAGCTTTATAATTCTTATGCTGTAGCTAATTATACTCGACCACATTTATAGAATAAGTACAAAGGTAGAGTTTACAAAATCAGTAACTAAATAAGGAATAAAAGTTATTTGTTCTAAATTTTTATATTAAAAAATGGCTTATTGGGAATATATACTCCATTGTTTCATTAAAACAAAATGCATTTAAGGGGACTTTGGATATAATCTTTAGCATGGGATTTAATTCTATAACATTAAGAGTTATTTGTACTCAAATTAAATATATAATAAAACCTCAAACTGATATTTTTCACTTTGTTACCAGCATTTTCTTAATTTGTCAGTGTGTAACTATCTGGTCATTTCTGAGCCGGGCGTGGTGGCACACGCTTGTAATCCCAGCATTCGGGAGGCTGAGACCGGAGGATCCGGGTTCGCGGCCAGCCTCAGCTACCTAGTGAGGCACTCTGCAACTTAGGGAGACTCAGTTTCAAAATAAAGAATAAAAAATAGGGCTGAGGTAGAATGCCCCTGAGTTCAATCCCCAGTACCGCAAAAAAAAAAAAAAAAAAAAAAAAAAAAAAAAAATCTGGTCATTTCTGCTAGAATTGGTTATAATCATCCACTTACAATTCAGGGCTTATATGAAATACTGCATGGCGGTCTTCTCCATTATTACATAATTATACATTCTATCAGTTCAAAAAAATCCACACACCTCAGTTAAGCTTATTTATAAACTATATATGCAAACTACTATTGTGGTAAATCATATACCTTAAAAGCTTACTCCAGGTATGAGTTTTTGTGTTTTTTTTTTTTTAAGGATATGTTTTTTCTTTATGTCCAGTGGATCACTTTGTATACATCTTACTTTTAGAAATCAGAGCATTTGAGGATATTAATAATCATCATCATTTACCTAATTTAATGGTACCCAGTTGCTACTGTTAGAACAGTTTATACTGAATGAATTCAGTATAATATAATGTGTTAAAGTACTTTCATGAAGGTCTTTGGGATGACAACTTTAAGAGGCTCTATAAAATGTTATCAAATCAGTTAGCATTTATTTAGCAGCTGCAAATGAGATACAATATCCATCTACAAGGAAGGAGCTTATGGTAGAGTTGGAAGACATTTTACTTAGCTGCACTGTATGTATATGTAAAGCTAACTTGCAATTCAAGAAGGAACACATGAAATGTCATATGTGTGTTAAAGAGAATAGAGGTATCCATGGAGTGGAACAATCACTTCAAGCCTGAGGGAGTCAACAAGGGCTCCAAGGAACTGCAGTCTCATTCATTTATTCATTTTGGTGTCAGCCTTATAATTTTTTTTTTTTTTTTTTTTTTTTTTTTTTTTTTTTTTTTTTTTTTTTTTTTTTTTTTTTGCGGTACTGGGGATTGAACTCAGGGGCATTCTACCTCCAAGCTACAACCCCAGCCCTATTTTTTATTCTTTATTTTGAAACCGGGTCTCACTAAGTTGCAGAGTGCCTCACTAGGTAGCTGAGGCTGGCCGCGAACCCAGATCCTCCGGTCTCAGCCTCCCGAATGCTGGGATTACAAGCGTGCGCCACCACGCCCGGCTCTGGTGTCAGCCTTATAATTTGAGTAGGCACAGAAGACATGGAAAAATATTAGAAGAGAATGAGATGACATGGTTTTTATGAAAGAAACCAGTTGAAGGAAAACTAGAAAAGTAGGCTTGGTTCTTTAGAGAAGGACATTATTCGTAGCCAGACTAAGCAGATTGGACTTTTTCTGTTTGCAGTGGGGAACTTTTGAACCAGAATTATGATGTATGGGTAGTTGAAGAAGATGAACCTTTTGGCAAGGTAGAATATATTTTGATGGAGAGAAAAAAATTGAGTTAGAACAGGTGGCAAGCTGTTACACAATTCTTAGTGAGTCTTGGGCACGGTGGTCAGCACTTTCTAAGTGTTACACTCTATGAGGCGCAAGTGCTATTACTATTCCTGTTTTACAGATGAGAAGACTGAGACACAGAGAGATCCATCCTAGTGACCCAGGAAGGCTCTGTCTTCTAGCCACTGCCATGAGTAGTTTCAACCTAGTAGTTCTGGCTCCGAATAGAAATGAGGGACATGAACAGAATTCAGGTGACTGTGTATAATAGGCCAGGTGGGAAGTGTCAAAGATGAATTCAGAAATGAAAAGTAACAGATCAAAATCATTTGATGTAGCAATTTTACTTACAGAAATTTATCTTAAGTATATAACCACAGAGAAACAAAAGGAAGAAAAATTATTTTAAAATTATAAAAATATCGATTACTATGTTTTTAAGAGGAAACGAAGAAAAACTTAAAGGTTATTACCAAAGTGTTAACTGTGTTTATAGTGTTTCATGATTCAGTGAAGCTTTTTATTTTTTTATTTTTTTACATTACTGGGGATTGAACTCAGGGGCATTCTACCTCTGAGCTAGACTCCCAGCCCTATTTTTTATTCTTTATTTTGAAACTGAGTCTCACTAAATTGCGGAGTGCCTCAGTAGGTAGCTGAGGCTGGCCGCGAACCCAGATCCTCCGGTCTCAGCCTCCCGAATGCTGGGATTACAAGCGTGCACCACCACGCCTGGCTCAGTGAAGCTTTTTTAAAAAAAAGTTTATTGGTATTTTCTAGATTTCCTTCAGTAAGTATGTATTATCTATATAATGATAATTTACTTATAAAAGGAGGAATCGTAGTTTGGGGAAAGGATAATGTTAGAGTTTAGTTATTGACTCATGTATTCACTCTTCAAATGCTTCAGTATGAGGAGCACAGCACGCCAGACCTGATCTTGGCCAGATGCTGCAATGGAATAATGAAGAGAAAGAGGACTATCTTGCAAAAGCAATCAGACCAGCAGAGAGACAGGCAGATAGATCAGTAATTCAGTATAATGTGATACAGAAAAGAAGTTCAATAAATAGCGCATGATTGTAGGGAAAGACCCATCAGGATATGTTTGTTTGAATCTGGAAAGGTACAACATTAGCCCTTAAATCCTTGGGTTAAGCCTTAACCTGCTAAACGGACAGATAGACTGAAAGGCAGCTTTTCAGTAGAGGAAGCCACCTTTCATTACCTTCATGGAAGGTAATGGTAGCAAATCCAAGTGCAAACACTCAGCTGTAGTTAGAATCAGGAGGGAAAGCTTTCAGGAGTCCTCTGAGCAGTGGTGATAATTGAAGTCCTGAAGACGTTTGAGACCTCTAAAGTAGAATGTCATGAAGAAGGCTGTCAGTTCAGAAAGAAAAGGATGCTGGTGCAGGACCTAGAGGAGGAAGAAGGGCATCACGTGGAAGCTCAGAAAATGAGATGGGACTGGTCAGCGTGTCCCAGCTACAGAGACTCTCTCTGGGATGTATTTTTTCCATCTTTGTTTTGTTTTCTGTTGTTTAAAGTTTATAGTCTGTATGTATAGTTTTGTGTCCAGCCTTTTTAGCAAGCAGATGAATGATTTACTTACTCATATTTTTGCTTTGTGGCATTTGGGTTTCCTCTTCCTTTCTAAAGAAGCATCTCGGCTGGTAAAGAATTCAGGAGGGATGAGTAGGAGAAAATGGATGCAAGTGTAAAATGAAAGAGAGATCTTCATTCAGAAAGTTAGCAGTGAGCTTACCAAAATGAAACAGAAGGATCATTCATCTTTATTTCCTAGGCACCTAGATTCAAGACTTTGACATTGAATGAATGAAGGCAGGAGGGAATGGAATTAAAGAAATAGAGGTAGGGAATCTTAGGATCAATACAAGGGCTTTTTATGGTAATGAAAATGTACTTATATTTATTTGGATACAAGATATAATTGTTTGTTTAGCCTTGGAAAATAGGAGTATACCTTTTCTCTAGGCTGAAGGCAGGAAGGCTGGGTTTGTATAGGTGTTTTCAAGGTGGACAAGAACAAAGAACCCAGGAACTGATTAGACTTGCCCTTAATAAGGTAAGAGAGTTTCTAAAAGCAGAAGTAAGCACGTGTCATTGCAGGCTTGAGAAAAATGAGAGCAAAATCTCCACTGTTGCTTTGGAAAGGGTTGATGGTAAGAGCAGCGAGAGGGAGGTGAGGGACTGTTGAGCAGCAGTGAGGACCAGCTGGAGGCGGAGAGGATGGCTACAGCAGGACTCCCAGGAAAGGGGTGGACGTGGACTCTGTCCTGTCTCAGCTGCAACCCAGATTGTGAGAACACAGATGGCAGAGCACTTTGTTCAAGTTGAGAGAGATGAATTTAAGTTAAACTCTTGATGATACTCATAATAAAAACAATAGAAATTTTGATTTACGTGTATAATAACATCACCAAAACAAAAACATTTAATAAGAGCAGTGTTTCATAAATCATGAAACGTACTGACCCCATACTTCCATTTTTGTGGGTAAGAGGTAACTCACCTTCATCGATGAAAGTTACCGGTGGTATCTTGAAAGGGCTCTTGGTGGGAGAGGTTGCCAGGTCAGGTGGTGGTATTAAGTCTCTGGGGTAACCTGGATCCCTCTGTATCTCATTACCTCCCAGCAGACCAGGAGTGTACTGGTGACTGTGGGGAATGTGTTGTGGCACCACCTGGACGAGAGGGGGGGACACATGGGTGTCTTGTCGGGAAAATATCCTCAAGCACTGCTCCTCCAGTGACGTGATCATCACAGACTGGTTATTGACAAGGTCTGTCAAGGAAGCATATTTCACCTCTAATTCCCTGTACTTTGTTGCCATCTTCAACATCTCTGTAGTGACATTGAGAATTTTGTTTTCCAAGTGGGAAAGTTCGAGGGAGTTGTCCCTCTTCCGGATGATCTCATGCAGCAGTTGCATGTAGAGTTGAGTAACGCGGGAGTTCATGTTGCGGCTTTCTTTCCGCAGCAGCTTGACCTCGTTTACAATGTTCCCATCCACGTCCACCACCAGCTGCAGGACGTCTATCTCTCGCTTCTGCCTGGACAGCACGTCCTTCAGGTTCTCAAGGTCCATCCTGGTGATCATGTCTCTGACGGCACCTGCGTCTTGCCCTTTGGTGTTGACACAGATTGGCCCTGTTATTTTTTGTTCAGGTACCAGGAATGTGTATGCACATTTTTTTGCTTCCTCTTTACCTTCTGTGGCACGAGGGTATCTCCTCTGGGTTGTTTTCTTTATTTTCAAATGTCCGCCTCTGCACTGTCCAATGCCCATTAGTAGGAAGAGCACTGCACCTAGGGTCCAAGTGAAAGCCTTCATTTTGAAATGAGGTTGTGACGTCTCTTGAAAAAAAATCAGTGAAGAGAAACAGTAAAAAGAATTCATATCAATCTTCATTTAAAGTCAGTAATATAAAAAGTAGGAGAAAACTGATTTGTTGGTGTTAATAAATTAGAAATAACTATTTCTTAAATTCAATATTAAGTTGTAGTGCTTTGATGTTTAATGATTGGATTTCAAAAAATAGCTCTTCCTGGTACCACCCTACTGTAACGTTTTCTGTCTCAGGCTCACTGAGCAGATTTTGATCAGTGCAGAAACACACTGGCAGGTGCTACTGGGACTTTTGAAACCTTAATAAGACACCTTTCTTACCTTTAGAAGGCCATCTCTTAAAAGTATGAAAATGAGCCGGGCGGGATGGCACATGCCAGAAATCCCAATACTTGGAGGCTGAGACAAGAGGATCACAGATTTGAGGACAGCCTCAGCAAGTAGTGAGACTCTCATCAAACTAGTGAGACCCTATTTCAAAACAAAAATAAAATAGGGTTGGTGGTGTAGTTCAGAGGTAGAATGCCCCTGATTTCAATCCCCAGTCCCTCCCTCCCTCCCTCCCCCCGCCCTCTCTCTCTCTCTCTCTCTCTCTCTCTCACACACACACACACACACACACACACACACTATGAAAATGGTATGTAGTGTTTATAAGATATTAACTGAAAATTTCTTGCCTAACTAGTATTGCAGTTACCAGGTGGCTTTATAATCAATGTTTTATTTTATACAATTTCAATCAAATTCATTCCTGCCATAAATGTCTCTTTTTACCTATTAAGTTAAAGAAACATTTTTGAAAAATCTAAAATCAGACAGTTTATCCTTATATGTTGTTTTTCACTTTTGTAGCATCTGCTTTTGGAATTGGTGACAGGTTTAAGAGTCATAGAATGCTCACAGTCATTATTGTGGGTAATCAACTGTGTTTCCCAAACTGTCATGTATATGCTCTAAGCTTATCGATGATTCAGCAGAAGAAACTACCTTAACTGAACATGAAGAACCTCAGGACCTCCATGCTTACTGGAGGCCAAGGCCATGCTAATATCAGAATCAGGCTTTGCCCTCGGCTTCCTGGGCCCAGTCAGTATTTATAGCAGCAGCACACATGCCAAAATGTGTGCTTGGGGTGTTTCTTGTTCGTTGTACAGATGAGAAATACTTTTTCTTTATAGCACAGTTCTTCTGAGGAAACACTGAAACTACTTCCAAGAGCCAAGACTCTTCCTTTCTCTTTGGTCACCTCTCAAGAGTAGTAGCTGTCAAACGGGGAAGGTGTGTGTTCACCTCCATCTGGCCCCTTACAGGCCGTTGGAACACTGCCCCATCCCCACTCATAAACTTACTTCTGCCTGCTGCTGCTAAGGGATGGCAGAACTTGCCCACTTGCTTTCCTACCTATTTCTTGATTTGAGAGGTGGGGTCCCAAGTTGCTTATGCCTACTATTAACAATAACAACACAATGGGAACCATAATCAATACCTACTGGATGCTTTTTCAGTGCTAGCGCTATTCTAAGGCCTTTACATGTATTAAATAATTTACTTTTCTATGAGACCAATTATCGTGATCCCAATTTTCAGATGAAGTTTTCATCCAGAAGCTTAAGTACCTTTTCAAGAATCACACAGCTTTTAAGAGGTAAAGACAGAATTTGAATTCAGAGGAACACTCCAGATTCCATGTTTTTGGTTAACCACTACATTATATGGCACTATATTCCATGTTTTCTTGTGAACACCACTGACAATCCCTCCGATGTATGTAGTGCTTATACATGTTAACCATTCACATTCACAGAACTGTGAAGTAAATGCTACATCATTTCACAAAGGATTAAAGTCCTGGAGAAGCTAAAACACTCAGATGAGATTCAAATTTTCTACTCCTGAATTTTCTAATCCTGCTGTTTTTTTACCTAGTCATAACTCCAGAAGTGTCTTATAGCTCTTTTCATTGACAACAGTACTTGTAAATCTTTTTTCTTATAATTGTTTCCATCATTTTTACAGCCCCAACGTTCTTGCTGTCATTCTTTTCCCTCCATATGTATTCTGTCAGTTGATGTTTATGTAACTAACTTGTGGTTGTGACCCCTCACAAGAATAAAGTCAGCTCAGGAAACGGACTCTGGAGCTGTAGTTGGGAAGACGGCTGGGGATGCTTCGCTCGCTGGGAGCATGGCTCCTTGCTTTTGATGTTCTCAATGACTAGCATGTTCGAAATGGATAGATAAGGAGATAAAGCAAAGAATGAGTGGAGTGTGGAGAACTTCTCTTTTGGTAACTTATGATGATAGAGAACATGAGCAGATTGCTGTATTTATGTCAGAGCCTTTTACTGCTAATAGCCAGAAGCACACACGAATAAGTACTTTTAGTTTTCTATGGTTTGTATCTTGCTTTCTGACATTGGAAGAAAATTTAGACCTGAAAGTCATTATTAAAAAAAAAAAAAAAGACATACTGTACAACAACAAAAGATTTATTGTTTTATTTCCAGATTTATAAACTTTAGAATATTAAAAAACTGGGTATAGTGAAAATCAAATGTAAGCCATTAGCCTCCTATGTAATTGTGTATCCTACATACTAAATTTACTTGGTGCTAAATCCACTTGTTTCATTTTACTAATAGAATGGAAACCCTTAAGTCATAAAATTATTTTATTTAAACAATTTCTACTATGGAACAAGCTACCAAAACAAGGAAGATTCAGAAAGTGTTATGAAGCTTCAGTTCAAAACAAGTGGAATTTTATAAATAATACTCTGATTGGACAGCTTGTTTTAATACCAGACAGATTTTTCTAGAACAACTTCGAATGTGGTATCCAAGACTGCATCAGTATTGTCACTGAGGCACCAGGAAAAAAAATCAAAATGCTTCCTTTTAGCCAGGCATGGTGGCTCACACTTGTAATCCCAGTAGTTGGGAGGCTGAGACAGGAGGATCGCAGGTTCATGGCCAGCCTCAGTGAGGCCCTCTGCAACTTACTGAGACCTTGTTTCAAAATAAAGAATAAAAAAATAGAGCTAGGGTGTAGCTCGGAGGTAGAATGCCCCTGGGTTCGATCCTCAGTTCTCGGCGGGGGTGGAGGGGGGCTTCCTTTTGTGTATTCTACTTTGGGTTGTGATGGTTCCAATAAAATTAAGTCCAAAGATTTAAGTTAGTATTCAGGGGGGGAACCAAAAGTGCTTTTTAAAAATAAATATAATTCCCTAATCCTTTCAAAAGTAATGACTTCATTGTCACTTAAAGCAGAGCAAAGAGCCACATTAGTAGCAGACTAGGTACGTCATAAGTAAAGAAGTGCTTTTAAAAATACATTTACTATGACATTTTCTAAAAATATTCTCTTATTTAATATTTTCCCACATATGTTAAGTTTTAAAAGTGAAAGATCCATAAATCTGTGTTACCTCATAAAACCTTTCTGTGTATGTTAAATTTTTCCTAGGTCCCACGAGAGTGTGTTATAAATTAGTTATAGTATACTTAAGACTAAATCTGTGTCTTTGGTTGTTTTTAGAAAAGAAAAAAAGTCTTCTATGCATTCGGGTTAATTTTATTGGCACTGTTTATTTTCATAGTTGCTACATTGTTAGCTATTAGAAGAAGAAATAAAAGCCAGGATTTACTTCCTTTCAGATGGTAAAGTCATAGAAGCGTTTAATTGACTCTGTCTTGCACTGAAAACAGCATGAAGCAATGAAGTGAAGTTTATGAAGCATTGAGGATGTGTTAGATAAAGAGCTTCTAGACTGGAGTATGTTCTAGAAAGATACTTAAGAACAGCCTCATCCTCTGGATGAATTTCCGAAGGGCATAGACTCTGTGTGATTTAGATGCAGGTTAGGCTCTGGAAGATGTGAGGCCTGGTGAGGTCCTGCACTTTGCCCAGCAGGCAGCCACACCGGGTGACAGTGCCGCAGGTTTAGCATTGCTTGGAATTGTATCGGAGTCACTTGTAAAATGTGTGTTTAACAGAGATCGGCCCAGTAGTTAGAGTTTGGGATCTTTAAGGAAAGAACATAAAAGCAAAGTTGAAAAAAATCTGAGCTTTACTACCATTTGCTTGTCGAAAATTCTTACATTAAAAATCAAAAGGTCAAAGATACCCAAATTATATCAAACTTAGGTGACTTTGGTATAAAAGCTTAATATTGGTAACTAGTTATTTTTAATAATTCTCATATGACAATGTCCCCAGGTAGAATATTGAAAGACACCTCTTTTGTGTGCTTACCAAAATTATTTCTGTCTAAAAATAGTATATAGTTTTGGCCCTTTAGTCATGTGTTTAAGTAATTACATCTTCAGGGTTCATATTTTCTCTTGTTTAATGCTGGCTACTTACCTAATACTTCTCCCCAATCATAACCTATAAAAAGGTTAAGGGGAGTTCTGTGAGTATTGACAGCTTTGTTTTTATAAATAATTCCAGTTGTAGCCGTTTTGTTAATTACTATTACATGTAAACCTGGAAAATGATGTAAAAATTTGAACTTTAGTAAGAAATAGCCTAGATTTATCTTGTCTTTATAAGAATTTTGTTTATTTTCTGGTTATGCCATAATTGAGGTCTTAATGCACAGCTTTGGGTGATTTTTATATCTTAGCCTTGTTTTGTAGCCATACGCTGAGAAATCCAACAGTGCATATTTTTAGCACATACACCCTGTAGCTATAAGAAGAGAAACTAATTGTGTTTACAACTATTTTCTTTATTTTAGTCTCTTTATTGTTGTTTCATTGTGCTATAAAACTTACATGCTTAATCAGTTCTTTGTGTAAATTCCTTTCTGGTGTTGCATTAATGCATTTGTTTTTAGAAAACCAGCATGTATGTATTAGTCTATAATCATATACACTAAGTATCATTAAATCAAATCTTAAATAATACTTTAAACATCATAAACTAATGACTAGCTTTTACATACAGTTGCAAAACCAAACCTTTCTCAGATTAGATAAATTAGCTTTTACATACAGTTGCAAAACAAAACCTTTTTCAGATGAGAAATTATAGTATATTTCAAAGTTCTTTAATAGATTTTGAAATTACTACAAGTATAAAATAATTATGCATTTTGATATGTTTTTATTAAAAATAAAAGAAATATTAAAATACCTTTTTGTGTCTGTTGATAAAGCGAATCCAGAAACTTGCTGCCCTTATTCTTGATTTTTAAAAATCAGTGCAGAAGTTTCTTCATCTGTGACTTTAATGGCAACTGCATTTTTATTTTGGACCGTTGAATCCAAGCTGTAATAAGAAACTTCTTTTTCTTTTCCCAGTACTAATTGATTGAATTTGACAAGCCACCTATGTAATTTTTAGTAGGGTAGTGGAAGTTCTGGCCTGTGGGCTGTGTCTCAGCCAGCAGAGAAGGCGTTGTGGCTTTGCACTGTCTGCCACATGGAGAAGCGAGTAACCAGCTGCAGCTGACACAGGCTGTGGACACAGCACCCTCAACAGTGATTCCCTCTCTTTCTCTGAAGGCTCAAGTTCAGCCCACATATTACGTCACCAAAAATTGCTGGAGACTCGTAGGGAAAATCTCCTCCTTAGGATTTCCTCTGTGTCGCCTTAAATAGAGGGTGGGGGTGGGGGATCAGCGGGAGGTTGAATAGTTCCGAACAAGGGGAGATTGTGTGCAGGTTGAAGGAAGGGCACCATCTGGGAACAGGCTATCATAGTTCAGCAGGCAATTATAAAACAAACATTTCAGTCTGCTGGCCAGAGAGCTTTCAAGTTGAATGCTGAAAAAATAATACTCAACTTCACTCAGAAGTAGTTGTAGGCGATGAGTTTGTTTTTTGTTACAAGGAACAAGAACTAGACTTTGTCAGGAGGCAGCCACCTAAATAATACAGTATTCTTTATAGCCCAAAGAATTTTTAAGCATTTAACTTACTAAGTTGCTATTTGAGAAGATTTTAAACTTGTAAGAAAATTGATGTTGTTGTACTATAACTTACTGTGTCATGTTTCTTAAGATAAAACTCTATTATATATAATTACCAACACTAAGTGAAATTCTTTCAGAAACCTAATACTTTTCATCTTAAATTCTGGTGTCATATGACGTCACGTTCTCTTAGAAAACAACTCCTCTTGTCTAAATAAGGTTGTTCTTGTTATTAGTTGATGGGTTGCCTTTTAAAACAAACACAGCCCTAAACTGAATCACAAGCATGGAAGCCCTGACTCCCCGCTAACTGTGTGAACTTCAGCAAATCACTTCCTTCTCTTCTGGCCCAGTTTCTTCTATGATGAAAATAGGGTGCTGAAAAGGAAATTAGTAAGTGTTGAGTATCGCTATGCTATTGTATCTCATTAAGTCAAGAAATATTAACTTAATAGCTGAGGAAACACAAATTTAGACATCCTAAGTAACTTGGCTTAGTAGTTAATTGCTAAGTGTGAACCTAACACCAAGACATTATGCCACAGTCTCCCATTGGATCACCTAGTTGCTGAATGCTACTTTAGATAAAATTTGTGGACTCCTACTTCCTGTGCTTCCCTCTCCCAGCCTTAACTTGCTTTGTCTTTCTCCTTCTTAAAGGCCCTATGAATCCACATCCTTTATTTAAAGTCTGAGCTGAGGGCTGGCTGTGCAGCTCAGTGGTAGAGCCACTTGTTAGCAAGTGCCAGGCCATAGGTTCAATCTCCAACGCTAAAAATAAGTGAAGAAAGTCAAGTCTGAGCTTAATTTCTACCTCTTTCACAGAAGTGTTTCTTCAGATACCTGTGTCATATGTATACTAGGGGTTGCCAACTAAGGTAAATGCTCAAAATAAGAATGAAGCAGGTTATATAAATAAGTGAGGTAAATCAGGCGTAAGACCACAGAAGAAAATGAAGGTTATAAAGAACCGGCATCGAGCCGGGCGTGGTGGCGCACGCTTGTAATCCCAGCATTCGGGAGGCTGAGACCGGAGGATCCGGGTTCACGGCCAGCCTCAACTACCTAGTGAGGCACTCCGCAACTTAGTGAGACCCAGTTTCAAAGTAAAGAATAAAAAATAGGGCTGGGGGTATAGCTCGGAGGTAGAATGCCCCTGAGTTCAATCCCCAGTACCGCAAAAAAAAATAAATAAATAATAAATAAAAATAAAAAAAATAAAGAACCGGCATCCTTACAGTTAACTTAAAGGACTCTGGACCGTCTCAGCTGTACCTCATTGTGGCCATGAAGCATTATGAGATGGTATTGCCAGGCCTTCCCATTTTTCAGGAAAACAGTCCTTCAGATTTTTCCTGTGTTCTATTCTGATTTTAAAAACATTGGGCAGATGGGCTGCCAACTTCTAGCCTCTGATTTGTTTTATATAACATATTACTTGGTCATTCAGTGATTATATTTTATTCGCTAATAGTTCGATTTGGGTAAAATATGGCATAGAAAATTCTTCCTAACTTTATAATTTGAGCAATTTTCAGCTTTGTGACCTAGCAATGAGTACTGTCACTAACCCACACAGGAAATTGAAGCAGCAGATGTTTAGGAACAAATAATGGCTGGTTTGGCTTGTTAAATTAAAATGGAAGTTAAGAGCCCAGTTCTGAACAGAGACCTCAAAGCCATGAGCAATGAAGTGATAGCTGAAGCTACAGAACTAAGATGTGACAAAGAAAGTACATGTAAAATGAGAAGACGTAACGACAGACCACGGGGAGTACCCGTTTCCAGGAACATGAGGAAAAAAGAATCAAGCGGGGAAAGGCTAGGAAACTTCAAGCTGAGAAAACCAAAGAGAAGAGAATGGTTAAAACACTGCAGAGAGATTAGGTCGGAGGGCAGGCCAAGAGAAATGTTTAAAGATTTATAATGAAGTCATTAACGCTGTTGCCAAAATAAGTTTCAGCAATGTGATAGATACAGAGGTCAGGCTACCTGTGGGTTAAAGAATGATTGGATAAAATTTAACTAACAACGGATCAGTGTGTCCACAGGGTATTAAAAAATTAGAAATCTACAAGAAAAAGACCAAAATATGGACTGAAAGCATTACTGATCAAAGAAATGAAAATTAAGATACCAAGAAATACCATTTTATACTTACAAGACTGGCAAAAATTAAGGTTAATAGTATCAACTGCTAGCTCAGATGTGGATCTGTAGAAACTTGTGCATTGTCAGGATAGTGTGAATTGATAAGACTCAATGCTGGCACCATCTCGTGAAGTGAAGTATTAATAGACCTTGGAACCTTGTAAGTCTGTCCCCGGTGTGCCTATGTGTGTGCACACGCATGCGCATGTTTGTGTACAAGTAAATTGTGATGTCACATATTAGTTCATTCTCTATTTAAAGAATTACAGGAGCCAGGCGTGGTGGCGCACGCTTATAATCCCAGCATTTGGGAGGCTGAGACCAGAGGATCCGGGTTCAAGGCCAGCCTCAGCTACCTCGTGAGGCACTCCGCAACTTAGTGAGACTCTGTTTCAAAATAAAGAATAAAAAATAGGGCTGGGGGTATAGCTCGAAGGTAGAATGCCCCTGAGTTCAATCCCTGGTACTGCCAAAAAAAAAAAAAAAAAAAAAAAAAAAAAAAAAAAAAAAAAAAAAAAAAAAAAAAAAAAAAAAAAAAAAAAAAAAAAAAAAAAAAAAAAAAAAAAAAAAAAAAATTACAGGTACATATAACAGCAGAAACAAAATAGTAAAAAAGTGAGACAAAACCATCACAGAAAACCATATTTTTAAAAACTTATTTAATAAATCCTTATAAATCACTTAGAATATACCATTTTTCTGTCTTCACTGTTACTCAATTTAATCACACATATATAAAATGTGGGGTTTTTTTTAGTTTAAAGATAAGGGAAAATAAATAGTATATTGTGCAGAGATATAGGCATGTCTTGGGGGAAAATGATTAGTCTTAAATTCAGAATAGCAGTTACTTTGGGAAGGAACAATTGATGGATGCAGTAATATTGATGTCATAGTTCTCTTTTTGAGTCATATTTTATTTAGACATAAATAGACATATTTAGAGTGGACACACTTGAAATATTCAGTCCTTACTATGTGGCAGTGTCTGTCCTGCTGGACAGCACAGTTATGGGTACTGACTGTTATCATCTGGATTTAATGATAACATGGAAGAATGACAAGAATCTGCCAGTTAAGTTCCCAGCTCAAATCCCTCGTCTACCTCAAAGCCATCTGTGATCTCATCAGCAGGGAATGACATTTTCTTGCATGGAACTTTTATGAAAAAACTTATCTTTAATATTTTTTGTGTTACTTTTATTGCTATTATTGATGCAACTTCCGTAACAACCCTGTATCATATTCTTGAGCCCTTAGCTCTCCTTAGGGATGTTATAATTCTTAAGTTGATTGGTCTTTTACAAATATTGATAACAGCAGATATTGCATGTGTCAAAGGATAATTGTTTCAAAGATGCATTCATGATTCTCGCACAAATACAAAATCCATACATGCCAAAAATTTTATTTTGTGTGTTTGTGTATTTGTGATACTGGGGATTGAACCCAGGGGCATTCTACCTCCGAGCTACACCCCCAGCCCTATTTTTTATTCTTTATTTTGAAACGAGGTCTCACTAAGTTGCAGAGGGCCTAGGTAGCTGAGGCTGGCCTTGAACTTGTGATCCTCCTGTCTCAGCCTCCCAAATCCTGGGATTACAAGCGTGTGCCACCACGCCTAGCTTCAAAGATTTTTGTTGTTTGTTTTTTGTTTTGTGGTACTGGGGATGGAACCCAGGGACGTTGAACCTCCTATTTTTTTATTCTTTATTTTGAAACAAGGTCTCACTAAGTTGTGGATGGCCTCACTAAGTAGCTGAGGCTGGCCACGAACCCAGATCCTCCTGTCTCAGCCTCCCAAGTACTGGGATTACAAATGTGCGCCACCACGCCTGGCTCAAAGATTTTATTTAAATCACTGGAAACAAGATGCTAATTAATCTTTTTTTGCCCACTTCAAAGTCTTTTACAAGTTTTCTAGACCCGTGTAAACTTTTCATATGTATAAAATACATTTAAGTTGGTGCAGTGGTGCATGCCTGTAATCCCAGTACTTGGGAGGCTGATACAGGAAGATTGCAGGTTTGAGGCCAGCCTCAGCAATTTAATGAGACCTTCTTTCAAAATAAAAATTAAAATAGCGCTAGGAACGTAGCTAAGAGATAGAATGCCCCTGGGTTCAATCCTCAGTAGCTGGGGGATATATATATATATATATATATATATATATATATATATATATATATATATATATATATATATGTAATTAAATATGTAATGTATTAAAATAAAGGATAAAGTGATTATGTATACTACTCTATGTTTTTCAGGGAGTTTGTTGAAGAGAAGAGGGAAAGGGTCCTTTTCCTGAGGCTGGGATCATATTTGAAGGAAGGGTTCTTTGACTTGGTTGTCTTAAGTAGGAAGTTAAATGTGTGGATTGGCTCTGGAAAAGGAGCCAGAGGCGGCTGAGTGATCGTAGTGGCAGCAGTGGAAGGGGCAATAGAGATTGCATTCAAAATCACGGTTTAGTCTCAGGAGAGAGGAAGTCAGAAAGGCCTAGGCTTTCGGTTCATTGGAAGGCATAGAGAAAGTATTTAGGGTAGGTGGTTAAATAATACTGTCAAAGTGTATTCATGGAAAATGAATAGTGAATGGGATGAGTGAAAGGATTGGCATGCCAATCTTTCATATTTTATTAAACACCACCTATTGTCAGAACGTTGCACAGGACTTTTTCTTATGGTGCCAGATAGCAACTGCCTTAAATGAGTTTATAGTCTTGACCAGATGAGACATTTTAAATAATAGAGATTATGCAATCATAGAAGTTCCTAGGTGAATGATGTAGATCATGTGTGTGTGTAACAGAAGGTAGTTTTTGTACATTTTGAGGTACTAGAGATTTAACCCAGGATGTTGTCCATGCTAGACAAGTGCTCTGCCACTGAGCTACGTCCCCAGCCTTTTCTAATTTTTATTTTGAGACAGGGTTTCCCTAAGTATAATAAAACTTAAGAAATTGGTAATGGTTGTGTATCCACGTAAAAACTGAATCTCAGTTTTCACTTACAACTAGTCAGTTCAAGAGCTTAACTTCTTTGTATTAAGCCCCATAGATAGTTTCTAATTACAACCTTAAACCATACTTGAAAAAGCAGTATCATAAGAAGACATTAACAAGGAATATGTTGTTTGTGTGTCTGACTTCAACTTCATGGATATCTAGGCCTGAAGTGGTCGTGTTATTAGCATAATGGACTATATCTATGAATGAGCTTTTTTCTCCCCTTTCCCTTTGTCTTGCTCTTCCAGACTACAAGTAAGAAAACATTGATTTATATAATTTCATTTTAGGTATCTATTTGTCAGACTTAACGTACATTGATTCAGCATACCCATCAACTGGCAGCATTCTAGAAAATGAGCAGAGATCAAATTTAATGAATAACATCCTTCGAATAATTTCTGATTTACAGCAGTCCTGTGAATATGGTAAGTTTCTGTGGGGCAGCTCCAAGCCATTACCATGCTCTGATCCCACTGGCGCACTGGTACACGCCGATGGCTGCCTTTCACGCCACAAGGCCGTCAGCTTCTTATTCCCATTGTGACATAAAAGAAAATAATAGTTCTTTTATTTCACCACTCTGTATGTGTGTGTGTGTGTGTGTGTGTGTGTGTGTAGAAGGGCCTCACTCTGTTACCCAGGCTGGCTTCCAACACCTGGGCTCATGCAGTCCTCATGCAGTCCTTCTCAGCTTCCTGAGCAGTTAGACCTACTCGCAGCTAGGTGCACGTACCACTGCACCTGACTCAGCATCCTTTTAAAGATTGTGTGTGTGTGTGTGTGTGTGTGTGTGTGTGTGTGTGTGTATGTTTTACTGGAGACTGAACCTAGACACATTCTACCTCTGAGCTACACCCCAGCCCTATTTTATCTTTATTTTGAAACAGGGTCTTGCTAGGTTGATGAGTCTCACTCGTTGCTGAGGCTGTCCTGGTACCTACAATCCTTCTGTCTCAACCTCTCAAGTACCAGGATTACAAACCCAGCTAAAGATTGTTTCTTAAATGGTGCTATTTGTGTTCTGACAATGATTGATATGTTGTAAATGTATACGTAACCCTGTTGTACTCAAGAAATGTATAAAAAATCCGTGCTGAATAATAATTTTTAAAAAAAAAGAAAGAAAAAACAGACTTGAAAGACCATTATTCCCCCCCCAAAAAAAAGATTAAGAATTAAAGTATTTAATCTTTGAAATTTTTGTTATCTTTTACTCTTCTGTTATTTTATAGTAACTTTGTTTACAAAGCACAAGAGGTGTTTAATTACCATTTAATAGTTATTTAGCCCTTATAGAAGTTTACAGAATTATCTTCATCTCATTTGATCTCTCCAATTTATTATGTAAGTAATTCTTATATTATTCAGTTAATAAAGTAGTTGAGACCCCTTGTTCCTAATAAATGTTGACTAGCTTTCCTGAGTCAAATAAGCTTTCCTGAATCAAGTGTGTATCACTGCACCCGGCTTCAGCTTAACTTTTAAGGTTCTGGTTAAGATCTATGTTATTTTAGAGCCGGGCGTGGTGGTGCACACTTGTAATCCTAGCATTCGGGAGGCTGAGACCAAAGAATCCAGGTTCGTGGCCAGCCTCAGCTACCTAGCGAGGCACTCCACAACTTAGTGAGACCCGGTTTCAAAATAAAGAATAAAAAATAGGGCTGGGGGTATAGCTCAGAGGTAGAACGCCCCTGAGTTCAGTCCCTAGTATCGCAAAAAAAAAAAAAAGATCTATTTTATTTTAGCTGGAAGTGGTGGCACACACCTGTGAGCCCAGTACTTGGGAGGCTAAGTGAGGAAGATCACAGGTTTAAGGCCAATCTTGACAGCTTAGCAAGACCCTATTTCAAAATAAAAAATAAAAAAGGCTGATGGCATAGCTCAGAGATAAAACACCCCTGGGTTCAATCCCCAGAACAAAAAATTTATAAATCAGACTGTATAGTGATGCATACCTGTATTCCCAATACTTGGGAGACTTCTTTCAAAATAAAAAAAAAAGGTATAGTTCAGAGGTAGAATGCCCCTGGGTTCAATCCCCAGTACAGAAAAAAAAAGATACACTTTATTCAATAATCATTTCTCACTTTTTGCCTAGATATTCCAATGTTGCCTCATGTCCAAAAATATCTGAACTCTGTTCAGTATATAGAAGAACTACAGAAGTTTGTGGAAGACGATAATTACAAGTAAGTTGGATCTTCATAATTGGTTTATATTTTATCCTCTCCGCCACTAATCTACCCCATGTATGTAAACATCTAAAATTCTACATTGTATACAAATACCTACTCTAGTCATATGTTAATAGTGGTAAAGGTGCTTACATATTTTCTTTTTAATCACTTGTTCCTTTATTAAAAAGTGTTTTACCTTTCTCAAGTTGTAGAGAGCTAAGTTTTACAATTCAAATTTTAATTTCTTTGTTTTTCCATATATTCAGTCATTGAATCTGTGGAAATTTATTCTTTAAAAGAAAACTCAGTAACGGTCTACAAAATAGAAAAATTGTTCCTTAATGGTTTTGTTTTGTTTTTTGTGGTACTGGGGATTGAACTCAATGGCATTCTACCTCCGAGCTACACCCCCAGCCCTATTTTTTATTCTTTATTTTGAAACCGAGTCTCACTAAGTTGTGGAGTGCCTCACTAGGAAGCTGAGGCTGGCTACGAACCCGAATCCTCTGGTCTCAGCCTCCCAAATGCTGGGATTACAAGCATGGACCACCACGCCCGGCCTTAATGGTTATTTTTAGACATATCTTTGAGCTTGTTTTTCATGAATTGAAAGAATATTGAACTTTGTTGCTTCTAGGTTATTAACATATTTCTCCAATATACCACCACTAAGTTTCTGAGGTTGGCCTTAAACTTAACTCCTATCCTCCTGTCTCCACCTCCTGAGTAATGGAATCATTTTTCTTTTAATTTCATTTTAAAAAAAAAGTTTTTTCAAAGCTAAGCAAAGAAACTAAAAACGTTCTATTTTTAAAATAGAGACAGGGTTCAGCTCTGTTGCCCAGGCTAAGAAGTTCTGGGTCCATATTTAAATGTATCTTAATTTTTGTTAAAGCTTAAAAACATCTTTATTGCCATCTCCCACATACCACAATATTAACACCAATTTCACTTTACAAAGGTTTTTACATAGTAACTCATTTGAACATACATGAGGTCAGTGAATCAGCTTTTTAAGGTTGAAATTAATTCACAAATATATTGCCCTAGGTTGTAATTCTCTCTAGTTTGATGGTCTGTGATTTATATTTACCACTATTTTTCCTATCTCTAGTTACTAACATAGAACTTATACCTAACAAACATTTATATTTTGTCCAGTGAGCTATAGAATAGCTATCTTAATACTCAAAAAATGAGATTATCTATTAAAAATTTCTTCATCTGGCTTAAGAAACTTACTGGATTTAAAAGAACTTCAAGTTTCTTAGGTAGAGGTGAAGTCTAAGAATAAAGTTTAGCACAATTGTAAAAAATGGTAAATTTTTACTGACTACAGTAAAAGTTTAATATTTATTGAAGCTAATTTTTATTTTCTGTAAAGGATAGACTTAGCTATTGAAACTGTTAAAGTAGTTCTAATTGTCCATAAACTGACACATAATACCTTTACTTTTATAGGAAAAATTGATGCTATTATATTGTTTCTGTTGTTATGAATGGTCAGAACCAGAATAGCCTTCTCAGTATATTCATTTAACAAGTATTTTTGCTAAAGGCTGGTTACTGTGCTAGTTCCTGAAATTACAAAAATAAGTGTAACTGTTCTTATCCTCGAGAAGCTCAGTCTAATGCATCTAAAACAGATGATTTCAGAGCATTCAGACAGTCCATAGTAGAGATGTGGCCAGTATGCCATGGGAACATAGGTAGGGGAGTCCTAACCAAGCTTTAGGTGGGCAAAGTGAGGAGCGGAGGAACTGGAGCAGCTGCAGGAGACGGTGTCACCTAAGGCTGCGGCTTAACAGGTGAGTGGGCCCCGTGGAGGGGAGGAAGCGTGCCTTCACTGGTGCTGGAGAAGGTAGAGTGTTTTCTGAAAATGCAGATGAGTTGCATCAGTCTACTAATTAAATGTTGGTAAAAGTTAAAGAATTTTAGGATAAGAGCCATTAAAATTATTAGTTATGAAATAGTTTTCATGATGAAAAATATTTAAATGGAAATGGCACTTTGTTTATCCAAAGGCCTCTGTTTTTGATAACTTCATCTTTATAGTCAACCAGTAGCTATTACAAATTATATGCACATTTTAATCAGGATGAAATCTTCCTGTGTTATTTAGCTTTGGTACTCAACATCTTTTCTTGATAGATCAGCAGCACTTTATTTTTTGGTGCTTTGATGATGACGTCACTGGCGCTCAGAGTGGCAGGCACTGCTGTACTCCTGAAGGTGCTTCTGCTTTTATACCCCTGTCATTCGTCAGCTGCTGGGAGATGGCAGTGTGATTCGCCCCGTCAGCCCCTTCTCTGTTCTTTCTGTTTCGGTGCTATGTTAGGAAATTGTGATTCCTTTGTTTATTTCTTTGTCTTTTACCCACTGTGCTATAAAGTACAGAGGGGAAGGGACGCCGCGTCTGCCTCCTCCAGTAGTGCTGAGCACAGTGCCCAGCACCAGGCAGGTGTGCAGTAAATGTCAAGTGAGTGGATGCAGCATAGTCTGTATCCCAATAATTTAACTTCCCTACGAGAGGAGCAGAGTTCTAGTTAATCATTCATCCATCTACTGCATTTGTTTTACATTGTCAAATGATTAAAATATAATCATATGTAATTCCCACCTTGTTTGTCATTATGAAGGCCACTTGTATTTTATAGATTTGATTAAAAATTGCAGTTAATAGAGTACTGAACAATCTTTATCAATTTTTAACTTCTTAGTAACACTAGTTTTCATATATTATACTGAAGATTTTCTACCACCACTTTAGGATTCTGTTTCCCAAAATTGCTTCCACTGAGCCGGGCGTGGTGGCGCACGCTTGTAATCCCAGCATTCGGGAGGCTGAGACCGGAGGATCCGGGTTCGCGGCCAGCCTCAGCTACCTAGTGAGGCACTCTGCAACTTAGTGAGACTCGGTTTCAAAACAAAGAATAAAAAATAGGGCTGGGGGTGTAGCTCAGAGGTAGAATGCCCCTGAGTTCAATCCCCAGTACC
>PVLC010000654.1:0-88443 GCA_004027655.1 Graphiurus murinus | reverse complement strand
TTGCTTCCACTGATAGGAATCATGGTCTCTTTGCTGTGGAAATTAGAACTGGGTATATTATCAAAAATGGTATTTCAATGATAAGAAACTTTTATTTAGGACATGGATTTACTAGGAATCTTAAAAACAAGTATGTTTATATAAACCTTTTGTGATAAACTGTGTTAGTTGGTTTGTTGGATGATTAGCTTTGAATAAGGTGTTTTGAAATGTTCCATGTTACAGTCAAACCAGTAGCATTCAGTAAGGATCCTAAAATAATTTGCATAGCACATTAAACAATATATATGAATGCTCCCGAATTTAGGTAGGACCTTTGGGATGGCTGGGACAAATTTGTGGGTTTTTTTTTTGTTTTGTTTTGGTTTTTGGTTTTTTTTTGGCGGTACTGGGGATTGAACTCAGGGGCATTCTACCTCCGAGCTATACCCCCAGCCCTATTTTTTTATTCTTTATTTTGAAACCGAGTCTCACTAAGTTGCGGAATGCCTCACTAGGTAGCTGAGGCTGACCGCGAACCCGGATCCTCCGGTCTCAGCCTCCCGAATGCTGGGATTACAAGCGTGCGCCACCACGCCCGGCTCAAATTTGTGTTTTTAAAATAACATTTTGATGTTTTTCTCTTCCCTAATATTTCCTAGAATGACCATATGATCAACTTTGGATGAAATAAATAGAAGACTTAACATCTTAGTTTCACATTGCTCTGGAAAGAAAAATATGTAGCTCAGATTAATTTATAAAAACATTCTTAGTTTTTTGGAGGAAATACCTGCTCTTAATATTATTTTGTCTAATGTTAATCATTCTATGTGTTTTGTCTTTTTAAAATCCAGGCTGTCATTAAAGATAGAACCAGGGACAAGCACCCCACGTTCTGCTGCTTCCAGGGAAGATTTAGTAGGTTAGTGTGTAGTGTTCTCATTACCAAATTATAAATCTGACAAGCTAATAGGAAAGAATGTACCCCAAAGTAAATAGGTACTGAGCACGTGTGTATTGCATGCAAACATTTATTCTTGGTATCTGTCAGTCCTTTCTCGATTTTTTGTTTTTTAATTAAAAAGTTGCTTGTAGTTTGTCAATAACATACTAATAAATATGTTACATAACCTAGGAAACATAAACAGAAAATAATAAGTTTATGAATGTTAATTTTTCTAATTATTATTAAGAATGCAATGTCTTAGGTAATGAGAGTTGATTACACTTAAAATTTCTATAATCTAGGGAAAATACTACTCATTTGAGTAATTATAGAAGTCAGTTTTAGTGACTTAAATTTTTTTTGAAGTTTACTTCAATACTGTTCTCTAAGTACTTAAATATAAAGATTATAGTCTCTACTTTACCTTTTGTATTATAATAATGAATATTACATGTATACCGAAATAATTCTTTAAGCATAAAGCCAAGATTACTCATTATTTAAAAATAACTGATAGGAAAATGTGTGTGTGTGTGTGTGTGTGTGTGTGTGTTTCTTTTTACTGGGGATTGAATCCAGGGCCTCATGTTTGCTAGGCAAGTGCTCTACCCCTGAGCTACAACCCAAGCCTGACAGGTACTTTTTAAAATTACCAGCATAGACCTTCACCCTAAGCTTTTCATTGTGTAGTCTAAGAATATTTGCGGTCCTGTCTAGGAAGATGTGAAGAAGTGAGAGAGCAGCCATGAAAATACCTAGGGGGAAGAGCATTCCAATCAGAAAAAATTGGGCTCAGTCTCTTAAAGTGCTTGTCTTTAATTCTTAAAGTGGTATTTTGCACATTCTGTGTACTTTTGATTTTTTTATTCCTGTAAGCTTGAAAAGTGTCGGTGTAGATACAATTTTTAACTGGAGTACTTGGCCTACTCTACACATTCCAAAAGGAGCCTGAATCCATGAGTCAAGACACAGCATATACAGTAGAGAACACTGAACTAAGACTCAGAGGGCCTGAGTTCTTAAATCAAAGTTTGTGAGTGAGATCACTGGTGGATCTCTTCTAATTCCCCTTCTTCCTGTGTGAATGGAGAAAACTTTGACACTGCCTCTACTTAGTGCAAGTAAGCCAGATAGAAATTACTGGATTTTTGTATGGTTTGCAATTCATTGTTTTAGGTCTTAGAAAATAAGTATTTCTCATGTTCAAGTCAATTAAATAGAACTGACATTAACATTATATTAAAATTAGCCAGGTGTGGTGGCACATACGTGTAATTCCAGTATTTAGTAGGCTTAGACAGGAAGATCACAGGTTTGAGGCCTTGGCAAGTTAGCAAGATCCTACTTCAAAATAAAAAATGTTTTTAAAGGTTGAGGGTGTAGCTCAGAGGTAGAATGCCCCTAGGTTCAATCCCCAGCACCCTCCTCAAGAGAAACTTTAAGTTTAAATCACATTTTATATTTTACATCAAAAAATCAGAAATGAAGTAATCCTTTGAAACCATTTGAAGATTTCCCGCCCTCTCTCCCTTGCTCAGGTCCTGACGTGGGAGCATCGCCGCAGAGTGGAAGAAAAAGCGCAGCAGCTGCAGGAGCCTCGCTGCCGCAGACGCCCCCGTCCCCTCGGAACCTGATGCCACACGGACACAGGAAGTGCCACAGCCTGGGTTATAAGTCAGCATCCTTACTTTTCACTTTTTTAAGTTGTTTGTAGTTGGTTTTATTTTCTATTCACTTTATTAATTGAACAGGAAAGAATATTCTTGCATGGTTTTTCGTTTGGGTCTTTTTTTTTTTTTTTTTAGTACTCGTCTACTTAAAAGCATTTATTTCTTCCTTTACCTGAGTTTAGAAGTGAGCTGTTCTCAACAGTGCCTTCATATTTGACGAAAATAAATGAACATTACAAAGAACCATCATAAATAAAATTGAGATAGCAATATAGTCTTCATTTTAAATCATAATCTTTATATAAGGACAGTCCTTGTTCATCTTAACCAAAATAAGTAATATGTTAAAGTATAGAAAGTTATTCTATTCCTAAATATACAGAATGGGAAACTGATTTTTTTGTTGTTCAACTTAATTAGTTTTGAAATATTGTTTTCTCAAAAAGGGGTCCCAGGTCTACCTTTGCCAAGATTTTTATGAAAGTTTAATGAGTAGTCTCTAAAAGCGAATGTGAAAACAATTTTTAATGTACCTGAGGCTAGCTGGCATGATGGCGCATGCCTGTAATCTCAGTTCTTAGGAGGCTGAGACAAGAGGGTTGCAGGTTTGAGGACAGCCTCATCAAGTAGTGAGACTCTCATCAACCTATCAAGAATGTTTCAAAAATAAAAATTAAAAAATAAGGCTGGGGATATAGCTCAGAGGTAGAATGCCTCTGGGTTCAATCCCCAATACCAAAAAAAAGTATCTGAGTCTCAAGAGGAAATTTATTTAAAGTATGCTCATAGGTAGATCTGGCCAGGTCTCCTAAAAAGAATTTCCCTAAACTGTGAGTTTGAGGCTTTTGTGGTAAAATCTGTGTGTTCATTACTATGAGAGTTTGGAAGTGAAGTTCAGGATAGCAGATAAATCTTTCGTATCCTGAAGTTTTATATAAGAGCATCTTTTATATTGAATTATTAACCTAGTAAAAGTTGTGAAAATATTTCTCTTTGTTTCCAGTTTCATTCATAAAATGAACACAGCAGAATTTAAGAGTGCAACGTTCCCAAATGCAGGGCCAAGACATCTCTTAGATGACAGCGTCATGGAGCCGCACGCACCGTCTCGAGGCCAAGCCGAAAGTTCTACTCTTTCTAGTGGAATATCAATAGGTGAGAAGTGTTTCCTTGAGAGGATTCCATCTGTGTAAAAAGAGATTTTAAACAAAACTCACCTGGGAAAAAATCCTTTTAACACTACCACAAGTAGATGAAACTTGATCAGAAAGTAGCAGTCAAATATAGGTTGAAAGTAATAATTTATGATGGTTTTTAAAGTGCTGATTATTTTGACTCCAAAGAGGAAGCATTTGAAGACTCGGTGGAAAAAGAACCTGATACTGGTTGAATTGGTTAGCTACATGCAGTTTGGATATGAGTGAAGTCAAGTATGATTCCAAGTTACTTAAGCAAAACTAGTTAGACAGAAGTGCTATTACCAAGAGAGAGAGAGGGCTAGAAAAGCAATTATCTGTGGGCAGTGAGGTGTTTGTGAAGGGTGGCAGAGTTTGGAGAATCAAGAATTCTGTCTAAGCCGGGCGTGGTGGCGCACGCTTGTAATCCCAGCATTCGGGAGGCTGAGCCCGGAGGATCCGGGTTCGCCGCCAACCTCAGCTACCTAGTGAGGCTCTCCGTAACTTAGTGAGACTCGGTTTCAAAATAAAGAATAAAAAATAGGGCTGGGGGTGTAGCTCGGAGGTAGAATGCCCCTGAGTTCAATCCCCAGTACCGCAAAAAAAAAAAGAATTCTGTCTGATCATGTTTCGTCCCTGTATAGTGTCAGGTTGTTGAATTGTGAATCTGTAGCTCAGTGGGAGTAATGTCAGGTCTGGAGATAGAAGTGTGAGAATTAGCTTATTTATAGTATTTCAAGCCATGAGACTGGTCAAAGTCACCCAGGGAGAGAGAAGAACGTTTCTCACATTTAGAAGTTTGCTTAAGTTGTGTTTTAAAAGAAAGATGAAGCCGGGCGTGGTGGCGCACGCTTGTAATCCCAGCATTTGGGAGGCTGAGACAGGAGGATCCAGGTTCGCGGCCAGCCTCAGCTACTTAGTGAGGCCCTCTGCAACTTAGTGAGACCCTATATCAAAATAAAGAATAAAAATAGAGCTTGGGGTGTAGCTCGGAGGTAGAATGTCCCAGGGTTCAATCCCTAGTACCACAACAAAACAAACAAATAAAAGAAAGATGGACCATCAACAGAAGGTATGAAGGGGAGACCAGTGAGGAGGTAGAAAAAAACAAGCCCGGTGTCTCAAGGAAGAGGGAAGTGCTAAACGTATCACCATCAGATGCAAAAATGAGAACTAAGGTGATGTGGAAGTCAGTTTCCCATCACTGTAAAAAATACCTAAGATAAATCAACTTATTAAGAGAAAAGGTTTATTTTGGCTCACAGTTTTGGAGATTTCAGTCTGTGATCAACAGACCCCATTTCTTTGCACATAATGGCAGAAGTATGTGGCGGATCAAAACCATTCACCTAGCCGGGCGTGGTGGCGCACGCTTGTAATCCCAGCATTCGGGAGGCTGAGACCAGAGGATCCGGGTTCGCGACCAGCCTCAGCTACCTAGTGAGGCACTCCGCAACTTAGTGAGACTCGGTTTCAAAATAAAGAATAAAAAAATAGGGTTGGGGGTGTAGCTCGGAGGTAGAATGCCCCTGAGTTCAATCCCCAGTACCGCAAAAAAAAAAAAAACAAAACATTCACCTCATGGCCGGAAAGTAAAAGAGAGAAAAAAGGGTCCCACAATCCCCCTCTGCGGCATGTCCCCTAGTGGCCTGAAGATTGCCCACTAGGTCTCACCTCCTAAAGGCTCCCAATAATACCAAGCGGGACCAAGGCTTTAACACATGGACTTTTGGGGACATTTCGGAGCCAGTATAGCAGATGAGAATGGAAACTTAACCAAGGAATCTAGCAAGATAAAGTCATTGGTAACCTTGACAAGAATTGCTTCATGGAATGGTGGAGGCAAAACCCTGATTGGAGTAGATCAGAAAATGAGAGGTGAAGAAACAGAGGTAGCTACTCTGAGGAAAGCAGGAAATCAGACCATGTGGGAAAAGGATAAGTACCAGGGTGCTCAAGGGCTAAGCCTGTTATTGTTGATATGACCCTCTCAATATTGATGAAAAGCCAATAGAAGAAGATGCAAAAGAAGATTCATTTCTTATACTTTCATTGGTGCATTGTAACTATGTCATATTGAGGTATATAGAGTGATAGAAATATTTCTTGAACACAAAGACTTTGTTAGCCCTTGAAGTCCCAAACCCTGAAAACAGAATTACTTCATAGCTCTCCAACATTATACGGTAGTTCTTTATCTGATATTCCCCTTTTTTTAAATGACAAAATTTTTAAAAGAGAAGACATTTGTCACCTGAAATACCTCTTTATTAATGTCCTAAGTTGCTTATGTTCAAATATCAACCTTGGTCTAAAAAAAATAATAAACTGAATAATTTTGCAAAAAAGAAAAGAACAACTTTTTTCCAGTTAGAAACTTGTTACACTTATGTAATCTAGCATGCCACTTAAAGCAAAAACAGTTTTGTTCTTCTGTGGCACTGGAGATTGAACCCAGGGACATTCTACCTCTGAGCTACACCCCTAGTCCTGATTTTTTTTTTTTTTTTTTGGTGGTACTGGGATTGAACTCAAGGGCATTCTACCTCCAAGTTCCACCTCCAACCCTATTTTTTATTCTTTATTTTGAAACAAGGTCTCCCTAAGTTGTGGAGGGTCTCACTAAGTAGCTGAGGCTGGCCGTGAACCTGCGATCTTCCTATCTCAGCCTCCCAAGTACTGGGATAACAAGCATGAGCCACCACCTCTGGCTTTATTTTTTATTCTTTATTTTGAGACACGGTCTCACTAAGTTGTGGAGGGCCTCATTAAGTAGCTAAGGCTGGCCGCAAACCCAGATCCTCCGGTCTCAGCCTCCCAAGTACTGACACTCGGCTTCCGCAAAAACAGTTTTTAAAATTATAGTTCTCAGGTATATAACATTTTAATTTTTCCCCATCATAAGTATTATAATGATACTTATTCTCTTAGTTTATTTGTAACTTTTGTTTTCCATGGATGTTTTTTTGGCTACCACAGAATAATTATTTCATTCAGTTGCACAAAGTACCCCAGTTAGAAAACCATTCTCTTCTAAAACATATTTTTGCCTTTGGGTTTATGTTTTTAGTTATTCTAAGACTGTTAAGTAGGTAAGTAGTAAAACATTGTTGCATCCCTATATGTAAATTAATAACATTACACATAAGCATTTTCCTTCCAGAATGTTTGTTTTAAAGCTTTAACATAATGGAAAGGGAACAAGTTTATTACCATAAGATAACAGATATTAGTAAGCATACAAAAGAAATTTTTCCAGCCGGGCATGGTGGCGCACGCTTGTAATCCCAGCATTCGGGAGGCTGAGACCGGAGGATCCGGGTTCGAGGCCAGCCTCAGCTACCTAGTGAGGCACTCCGCAACTTAGTGAAACTCGGTTTCAAAATAAAGAATAAAAAATAGGGCTGGGGGTATAGCTTGGAGGTAGAATGCCCCTGAGTTCAATCCCCAGAGCCGCAAAAAAAAAAAGAAAAAAGAAATTTTTCCTTAACTGTAAATCTGTAAATTTTATATGCAATAGTAATACCATGAAGGATATGCCAAAGTACTGTAGAAAAACTAACCAGTGCTTGGACGAGGATCTCAAGCATTCTCTAACCTGGTATGTTTCCTAGATAACCTAGAATAGTCTTGCTTAGCTAAGGGAGGTCACATCCACTCTGAGCTTCATGCTTGTGAAAAGAGTTACATTTCTTCAAATAAGCCATCCTAATTCTGTTTAAATTTCTACTCTTTACTACACAATGCTAAAAATCAAAAGATAGCCTATTGTAAATGGGTTTCAATACAAAAGGAAGGAAGTATGCCGTGAATCTCTTAGAATTTTGTAATTATATTAGTCCTCAGTTATGACAAACTTAGTAAGAAAAAGTCTGTGCTCTATATATCCTCTGATGGGAGAGAAATTGTTTCTTAATGAATTTGAGCTGCAAGTCCTGCAAAAATGTCTTGTTCTATTTTGTGGGTTTTAGATAGTCTTGTCAAATGGGTTCCAATATATTGCAAAATAAACATAGCAGCAGTGATATTAAAATAAAGAATGTGATTATCATTTATGAACACAAAGAATTTGTTTTAAAATATAAAATCCAAACTGGAAAAATAATTCTGATACTTAATTAGAATAACTTTTAATTTTAGGTAGCAGTGACGGCTCTGAACTAAGTGAAGAGACCTCATGGCCTGCTTTTGAAAGGTAAAAGAAATTGTCCTTTGAAATGCTTTGAATTAATTTTGTCTGTCTTAAAGACTATGATAATAGGAATTTGAAGAAATATTTATTATGTATCTGTTTAATTTTCCTGCTGGTGAAAAAGATTAGAAGTTAATATTTAAGTCTGGAATTATAAGTAATGAGAATGATTGGCTACTGATAGTCATTTGTTTATTTTGTGTCTTTACACATGCATTTGAATCTTAAGTACATTTAAAATAAAGATTTTAACAGTAACCAATCGTAGTTAACTTACCTGCTTATATATTTAAAAAAATTTATTACCTTAATTTTGGGTAATTTCAGTAACACTAAAGCACTTACTGGTACAGTCAACTTCATTTTCTGCTGCTTTGTCAAGAACAAAATGACTTAGTAAATTTTAAATTATACTATAAGTAAAGCAGCTTGAAGTTAATTTGAATGGTCATGGATTCAAAATTTTCAAAGTACACAGAGTACCAGTGTTTTATACTGTAAGTCGTGCTCCCTTCTCCTTTCTGTGTTGATTTAAACTATAAAAACTATCATTTGTGTGGACAGATACACTACATTGATCTTCAATTACAAGATCTCTTTGAGAATGTAGCCAAAAATTTCAAATCGTCTATTCACTAAATGCCTACTAGGATTCTTGTAACATATCTGACTACTTCAGTTCTACCATTCTAAGATTCATAAGACATTTGACTCTTAGCCAAAAAAAAAAAAAGCTTCATTTTCTATATAAGCTAAGCAAGTAACTTTCTAAGCAACATTTAGATTGAATTTAAATCCCTATCAGTCACTTTTAATAGAAGATAATTCCAAATTAAATTATATTTGAGTTAGTTAATTTCATGTTTATTTAACTGGAAAGTTTATTTAACTTCAAGTTTATTTAACTGGTTCCTGATGAAACTTCATGATTTCTCACCATCACAATTAAGATTTTACCTTATTTATATATAAGCCTTATATTTCAAAATACTTTTTGATCCTTTCTACTCTAATAATCAGTGTTCCTTAGTTTTGTTCTCTTTGTTTGGGGGATTCTTAACAGTTCATTTTTAAATACTTTTACATTCATTTTCTAAATTTGGGTTTGTCTGAAATGGGAAAAACACAAGAGTTGCCTTAGGCATGTTTTCTAAATTTGTACAGATTATCTTTCCCTCTAGAAAGAGCATGCCATCAGATCTTGATTATTGAGTAATTTTTAGATTAAAAAGCATTGATTGACAAAGTTGTTTCTTAGATTGCTGACATTCCAAGTGACCCCGAGTGGCGTTGTGTTAATCTGTTCTCATCCCAGCAGGTTGCCTACGAAGACAGTATTTAATGGTGTTACTGTAACACTACAAAACAACATTTTTCCTTTATGACAAATGTTTTGTTTTGCAAATATTTGCAGCTAAAAAAAAAATCTACTGTGATTATGACAATTTTAAATCAGTGGCTCATGGAACATTTTGAGAATAGTCAAATGAATACTGCCCAGCAAGATTGAGACATGAAATAATAAAAAGTAAATATAGAACTAAGATTTAAACGATCTGCGGATAGTGAACTTGAGAATAGTACTTTGAATTTTAACACATCATTTTACATTCTTATTTTCTAGAGAGACATCAAATATGTTGTTGCATAAGTTACTAAGATAATGCTTTTTGTTTTAAGTATCATTTGTCAACAGTGCTACTTTTGGCTTTTCCAGGCAAAGAAGTTGCCAGTGTTTCTGTGTGTTTTATTTCTTTTGTCAAGCTTGATGTGCCATTTGGAGTAAATATTAACTCATACTATTTTTATCATTTATTGACTTTGTCAGTTGATATAGAAATAAAATAGTGACTATTTGTTACTTGGTTTGTCTCCATTAGTTTTTCTGGTTTTCTTTTTCTTTTTTCTATGAAGGATAAAAAGGTTTTCCTCTTAGTTTTAAGTTTACAAGCTACATTGCTTTTAGGTGTCTTCACAGAGACATAGTAGATAGGAATTATTTATTGAAATTCAGGCATCATATTTAAACTGGAATCCAAGAAGTAAAATAGAAACGAGTTTTTTAAACATTTTTGAGGTTTTTATATTTGACTATAAATAGCTCTTTAATTCTTTAGGCTGATTTGTGAAAGCAAATAAATATGTAAATGCATAGTGTGTACTAAACACCTGTAAGTATTTCTAGAGTCAATAGGAAAAAAAATTTTTTAAGGTGAACAATTTTAAAAGTTATACTGCATGCCTTAAAAAAGAAAGAACAAGAGACTATTATACTGTTCTAGGTGTTGACGATTGTGTGAGTAAAAGTATATGTAATACATACAATTTATAATGGAATCCAACAGGAACAGATTATACCATTCTCTCGGCTCGGTGACAAGAGTGGCACGAAATGGCTATCGAAGCCACACGAAGGCCAGCAGGTACAAGTCCCCTGTATCCAGGGGTCCTAGAGCTCCCTTCTGGTGTTGGTGATTGGCTTACATGGGTGTGGTCCGACAGTATTTCTGCTCTTTCTCAACTAATTGGGTTTAAAGCTAAACAAATTGCCCACAAAAACTTTCTTTCCAAGATTGAATGAAGAGATAAATTTGAAATATTCTTTCTGATCCACAGAGCTAATTGCTTAAAACTTGCATCTTTATGTCACATTTTTAAAATGCTTCCAATTTAATATCCTTTTAGCTGCACAGGTCTTTCTAATGGTGCTAGTTACTGTATGATCAATATAAAAATCTGCTTGTTATTCTTAAGCTGCAATCAAAAGATTTACTTTGCTAATAAATTTACATTTGATTTGTCTTTAAGAAATTTTTTCAGATAAACTACAGAAACTGAATTTACAGAATTCTTTTTCATTAAATAATATTTGTACATTTCAACTCATTGATTCAGCTCTTCATCTAATTAAACTGGATCTCTTTCTGCACCTGTTAGCTATGCAAGCAACTAAGGATGGTACATCGATTTGGGAACATGGGGGTTAGTGGTAATAAGTAGTCAGCCAGTTCAGAATACAGCAAAATAGCAAACTTTAGATTGGATGGTGTCTATTTCCTTGCATATGCATATTTAAATATAAGTAGCTCTAGCACGAAATTTCTATTGGTTTCTAGGTTTTTAAGTCACTTTGAAGACACCTAAATAATCATAAAGGAATAAAGTGGAAAACTTCTGTTTTCTTTGCTGTTGTAGTAATTCTGTATCTAATATCAAATCACCAGAGGATGACATTTTTATCAGTGTATGTTTTAATTGGTTCATGTAGAAATCATTCTTGTTTAAAATGATCTTAAATCAGTTGGGGAAAATATTAAACTGGTTATTTTGTGATGGTTTTTAATAAAGACACATGAAAAGGACATGTTGAGTTTGGGGGTTCGTTCGTTCTTGGAGAGCTGTTAGGCCATAAGCAAAGTTATGCATTGACAGCATTTCAGTGTCGTTAAATGCCAGGCGTGCCAGCTACTCAGGAGGTGGAGGCAGGGAGATTGCAAGTTTGAGGCCAGCCTTGGCAACTTAGCAAGACCCTGTCTCATAATAAGATATAAAAAGGACTGGGGATGTAGCTTAGTAGTAGAATGCCACTGGGTTCAATTAATAAATGAATGTCATTAAAATTTATTGAAAAAAGCCAGTTTTCAACAATACACTATTGCCTTTACTGCTTCTTTCATCTATTTTAGAATTAAATTCAGCATGTGTTTTTTTTTTTTCTTTTTCTTTTTCTTTTTGAGCTTCTGTTATTTTTTCAGTTTCATATACTTAAAAACTCTTAACGAATGGAATCCTCCTCTCTCCTACCAGGACTTAAAGTTTCTTATCAAGGAAAATTAGGTTACAGCAGTGATGCAGTGAGACATGTTAAGAAGAAAAAAAAATCCTAAATTATTAATTTAATCTCTATTAAAGTGAATTTCTGCTTCCTTTATAAATCATACTTGTTCAAATATGTAATAGTGTGTTTTAACCATCTGCTGACTTTAATAACTCCCTAATTTTATGGCAGCTTATAAATTTCAGATCAATAAATCTTTAAAATTTTCAGTGTCTTCTTGGCTCTGAATAAAGTAGCCAAGTTTTAAAATTAATAATTACATTTGAGTACCTACATAATGACTACCAGAGGTAAAAGCCTTACTTGTCCTTTTTTCTAATTTTTTTTTTCATTTCATTGTTACAGTTCTGCAGAGTCAGAAGACTTGGCAGTACATTTATATCCAGGAGCTGTTACTATTCAAGGTGTTCTCAGAAGGAAAACTTTGTTAAAAGAAGGCAAAAAGCCTACCGTAAGATTTTGTTATATTTTTAAATGCCTCTAAAATATGCAAATGACTAAGACTCTAAAAAGTACTAAACAACTGGAAAAGAACCAGATAGATAGTAGGCTTGACATAATTTAAAATACACATTTTTCTCACCATGTTTTTTAACACCTGCCATGTAGATTTCAGCTAAGTCATATATTAAGGGTACTTAAATGAAGATACTCCTATGCTTCTCCTTAACCTACCACCCCCCCTCCCCACAGTGTAATTCCTATCCAAAACTTTCTTAGAGAAGCCTACAAGTATATCATTAAGAAATAGAGCTGGGCACAGTGACACACACCTGTTATCTCAGTACTAGGGAGGCTGAGAGAGGAGGATCACAGGTTTAAGACTATTCTTAGCTACTTAGCAAGGCCCTATTTCAAAAACTAAAAACAAAATAGGGATGGGGATATAGCTCGGGGGTAGAATATATAGGTTGGGAGGATGAGACAGGAGGATCGTAGGTTTGTGGCCAGCCTGTTACTTAGTGAAACCCTCTGCAACTTAGTGAGATCCTGTTTCAAAATAAAGAATAAAAAATAGGACTGGGGGAGTAGCTTAGAGATAGAATACCTCTGGATTCAATCCCTAGGACCGCAAAAAAAGAAAAAAAAAAATTTCTTTTCTCAAATAGCATTATAGTGTATCTAATTTGAAATATAAATTCTTTTAACATATATCCACACTTAAAAGCCTTTGAAGATATGAAGGCATCTTAAAATATAAAATGGTTTCCATCTAAATCTTACTGCTTATATTACAATACACCAAAGGCACATATAATCAGGAAGCTGTACCAAGCCTCCAGTGACCAGAATAGTAAGCCAGTTGAGGTGTTTCTACACCTGCGGTGTGCCTGATGCTCAGAACAGGGCAGTCAGTAAGGTGAGACACAGGGCCTGCCTGGTGGATTTATATTCTAGTGATCGTGGGAGGCATTGAGCTGAGGTCTGTGAGGGAACGAGTTAGCCTTGTGAAGGTAAGACCTAGAGACACAGGCGTGTCTGGTTGAAGCACTAAGGTAGGGGGGGAGGTGAAGGCGGAGGCTAGAGCTGCTTGGTGATACGTTAAATGTGGCGTGTAAGAGAAACCGTCGAAATGAAGATAACTTCTGGACTGGGGGACTGAGCTAGGTGGGTGGGTATTGAGAACATTTTTTTTTTAAATGAGGGGGCAGATAAGCTTGGCCAATTCACTTTGACAGCTTATTAAACATTTAATTGGAGCTGTCAGTTGGGCTCTTGAAAAAGTACAGTGCCTGAGTTAACTCCGATGAGGGCGGTGGCCAGAAATAGTAACTTGAGAGCCATTCACATGCTGACAGTACTTGAGGTCTCCACGAAGAAAATGTCACGAGGGAAGGAAAAAACCCTGGAGAAAGAGCTCTGTATAAGAAGGTGGTAAAGGAAAATCAAGGAACTGTTATCTCAGAAGTCTAGCAGTTAAAGTACGTCAAGAAGGAAGGAGTGGTCACAAGTATCAGATGCCGCTAAGAGGTTGATGGATAAGGACAAAGGTTTTGGTAAAATGTCAGCTATTTCAGGCTGAAAACCAATTGAAGTAGAAAATGGACAAAATAGAAGTAGACACAGGTGTTAGACACAGCCTGGCAGGAAATTACGCTGTGAGAAGGAGCAGAACATTTTAATCGTGTGAGGGCTGGAGCAGAGGAGGAAGTTTAAAGTCGATGGCTCTGTTAGGGTTTATTTGTATAATGATGGCAGGTGGGAGAAATGGGGGTGCTGTGGAGAAAGGAGTGGTTGCGAAAGCAAATTTAAATGTGAGAGGATAGGAGGAATCTAGGGCATCGAAGGAGAGCTGACTTTGTCTTTACATAGAACCAGGGTCAACTCGTCTGTTATAGCCAGAAGATCTCCAAACACGAAGTTAGAAGGAATTGGTGCTGAGAACAAGCGGTAGTTCTTGCCAGATTTCATCTATTTTTATCCAGGAATTATGCAGGGAGGGGGGCAGTATTAGAACAGATTGAACAAGTAGTGACCATGTTTCAAATTAAAAATTTTAAATAGGGCTGGGGTTGTAGCTCAGAGGTAGAATGCCCCTGGGTTCAATCCCCAGTACCAAAAAAAATAAAATAAGGCTGAGGTGTAACTTGGAGGTAGAATGCCCCTGGATTCAATCCCCAGTACCAAAAAAAATAAAATAAGGCTGAGGTGTAACTTGGAGGTAGAATGCCCCTGGATTCAATCCCCAGTACCACAAAAAAAAAAAAAAAAAAAAAATGAGGACTAAGGATATAGCTCTGTTGTAGAGTCTAGCATGCAGAAGGCCCTGGGTTCCATCCCTAGCACTAAAAAAAAAAAATTACCTGAGTAAAAGTAATAGTGTATTAGCTAAAGTGATACGGATGTTTGATTTAAAGATTTTGAAAGTGCCACAACTCAGCTCTGAGGTTAGGACTTTGATGGTTGAAGTGAAGAGTGGATCTTGGCACTAAAGTAAAGAAACTAAGCCCAGCATGGTGGCGCATGCCTGTAGTTTCAGTACTTGGGAGGCTGAGGCAGGAGTATCACATATTCAAGGCCAGCCTCAGCAACTTAGTGAGACTCTGTTTCAAAATAAAATAGGGCCAGGGATGTAGCTCAGAGAAAGAACACTCCTGGTTCAATCCCCAGTACCACATACACAGGGAGGGAGGGAGGGAGGGGGTAAAGAAACTGAGAAACCAAGCTGGGCGTGGTGTTGCAAGACTAATCCCAGTACTTGGGAGGCTGAGACAAGAGGATCATAGGTTTGAGGCCAGCCTCAGCAATTTAGCAAGACCCTGTTTCAAAATAAAAAAAGCCTAGGAACGTAGCTTGTAGATGGAATGCCCAAGGGTTCAGTTCCCAGTACCAAAAAAAGAAGCTGAGAAACCAGTAGTCTTCTCATAGTATATGCATGTGTTTATCCTCTCCAGGTAGCTTCTTGGACAAAATACTGGGCAGCCTTATGTGGAACTCAGCTTTTTTACTATGCTGCCAAGTCTCTGAAGGCTACAGAAAGAAAACATGTGAGTATTCCTCCTCTAAATATTCAGCATTGTTTCCCAAGTCTCTTCATGATTGTAAAAAAAAAAAAAATAGTCTTAATAAGTTGTAAGAGTGTTTGTTTTTTCCATGTTCTAAATCTAGACGTTCTTACACTCACTTTTGGTATGAGAACTGTAATGGAATTATTTTTAGTTAATAAGACCATACTAAGGAAGGTTTTGGAATAACTTCTATAGTTTGAAGTTTCTTTTTTGGGTACCATTTTTCCATTGCAAAAATCCAAACTACCTTACAAATATCTATCTTGGCATCAAAGCTTTCTCAGCCCTGAGTTTCTGGTTCAGAACATGGTTCAAACTCTCTCCTTGTGGTCTCAGTCCCTAATACATGGAAAGTGAGAATCCGGGTCGAGTGTCTGAGGTCCTTCCCACAGCGAAGAGGCGACCACCCGATCACTCCACTCTGCTCTCTTGCACCCGTGTGACTGGAAGGAAGCCTCTCAGTGATCTTTTACCAGGGTAGAATCTTCCTATAAATCTCCTTTGCATGTTGTCTTTTTATGCCAGTGATAGTGTCTTTAAATGGAAGAACAAATTCCCATGATGCATTCATAAAAATCCCTTTGAGAGGAATTTTATTTCTAAATCGTGTTTTTGGGGGGAGAAGAGAAATTAAATGGTTTACTCAGTTGAGAGAAAGGTAACCACGAAAGACAAGTCCTTTTTCTACTTAAAAAGTAGGCAAATAACTGCATAATTGAAAGGCGCTCTTCTGTAATCTCATAATTTTAGACCTTTAATCAAACCAAAGGTAGAGTAGAGAACACTTGTGGTTCAAATGAATATAGGAAGGGCCGTAGGATCACACTGCCTTCTTTATCAGCCCTTCCGCCTACCTGCCACTGTCCTAAATCCCACACCTTTCCTTTCTTTAGAGTGTTACCATTTGTTTCCCTAACTAATCCATTGGGAGGTTGGTTGGTTTTTGTGTGCTTCACCCCGCCCTTGGAGTCACAGCTTCTTAGGCAGTAGCTTTTTTGCTCACAATTATAATTGTTTTGATGGCTCTTGCACTGAGGTAAAAGACTGAGGAGAGATCGTGGAATCCATTCTGCAAATATTTTTGGTATTTTGACTATTTTGTATGGTCGAATATAGTTTTAAAATGAGAGGATATTTGTTGTAAAAGTAGTTTTTAATGGAAGGGTAATTCATTGTAAAAATAATAATATCTATTTACCATACAAAGTTAGGCTGATTAGTTTCACTAGAGCATTTTATAGTGATTGTTTCTAAGAGTTAGTATTGTTATATTCAGAAGAAAAAGGATTGATGTAGTTAAATTATATCCTTAGTCTTCAAGTACAGAATACAGAGCCACTCTGAGATACTTATTGTGGCTTTGTTTTATTTTTTCCTTGACTTTAGAGGCCAAATTAGAGAAGTTACAACTGAATTTACATAAATGCATATGTTAAGTATTGTTTTCTTTTTGGCTGTGCCAGTGTGTGTACAATACATACTAATGCATTATTACAGTTTAGGTTTCTGATAATGTATATGAAATAATTTAGAAATTACAGTACTGTAGAGTACAGTAGATTGTCAGAAAATTAAGTACCAAGCCAAGCTTAGTGGCGCACACCTGTATTCCCAGCACTTGAGAGGTGAGACAGGAGGATCAAAACCAGCCTCAACAACTTAGTGAGACTATTGGCAACCTAGCAAGACCTTGTTTCAAAATAAAATAGGGCTGGGGATATAGCTCAGAGGTAGAACACCCCTAGTTTCAATCCACAGCATTACCAAAAAAAAATTGAGTACCAAGGAAATTGTCTGTACTCCTCATATTTTCTAATTGAAACTATTCAGTATTAATTTTGTGATTAGAAGTATGTGGCACAGGCTGGGCGTGGTGGCTCACGCTTGTAATCCCAGTACTTGGGAGACTGAGACCAGAGGATCGCAGGTTCGAAGCCAGCCTCAGCTGCCCCTGAAAACATCTGCTACTTAGAAGCAATAGATAAAAGGATTAAATTCATTAATAGATATAGCATCACCTATATTATATTCTTGACTAAATATTTAACCTGAAACTTCTGAGGAAACAATCAAATTCCTGTTGTGGGATATTGTACAAGACAATTGGCCTGGGTTCTTTAAATTGTTTGTTTCTGTATTTTCTACTCTATCCATTGGTCTGTGTGTCTGTTTTTGTGCCAATACCATGCCCTCTTTATTACTAAAGCTCTGTAGTATAGTTTGAAGTCAGGTGTTGTGATGCCTCCAGTATGGTTCTTATTGCTAACAATTGCTTTTTTTTTTTTTTTTGAGGTCTGATTTTGTTTATTTTTTACACTTAAAAATTCCTATTTCTGACTGGACTCAAGACTTAGAAGTGGACGCTCTCGGGGAGGGCCTGCATCTCTTGGCAGTCTCTCCTGGCCTTTCTGTGGCTTCCTTCATTCTGCATCTTCTGCAGCCTCTTCCTTATTCTTCTTAGTATGCTGTTTCTTGAGAGCAGTACGCCAGTGTTTGTGTTGCAGGACAGACGCTGACTCTTGGGCGCCCTGGTCCTGGGCTTCTTACTTTCCTTGTTTAAGGGCTTTCTGACAGCATATCGGCAGACATCATCTTTGGAGAGACGGAAGAGTCTGCAGATTCTGCCGGCTCTGTTGGGCCCCAGGCGACGAGGCACAGTGGTGTCCATCAGTCCAGGGGTATCCTTCTCTCCTTTTTTTCAGGAACCAAGTTGAGAACTCTCAGATTAGCATACACATTGCAACCCCGAACAGATTTGTGCTCTCTTTCCAGTCTCCTTGGCCTATAACGGGAATGCCCCTCACCCAGTAGTAGGCAAACACGGCCATGGGTCAGGACACCCTGCTTCATGGGGAAACCTTGTTTGTCATTCCCACCTCTGGTTTGGACCACATAACCCTCCATCCTTCACCCAGTGTCAGCAGCAACTGTGTGACCGTCTGCTTCTGGTAAACAGTACAGAGTTTGCGTTCATCATCCAGTGAGTTTCTGGCAGCCAGGGCCTGGGAAGGAGATGCTCAGCTTCATCTTGGTGCAGCCGAGCGCCTGCACCACTGACGATTGCTGTGACAGCTCTGGGTCTTCGGTTTTTCCACATGGTTCTAGGACTTTTTTCTAGTTCTGTGAAGAATGACATTAGTATTTTAATAGGGATGGTATTGAATCTGTATGTGTCTTTGGTAATACAGCCATTTTGATAATATTTATTCTGCCTATTCAAGAACATAGGTCTTTCCATCTTCTAAGGTTTCTTCTATTTCTTTTTTTTTAATGTTCTATAATTTTCATTGTAGAGGTCTTTTACTAAAACTCCTTGATTAGATTTATTTCTAAGTTTTGGTCTGTGTGTGTTTGTGGCTGTCATGGATGAAATTGTTTTCCAGATTTCTTTTTCAGTGGATTCATGATTGATATATAGAAAAGCTAATGATTTCTGTATCCAGATACTTTGCTGAATTTATCAGTCCTAGAAGTCTTCTTGTTGAATATTTTAGATCTTCTAAGTATATGATCATGTCACCTGCAAACAGAGATAATTTTAGTTCTCTATTTGTATCCCTTCTCTTGCTTTATCATTTAGCTAGAATTTCAAGTACTCTCTTGGAAAAGAGTGGTAATAGTGGACATCCTTGTCTTATTCCTGATTTTAAAGGGAATTCAGTTTTTCCCCATTCAGAATGATGTTGGCTTTGGGTTTATCAAATACTGCTTTTATGTTACTGAGTTAAGTTCCTTTTATCCCTAACTTCTTCATTGTTTTTAACATGAATGGGTGTTGGGTTTTTTCCAAATGCTTTTCCTGTGACTATTGAGTTGATCATGTGGTTTTTGTCCTTAGTTCTATTTATGTGATAAATTACATTTATTGACTTGCACATGTTGAACCAGCCTTGCATCCCTGGAATGAAATCAACTTGGTCATGGTGTACAGTTTTCTTAATGTGATTTTGAATGCAGGTTGCTAGTATTTTATTAAGAATTTTTGCATCTATATTCATCAAGGATATTGGTCTATATTTTTCTTTTCTTTAGCTATCTCTATGCAGTTTTACTTTTAAGGTGATACTGACTTTATAGAATGAGTTTGAAAGAATTTTAGGGTAGTATTGACTGGCTCATTAAATCATTGGGTTTAAGAAAACACAGCTATCAAACTGCAAGTGTGTTTCCTATAAGCAATAGCACAGTAACTGGGACAGACAACATAGAGGAATGTATCAGCTTCCCTAACAGATCAGGCTCTTTGGAATGGAGAACAGGGAAGTTGGGGTGTGATAGGAAGCTGAACCTGGGAAAGGTCTGGGTAGTTGGAGGCTATCTAAAGAGGGCATGCTTAGATGCAGTTTAGTAGTGAAAGGGCCCAGGGTGGCCTGGACCAGCAGGAAGTAACAAAGCTAATCTCTCATCAGAAGAAACTGAAAACATACTCCCTACTGCATGCTTTTTGCTTAGAATGAGCCACAAAACTCACTAATTACCTTCTCATTATCACTGTTTGTCTTCATATCTTTTCATCTCAGTTCAAATCAACATCAAATAAGAATGTGTCTGTGGTGGGATGGATGGTGGTGATGGCTGATGACCCTGAGCATCCAGACCTCTTCTTGCTGACGGACTCCGAGAAGGGTGAGTTATACATTCACCGACATCAAAGTCAGTCACCAACGGAACATGAGCGGGGGGGGGGAGATGGGGGAATTGGGGAAGGGCTAGATGAGTGCTGTGTGCACGTATGCCTGTACCTGCTTGTACCTCATTTAGATGTATGATTACAATACACCAATAAAAAAAAAGGTGAGTTGTTAGGTGACTAGGGTTTCAGGTACTGCTTGTATGCTTTGCAGTGAGTAAAAATCCAGTTTAACTGGAATATTCAATGGGGGAAGTGATTGTGTAGTATCTGTTGAGAAGTATTTTTGTCACATAATGTAGTTTAATGAACCAATATTTTTAGAGCTTATTTTCATTACTACATGAGCATAAACTTGAAAACTTGAAAGCCCAAATAGCCCCTAGCGGGATAACCAGGGAGGGAGGGAATTTGAGAGTATATAGTCACTAACACTTGAAATGGAGATTGGCCACAGAAGCATCTCTACCCTTGATTGCTAATCTCAGTTCCATAGGTGACAGTTTTCCTTTAAGCTTTATTCTGTTACTTTAAAATAATTTGGTTATTTGGCTCAAATCCCTTTCTAAATCAATTAAAATACTTCATATATAATGTATAGAGACATTTATGAATACAATAATTGGCTATTAACCATTGGAATTTATAGAGTGAATGAGAGAAGTTGGTTGCTGTAATTTTTTTTTGGAGGGGGTGGTGTTTTGGTTTTTGAGATGGGGTCTTGCTAAGTTGCCCAGACTGGCCTCAAACCCGCGAACCTCCCACCATAGCCTCCCAAGTAGCTGGGATTACGGGCACGAGACATCATGCCCGGCAGATGAGAGTGGAGTGTATAGGATCACATCATCCCTTCTGACCCTGCCCACATCTTCAGTAGATAACACTGGTCCGTCAGAAAGCTCCCTGAGTGCTTGCACTCTTGCCAGCTGTGGGCAGGCACCGCACACATCTGCCTGGAATCATCTACTCAGCAGCTCACAACTGAAATGGATTCTCTTACTGATTTCACAACTGAAAGACTATATTATCTTTCATTGACTTCACAACCATGTCTTGACCTGTTTATTCAGATGCTATTTTGTATCAACAGATATTCTGCTTTTTAGAGTATAGTGCTTTACGTAAAAAATAAATTTAAAACAGAAAATAAGTCTCTATGTTGGATGCAGGGAGAAAATAATCATACCAAAATGTCTTGTTTAAGGTAAATAGATTGATTTACAGAGTAAGGTCTCCCTACTCAACATTCTGAACTAAAAGCCCCAGCAGCACACACCTGCATACCAGCAGTTCTAGTACTTGGGAGGCTGAGACAGGAGGCTCTCAGGTTCAAGACCAGCATGCAGTAACTTGGCAAGACCCTATTTCAAAATTAAAAAGGTCTGAGGGTGTAGCTCAGAGGTAACCCATACACACACACCACACCAAAAAAAGCTCCAAAAGTTGCAGAGGACCTCACTAAGAAGCTGAGGCTGTCCACGAACCCAGATTCTCCAGTCTCAGCCTCCCAAGTACTGGGATTACAAGCGTGCGCCACCACGCCTGGCTCTAGCCAAAGTTTTCATGAAGTCTATAATAATGGTCTTTGAGGGTGAAGGAGGAGGAGTTAAACTGTAGCTATGACCCTTACTAGTAGATATACTCTCTTCGGATTGACCTAATGCCTGCATCTGAATTGGGCCAGTGAAACAGTATTGCCTGACCCATTAAACATTGATGAAGAAAGAAACAGTGACCTCTGAAAGTGAAGAGGTTCTTTTCTTCTCTTCTTTTACAGTACTGGAGATTGAACCCAGGGGCATTCTAGCTCCAAGCCCTGTTTTATTTTTTAATTTGAAACAGAGGCTCACTAAGTTGTGGAGGCCCTCAGTTAGCAACTGAGGCTGGCTACAATCCTGTAATCCTTCTGTCTCAGCTTCCCAAATACTGGGATTACAAGTGCGCACCACCATGCTCAGCTGAAGAGGTTTTAAGCGTTATAAACTCAAAGGAAAAAAAAAAAAAAAAGCTGTATAATGCTTAAATAGTCAGTCTGTTGAATCATTAAATGCAATATAAAAGAAAGAATAGAATTCAGTAAGAGTTATGAAATAAAACACAGGTTAATGAAAACAAAGAAAGCTCAGCTTTGAGCAGCCTACAGTACATGAATGTTTTCTCAGTTAATTCCCTACTCACCTTAATACATACAGCCGTATAAAACATTCTTGTTATATAGTAGTCTTGAGTTAGAGTCAGTATAGGAGCTCCTGAATACTAGCAACAAAGATGATTTCTAAGTTCTTAAAAGAAAAAAAGGTCGTCTCTCTTTACACTTTCCCAGAGAGCCCTTAGCAGAACTGGAAATCTGCAGTAATCTTTAGTTGTACTTATTCTGTAACTAAAGGCTAAAAAATAGCCAGTATTGATGTTGCTCAATTAATCATATTAAATAGCTAATTTTTATACTTTAAAACAGCACATTTTGAAGCATTTAGACATGTAAAAACTTACTATTAAAATCTAATACTTAGATCATCTAAATAGTATTAAGAACTAATATTCTGTAATCTTATCCACACAGAGAAATCTGAAGAAGCCATCTTTATTTAAATGTTATTTGAAAAACAATTGCCAGGCATGGTGGCGCATGCTTGTAATTCCAGAACTTGGGAGGCTGAGACAGGAAGATCGCAGGTTCGCAGCCAGCCTCAGCTACTTAGTGAGGTCCTACACAACTCAGGGAGACCTTGTTTCAAAATGAAGAATAAAAAATAGGGCTGGGGGTGTAGCTCGGAGGTAGAATGCCTCTAGGTTCAATCCTTAGTACCGCAAAAAAAAAAAAATTGAGGAGCCACAATTATTTCTTCCAATTTATAAGCAGCAAAACAGTAACTTTCTGAATAAAAGATAGCAGGTGCATGTGTTGCACAGAATTCTATTTATATTGGAAAATTTCAAGTTAATAGAATTCTGAAACTGAGAACTAGTGATGTTTGGTTCACTCTTTATTTTGTGGTATAACCCTTAAGTCATTACTGCTTTTTCCTGTTTTGGTAATTTTAGGCAATTCATACAAGTTCCAAGCTGGCAGTAGGATGAATGCAATGCTGTGGTTTAAACATCTGAGTGCAGCCTGCCAAAGTAACAAGCAACAGGTAAGTGCTGTTCTTAATTCTAAGAATAGACCATGACTTGCAAATGCATTGAAAAGAATTCCAAAGAGAAGTAAGTAGACTAGCTTTCTTAATGAACGGGGAAAATGATGTTTTTGACAATAGTCATTAAGGCATAAAGTCTATACTTTAGTGAATAGCTAGATAATAAACAAGCACAGCAGAATTTCAGATTGTAAGAACTATATGAAGAAAAGAAAATAGAATTATGTGATGTAGCATGGTGAAGGTAGAGACAACTTTGGGTAAATAGGGTTAGCAGAGAACTTGCTGAGATGACGATATTGACGTGAATGGCGAGACAGGCCACGTGGGCATTAGGGAGAGCAGAGTGCTGGAAAAGGGGACCCCAGGCACAAAGACTGAAGCTGGAACCAGCTTAGTGTTCAAAGCAGAGAAAATGGCCAGAGTTGGTGGAGTACTGCACAGTGTAGCTCTAGGCCAGGCATGGTGGTGCACACTTGCGATCCTAGTACTTGGGAGGCTGAGACAGGAGGATTGCAGGTCTGAGGACAGCCTCAGCAACTTAGCAAGGCCCTCTACGACTTAATGAGACCCTGTTTCAAAGTAATAAAATAGGGCTGGGGTGTAGCTCAGAGGTAGAACACCCCTGGGTTCAATCCCCAGTATCACACACACACAAAAAAAGTGTAACCCCAGAAGGGTAAAAAGTAAATGACACTTTAATAAAATCTACTTTGATTCATCTTTAATTTGATTGATCAACAACAAAAAATAAGCCAGGCATGGTGGCACATGCTTGTATACTTGGGAGGCTGAGATAGGAGGATTGCAGGTTCATAGCCAGCCTCAGATACTTAGGGAGGCCCTCTGCAACTTAGTGAGACCCTGTTTCAAAAATAAAGAATAAAAAATGGGGCTGTGGGTATAGCTTGGAGGTAGAATGCCCCTGGGTTCAATCCCCAGTGCAGCAAAAAATAAAATAGGGCTGGAGGTGTAACTCAGAGGTAGAATGCCCCTAGGTTCAATCCTCAGTACCACAAAAAAAGAAAAAAGACAACGTTTTAGACAATTGTTACTGAATCTCACACTTTAAACACTTAAAAGAAATTAAGTATAATACAATCAATCTATATGCAGTGAACTTTTATATAACCTGTAGGTTTTTCATTCATAAAATGTCAGATCAGAATTATCTAATAATGAATTTTATTTTCACAGAAAAGTTCATAATGATCTCACAAAGAAATTTCTAATAATTGTTATAGTTATCTGTGCTGGTTTTTTAAAATGTGCATGTAGGAATTCATTATGACACATAAATGATAAGTAATGTCAAGCATGTGTCTCAGGAATTTTACCCTCCTAGAGCCATACTTAAATTCATTCAGTAAACATCTCTGAATTTCCTCTGTTAGGCAAAGATATCTTCTCTGTCCTTTCCTCCTGTCCAGATACTAATTTTCTTGAAAGAGTGTATTAACTCACCTCAGTGATTTTTTTTTCCTCTCTAAATGTTCTAGTGTGTTATGTTCTTTGTCCATAAATTACAAAAGCATCTTCTATCAGATTCTTTTTAAAAGATATTTAGGTCAGAAAGATATGGGCGGCTTAAACAACATGGAAAAATAACAAATGCTAGTTTAGAAAACAACTTTTAAACAATCAGTTTGTGATGCTTATATTTTTTAGGTTCCTACAAACTTGATGACTTTTGAGTAAAAGCCTGAGGAAGAAGAGGTGAGCCCTTGCCCCTGCGTGAAAGCAGGGAACGGAGGAAGGCGCCGGCTGCAGACCATCCCGTGCCAGGGAAGCCCGGAGGCTCCGGCTCCACCTTTGGGGTTCTGAACCAAAAAGCACTAATTTCAGGGATTGAAATGAGATATTCTCAGAGAACAAATTGGAGTCGCAAAACAAACTGCCACGAACCATGCTTCTCTCTGAACTGACCTGTGGAAACCACTGCCTTAAAAGAATGAAAGGAAAACCAACATGAAACACCAAATAGTGTGTGTGACTCTTCTGGCGGTGCTGCGCTTGGAATAGATGGTAGCTAATTTGCGTTTCTTTTAACTTTGTACTACTTTTCGAGGGGGGAATCGCCTTTTTTTAGATACACCTTAAAAAGGAAATACATATTTCTTCTGGATTACATCAGAAGCTGGTTTTGACTGTGGTGAAGAGCTTCGTTAGCGAGTGGGGGTCACACCAGCAGCCCACCCGCTGCACGGCGCCTTGGCCTCCCGCCGATCCTCGCTCACTCTCCCAGGCAGGAGTGTAGGATTAGAGACGTGTGTTTTGTTTTGGATGAGGGGAGATCTTTTTAAACACTAAACTTCTGAATTTAGTACCTTTTGGGGCACATTATTTCCTGCAGGAGGCACGAAGGCTGAGTGTTCATACGCCAGGTTTTAAACGTAGGTCAGAAAACATGGTTGTTTCTGACTGGGGTCAGGCTTTGCTTTCTGTATGAATTCACTGTTGGACCATCGCTCTCTTTAGTAGAGAGCTGTCATCCCAAAGCTGAATTTTCCTGAGAAGGTTTTAATTTTTTCAGCTTAGAGTATCCTTACGTCAGTCACAGGTGGTTTTTATTATCAAGTGTGATAATAGTGATCTTTTGCCAGGATATTTTCTTTTACAGTGTTTAATGTGCGTAATGCCAGAGGTTTTTTTATTATTCATTTTTTGTTCAGTTTGAGATTCAAGATTATATTTGTTTAAAACATTCCTCATACATATGTATGTATTTTACCACAAGACAAAATAATTTTAAGAGGAATAAAGAAAGTTTGAGGTTCTAGGATACCAAGACATTTTTCTGAAAATTTACTGTAAGTCCCTAATATGAAACTATATTTTGTCAGTAGTTGACCAAGCAGTTTTGAGACAGCTCTTCTATGCAATAATGCATTTAATCTCTAAAATACATTGACCGTAAGAAAAAAAAGTTTGGTGAGATACTTTAGAATTTTAACAAAAAAGTTGCAGCACTTAAGCAATATTTTGTGTTGGATATTATAAACTCATGAGGCATCATAAATTTCAGCAGTGGTCCAGAGGAAGAAATGCTTTTTGACTGGTATCCACTAATGGACTTCTATTATTTTGAGCCTCACATAAAATTTCTCCCACTTATATTCTTAGAGAAAACTTTGTATACCTTTTTTATTATATTTCACTCTCAAGTCCATTAAACAAATAGGAACTATTATGTATACAATAATTAGCTTAAAATCTATCCAAAGGAAAGTTCAAGAGCTTTTTTGAGTGTTAAGTTTTTTTTAATTTGTTGGTTTGTTTGGAAAAGATGTTAAGGATTCAAATATGTTTCTCATGTAACAGTTAGAAATACCTTATTTCTGGGTTTCCATGACAGAGGCTGAATGACTCTCAGTTTAACAATCTAAGCTTAACCCACGTTGGGTACATGGAAAACACCATCTGCATAACCAGCAGTATTACTGTGTAGACCTTGCACATCTGAATTTTGTTTTTCATTTTTTTAAAAAACTGTTTATTTCTCTCCAGAAATAACATTTTTAAGTATATACGCTGTTCAAAAAATATTGTAAATGAAAGCCCTGTGGATTTTTTATTATTATTTTGTTTGTCATAAATAAGCTGAAGTAGTTATGTTGTAGGTTAGCCATATCTGTGAAGATGTGCAAAAAGAAGTCAGCCTGATATCGCATAGTTTTGCCAAAGAGAGAGCGCCAAGATGGAAGAAGATGTGCTTGATATTTTCAGCTCTAAACACTAATAGTGCTCAAATTTGGTTAACAGTCCACAGATAGAACTGTGGTCTCTAACAGTCTGAAATTCTTACCCTAACAGTGCAGTAGAAATTGCTACTAATTTTTTATCTTCAAATTTATCCATTCAAAAGATTAATCATTACTTTTTAGGATTATTTCAGCATTTGAAGTAAAATTCAAATCAATTAGAAATGAATTATAATAGTGTAGGTGTTTATAATTCAAGCAAAGTCACTAGACTATATTAAACATCTAGGTAGTTTTATTAGTAGGATGATAAATCTTCTTAAACCTGCCCTCAACTGTAAATTAGCGACTCAAAAGCTCAAAATTTTTATCAACGTTGAGCTCATTGTTTCTCCCCTAGCCAAGAACTCTTTACAAGCTCAGTTCTAATTTAAATTTAAGCTTGTTTGGAAGCATAATGGTTGGCGTACTGTCTGGCCTGGTGTAGTAGTATGTATTATACTTCATGGCCAAAACCCAGTTTGAGGCACATCTCACTTAACAGCTTACCTGAACACGGAGGCTTATTTTTCATATAGAAGTAACGTATCAGTTTTAAAAATACAACTAGTGACCTTTCTGAGCGCTGTTTTTAGTCACGTCCCTTCTGTGTCCAGGCTCTGCTTATTTGTCAGAGTATTGTTTTTACTGTCACCTCTGAACAATAGGAATTGAAAGAGACCTGATCAAACTCACCTTCCCATTCCATTTTCTTGCTGTGTGAACACTGTTGGTGTAGACATTACAAAAAGGGATCCAAACAGTTTGAGTATTTTCCTCCCCCCGGGCATGTGCTGCAATGACAGATAGTTTTCCTATGTGGAAAATGCCATAAAACCTTTGCACGGCCTTCTCTACACACTGTTTGTGTTGGTTCTCTCTGATATCAAGTCATGGTGTTTATAGCTGCAAAGATTTTTCCTCTTCTAGAACATTTATAAAGGAGCCCAAAGAGCACTAATTTATAGAAGGAAAAAAAAGAATGGGAAAAAGAAATGTTTACAGTCTCCAGCAAATCTGTTAGTTGAAACTGGGGCCCTCCGAGAGCAGCCTGTCCATCTCTTGGGATTATTAGACTTTACCTGGCCAAATGATTACAATTCACGCCTGAGTCTGTCTTTCCTGAGGTTAAATCTATACACTGTATACATTTGTTACTCAACCACACTGTAGGGCAATCAGGATGAATACTAACAGATTCAGTTCTTCCGCTCTCTAAGAGAACATATGCGCTGGTGACGTCCCTCCTGTTGCTTGAGGCTCTTTCCTTTCCAACTAGTTTTTAAACCACCATATTATCTTCTCTTGCGAACAAGGGGTGCCAGTGTTGCTTAACAGAAGATAATCTTAAACAGAAAGAAATCCTCTGTCTCAAAGGCTTTTGAAAGACTTGGATCCCTTTTTGAAAATGAAGATGAATTCCACTGTGCCCCGGTGGAACAGTAGAACTGCTGTTGGCAGACGTGGTAGAGAGCTAGTGATGAGGTTTCTCTGACTTCTAGTGATCTTTTAAGGTTTGCTTTTATTTTCTTGCTCTTTTCTTCTGTATTATTTGTTTCAAACTTAGTAAATTTATGACTTTACAGCCAGAGTGGTATTGTTTTTTGTAAGCATTTAAGATGCAGAGTTTGCTATTAAATCACACTGATGATACATGCTTTCCATGTGAGCCTTCTACAGATGACCTGAGTACCTTTGGGTTTTGCTCCTCTAAAAATGGCTTGTGTCTAACATGACTTTTTTTTTTTTCTTTTTTCCTGTTTATGGGATTCAAATGAAGAAATTGTGTATTAAACTCTTAAGCTTACCCATATATCTCAAGTTGTAGTGTGGGGAAAATTAGGTCAGTGCCTTATCAATTTGAAGACCACAACTTTAGGGCATTGAGTATGGCAGTAGTCACTTGCCCTCTGTGCTGTTCTTACTTCAGGAGTGTGCTACCCCTCTCTCCACCAGCTTAGTCTGACAGCAAGGCTAAGGCTGTCTGACACATCCCTCTAGGTACTTGTTGCAGTCCTCCTGGGCTTCGAGTATTTTTATACAAGCTCCTTCCCTGCTTCTTTCCTTTCCAGGTAGAAGATTAAAAATAAACCCACTCAAGTCAGCTTTTTGATAGCACTCGTATAGATAACTTTTAAGAACATCCATCCAAGCTGGGTTCATTCACATTCTGTTTTGAGTGTGGATTTAATAATAAGACATTTAAAAGAATAAGACTCATCCAGAAAGATTGGTTGGGGTTTTAGTAAAAGCAACTGAAATCTTGTAATTACAGCCCCTTTGTGAGAAGTGAGATTTTAATTTTAGTTCATTCTTTTATTTAAGTAACTCCAAATGAGCAGTCACCAGGTACTGTTTACTTGAAAATATTATCCAACAGAGTGGGGAAAATTCCAGTATATAAAGGGAAGTTAGGAGACCAGCTTTCTCAGTGAAAGCAAAGTTTGGAAATATTTTGCTTCTCTAGAGAGACTATTGGAAGACCTGGAGCTACTGTTGTGGTTTCTGTGTCAAGACGTTACCATGTTTTTTACAAGGCTAGTATGGCAAGTCAACACATATGGTCTTTAAGCCCAAATGAAAGGGTTAACTGGTCCTTGGGGATTACCAGCAGAATTTAAATTCTAGCTTTCTGGACTGAAAACTTCATAAATATTAGCTGTGCTTTAGATACCAAGTAACAAATACTGTTTCTCTACCCACCTACTAGAAATGACTCACAAATACAGTCCAGTAATTATTGATTTATTAAGCATGTTTTAAGTCACCAAACCCTCAACTATTCCCACACCTTAATTATTATTGCCGTTCATTGTTTGACAGCCTACTGAAGCATGTGTGTGAGGAAGGGCGGGATCTGGTTCACAGCATAATCTAAGGGATCAGACATCTGTAGGGGTCAGTACCCAATGGTAATATGCAGGAAAATACAAGCCATTTTTGTTCTTCACCCCATGAACTTGAGGTACTCTGATGACGAAGCTCGATTGCACTATGACCTCCCGAGCGATGTGCAGCTTGGTTCCTCTCTTGCTTTTGTTTCTTTATAATATGCAACTGTGCGTGTGCGATCTTCAGTGTGTTTGCATACACTAACTTAAAATGAATTTAAGAACAGTTTTCTGAAATATTTCTATTGAAATAAATCACTTAAAATTCCAGATGGCGTGAGGATGTTTTGTTACCATATTTTGCATTTTTATCATTAACTTTTAAAGTGTAAATTGACTTTAAATTGATGTTTCCCCCTTTTAAAAGTAGCAGACAAGAATTGTTGGTCCGGGGGAAGTTTTGTCTGAATAAACTTTTGTTGGTCTTCTCTAGCCCAGAATGAGGATAATGTGGCCTGGTATGCAGGGTCCTTGGAGTAGAAATAAGGCAAGTATGTAGTATCCCCCACCTCTGTCTCCCCATTGTGAATATATGAGATGAGCAGTCCCCAAAAAGGCCTCTGTGTTATAAAATACTGTATTCTGTGAGTTCTAAGACATGACATTTTGTTCACACTGCTTTTTCTTTATTTTGTGGCGCTGTGGATTGAACCCAGGGGCATTCTTCCTCCAAGCTACATCCCAAGCCCAATTTTATTTTCATTTTGAAACAGGTCTTTCTAGGTTAATAAGAGTCTCGCTCTTTGCTGAGGCTGTCTTCAAATCTGCAATCCTCCTGTCTCAGCCTCCCAAACACTGGGATTACACGTGTGTGCCACCACGCCCAGCTTCATATTGCTATTTCTGAAAACAGAATGGGCTGTCCAGCCTGTGGAGCCATCCATCAGTAGAAGTATAGACTCGCCTGGGTTGCGTCTCCTTGAATGGCGTGTTCACTAGACCTAGCTAAGAATTCCACATGAGCTCAGCCTCTGACTCACGGGAACCTTCCAGCCAGGACTGAATGCTCAGTGTAATCATAACTGTCTTCTCACCTCTTTAGTGGCCTCTGAAAATTCTCATTGTTCCTTTAAAGGAACCAAAAGAGTGACAGTTCTCCAGTGGGGATGACATGTCTACCTTCCACAGTGTCACATGTCACTTTTCCACATACGCAGAAGTGTCTGGGGCCCACGTACCCCCATTGGTCGTGTCTCACCAGTCCAATACCAGATTGTCTTCATTACTATATAAGTGTCTGGTGAAATAATTGTATGTTCTTCAAAATTGACTCTTTAATCTTCCCTGTGAATTCTAAGGTCAATTTGTCATGTGTAGTGAAAACAATGTTACTTTTATTGGAATTGCTTTGATTTGACTTACAGGTTAATTTGGGAATTAACAGTTTTGAAGTTTATTCTTTTGATCTATAAATATGGATTGCATCTCCATTTTATTAGGGCTTTTAAGGTCCTTAGATAACATTTTGTATCTTTTTGCTCTTGTGGTCTCATACATCTTTTTTTAGCTTATATCTCAGTAAATACATTTTGTTTTTACTATGACTTTTGTCGTATTTTCTCATTGATTATTACTGTGTGTAGGAATACTGTTGATTTTTACATTTGATCCTTGCATTCATAGCAACCTTTGTGAGATTCTTTATCTAATTCTAATAGCTTGTCCATGGATTTTGTTGGAATCATAGCTACAAATAAGGATAGTTGTCTCTTCCTTTCTAATTTTTATATCTCCTCTTTTTTGCTCATCTTCATTTGGCTAGAACTCCAACATAACATTAGATTAGATGCAGCAGTAACATGTCAAAGAACTTAACTACCCAGTCTTGTAGAAAAACCTCAGTATAAGGCACAGCCCCAGTATGAGCCCCAGGCTTGTTTTGTTATGTTGTTATAATGTAGCACAAGTATGATTCTTGTCTGTTTTATTTTTAGGCAAGCTGGTCTTCAGCTTAAATCTCTGCTTTTTCTTACAATTGCATGTCTATACTCTCGGGCAGAAAGTGAGTGGCCATTACTCTCAGCCACGCCAGGATGACTTGTTTGTGTCATCCAGTGTCAATACCAAAATGCCAGGCCTCTGGGACGTTGTGAACTCTAAGGTATCCGTGTGTGATTAAACCTCTCCCTGCATGTCTCTGGTTCTCTGTTGGGAGTGGCTTGGTCACCCAGGAGATACTTGTCAGTGTTTGGAGACATGGTTGTCCCCCCGGGAGAGGGTTCTGTCGGCAGAGACAAGGGCTGCTGCTGGTCATCTTACCATGTGTAGGACAGCCCCTCCCCAAGGAATTACCTGTGCCAGATCAAGAGACCTTGTTTGATAAGTTACTATCTCATAAATTCAATATATTGATCTTGCTTATAGAAAATATTTCAACCTTTATTGAGACGATAACTCTGAAAGTTAAATACATTCATAGCCTGATCCATAATATGTTACCCTTGTGTTAAAAGCTAAATATTTCAACCTAAAACATGCCTAACGTGAACATTCTGAATGAGCGCAGATCTGGAGAATTTGTTTTCCTCTGTGTGGTTCTGGCAAGTCTGAAAAGATTACCTTGACAGCAGAAGGACAGAATAGGCTATATCAGTATGTCATATTGGATCATTTATTAAATTAATCTGAGCTTTGATTATACCAGGAGCTATTTGCTTTTTTGTTATTATAAAAGTGTTATATCCTCACTGCAAGACGTTCAAGCAGTACAAAAGCTGTAGTGTGAAAGTTGCATGTCCCACTTGTTAAATTCTCTCCATATTTAATTTAATATCCATGGCTCAAGTCCTGTAATTCTAGCCTAATTTCTTTCTGACTGGGGCTCTGAAGACTTTTGATTTTTCACCCCTTTCAAGCTTTGTCCAGCTTAAGACCCTCACATACACTCTAGCTAAAAGCATAAAAAGAATAGTCTTTCCTCTAAATAGGCTCATGATACATTGGTTATTTTTTATGGAATTAAATGTAATATCACAAAACATCTGCATCTTAAAAAGGCATACTTGCATAAAACAGGTTACATAAAGAATCAAAGAGCATCTATGAACTCTGAGTAAGTTAGCTGGCATTTCCGGCTGCCCTATAACAGACAAGTAGCTCCAGATGTCAGAGTTCTAGATGAGCCACATGAAATTGTTAGTATTTAACTACTTTTGATTTACAAAATAGCAATTTCATCTTAATAGTTTCCTTAGAGGGCCAAGTCACAAGTCACTTATAATTTATTTTAGATCTTTAAAAAACAGAAAAGTTTAATTTTTTTTTTTTTTTTCGGTACTGGAGATGGAACCTGGGGGCATTCTACCTCCGAGCTACAGCCCCAGCCCTATTTTTTATTCTTTATTTTGAAACAGGGTCTCACTAAGTTGCAGAGGGCCTCACTAAGCAGCTGAGGCTGGCCGCGAACCCAGATCCTCCGGTCTCAGCCTCCCAAGTACTGGGATTACAAGCGTGCGCCACCATGCCCGGCAAAAAGTTTATAATAAATGCAAGACCTCCAAATTTGAGGAAGGGAATTTTTTTGTTGTTTTTCTCATGGTGATAGTTTTTTTTTTGCTGTTCTTGTTTTGGCTTATTACCAGGAACCAAAAGTGGCTCTGTCTTTACACCTGAGTTTTTGTGAAGATGTTCAGTTTTTCTCACTTTTCCTTTGTACTACTTGCCTTTCTTTCTTGTAATCAACCACAGTCCAAAAATATTAAGAGGAAGATTCCAGGGAAAAAAATCAAGTTTGAAATTGGGTGCTTTTTTGAGTAGCGTAATGAAGTCTCTCACCATCCCTCTCCATCCCACCCTTTGCCCCGTGTTTCCATGCTGTATACCCCACCCGCCCGTTAGTCGCTTTATGGCTGCCTTGGTTATCTGATACACTGCTGCACGAGCCGTGTTCACATAACCCTTATTTTACAATAGTGGCCCCAAACACAAGAGCAGTGATGCTGGTGACTCAGATATGCCAAGGAAGCCAAAAAGTGCTTCCTTTAATTGAAAAGATGGAAGTTCTCCATTTAATGAGGAAAGGAAAAAATCATGCAGAGGCTGATAAGAACAAGTCCATGAAATTGTGAAGAAGGAAAAAGAAATGTGTGCTAGCATTGCTGTCAGACCTCAAACTGCAGAAGTTAGGGTGCATGATAAGTGCTTATTAAGATGGAAAAGGCATTAGCTTGGGGGAGGGGGGACACTGTATACAAGCTTCAGTTCTCTCTCTGGCTTTAGGCATCTAGTGAGGGTCTTGAAACTTACCTCCATGTGTAAAGATTGACTTCTAGAACCCTTTTGGAACAGTGGGGTCTATTGAAGGCTTATAATTTCCAGGGGAATGCTTGTACAGTAAAGTGCAGTTAATTTTGATCACCTTAAGCTTTTAGGACAGTAACAACTACTCTTCCCCAGGAAGCAGTGCGTGTGTTCCTGGAGCACTTTGCACACGGCATTCAGGAGTCAGGAGAAATATCAGAGGTCTGCGCTCTGATCCGAGAGGTGCCAAGGGTCGGTGGCCACTGTTGTGGTGTCTCCTGTTGTCACCAGTGCCTTCCCCTCTGCCTGAAGGGTCTTCCGAGGGACTTACCCCCCAACCCCTCCTTTTGGCAGCCAGACATTGAAGGCTAGGATATTCAAAAACACCTGCATCTATGGGGAAAATTGGAAAGTGACTTTGCATGTGAGGCAAAGCTACAAGTTCAGAAATAAAAATTTATACCTCTAGCTGGTCTTTGCCACACAGCCAACAACAGATCAAACAATAAAAAAAAAAAAGTTTCTCCCCTCTGGGGAAGAATCTGATTTACAGAGTTGTGACTACATTGTTAGTCAGATGTCCAGTTCCAACAACACACAGCCTGCAAAGAAACAGAAAACTATGGCACATTCAAAGGGAAAAAATAACAGTAACGGTCACTGTCACTGAGAAAGGCCTGCAGAAGTTAGGGTGCATGATAAGTGCTTATTAAGATGGAAAAGGCATCAGCTTTGGGGAGGGGGGACACTGTATACAAGCTTCAGTTCTATACAGACTTTAAAACAACTGAGACTCAGAATTAAACGTGGAGAAAGTCAAGGAAAATATGTGAATGCAATGAAAATGTCAGTAAAGAGAAAGCTTAAGTAACAATGACTGAAATTGTTGTATTTTTAACCTAATTGTCAAAAGTATGCCTGCCTCGTGCGTGCCTCATTTTACCTTCATACTGTAACTGGTGTGTTGCAGCCTCGCTCATAATGCAGTTCTCGGCGGTAGTGACACACAGCACACAGCACCTGGGGGCTTTCCCCCCGCCCGCTCCCCCCATGGCTGAAATGTTTAAATTTACTAGAAGGATTCAAAGGCAAATTTGAGCTGGCAGAAGAAAGGTTTGGTGAACTCGAAGATAGGATGATGGAAATTGTTGAGTCAGAGAAAGAAGAAAAGATTGAAGGAAAATAAACAGCTTAAGGGACATTAGGGATTGTCAAGTAGTAGCACCATCTCCGGAAGAGAAGGGAAACGGGCACAGAGAAAACCGAAAACTTCCCAAATGCGATGAAAGACATGAACATAAACATGAGGAAGCTCAGTGACTCCACGGGAGGCGAGGTCATGTAAACGTGAATGGACAGTCTCCCAAGCTGCAAAAGTGGCTCATACAAGGGATCCTCAGGAAGACTATCCCCAGATTGCTTATCAGAAACCTTGAAGACCAGAGGCCAGTCCTTATATTCAAGGTGATAAAAGAAAAAAACCTGCCAACTAAGGATCCTATATCCTGCCAAACTGACCTTCAAAAATGAGGAAGAGATTAAGGCATCACAAAAGCTGAGAGTTTATTACTGTTAGACCCACCACGCAAGAAAACGCTCACGGATCCTACAGAATGGAATGAGAGGGCTGCTAAATGGCAACTCTTGGCTACAAACGGAAATGGAGATCTCGGTGAAGAGAAATACAGGGGCAGTGACAAGCCCAGAATAGTAACAACATAGGACTCCCACATACTCGCCTTGATTATTAAGATCAGCATTTCACCCACGTGGGCTAGGCTCACAGGGAGCACGAGCTGTTTACGAGGAACGCAGACTTCTGAACAACACCCAGATGATCCCAACCAGCAGCCTGGGATAGTGCCCGGTGCTCGCTAAAATGTGAATGCCCCTTGCTGGAGCCGGGCATGGTGGCGCACACTTGTAATTCCAGCATTCGGGAGGCTGAGACCGGAGGATCCAGGTTCGAGGCCAGCCTCAGCTACCTAGTGAGGCACTCCGCAACTTAGTGAGACCCGGTTTCAAAATAAAGAATAAAAAATAGAACTGGGGGTATAGCTCGGAGGTAGAATGCCCCTGAGTTCAATCCTCAATACCACAAAAAAAAAAAAAGCTCCTTGCTGGGCATGGTGGTTGCCCCCAGGAAAGTTCTATGACCTGTAATCCCAGTACTTTGGAGGCTGAGACCAGGATCACAGATTTGAGGCTGACCTCAGCAACTTGTGAGTCCCTCTACAACTTAGACTATTTCAAAATAAATAAAATAGGGCTTGGGGGAGGGGAGGTTAGCTCAGAGGTAGAATGCCCCTGGGTTCAAGCCCCAGTACCACAAAAACAAAAAATAAATAAAAATAGGGAGCCAGGCGAAGTGGTGCACGCCTATAATCCCAGCATTTGGAAGGCTGAGACAGGATCACAGGTTTGAGGACAGCCTCAGCAAGTAGTGAGACCCATCAACCTAGTGAGACCTGTTCCAAAATAAAAACAGGACTGGGGGTGGTACCTCCAAGGTAGAATGCCCCTGGGTTCAAATCCTAGTACAGACGGACAGATGATAGATAGCTGGAACGCCCCAATCTACCCTCCACCCAAACTGGACCAAAAGCGGCAGCAGCTGAATTTGGTTTTTTCGTTGCCACCTTGTCAAAGGCAGGCTTGTCGGCCAGCTTAGGTTCAGAAACTATTAGCATCCCTATCGAGCTGCCTCTGAAGAACAAGCAGGCTGCTGTCTTTGTTGCCGGAGACTGTCCCAAGATTTTAATGTAAGAACAACACTTCCTTGGATGTGGGAGAAAAACTCAGATTTGTTAACAAAAACTATCAGTATAATCTGAAACTCTGCCAGCCATGAAGTCCTCCAGGAGCCGCATCTCTTGACACTGTGCCACTTCTGTCACGTTTTAACACATTGTAGCCACCCAGACAGAGGGTGGGGATTTACATTTTAAAATAGAAATGAAGCCAGGCGCATTGGCGCACGCTTGTCATCCCAATACTTGGAAGGCTGAAACCAGAGGATCGGGGTTCCTGGCCAGCCTCAGCTACTTAGTGAGGCCCTCCGCAACTTAGTGAGTCCCTATTTCAAAGTATATAATTAAAAATAGGGCTGGGGGTATTGCTCGGAGGTAGAATGCCCCTGGGTTCAATCCCCAGTACCACAAAAAAAAAAAAAAAAAAAGAAATGGAGCTGGGCGTGCTGTGCTTCTCATCGTAGTACTTGGGAGGCTGAGACAGGAGGATCACAGGTTCACTGTCAGCCTCAGCAACTTAATGGTCTCACAGTCTCCCCAGTACCATGAGGGAGAGAGATAGCAACACTTTTTAAGTGTATGTAGCCCTGAAACGTTGAGTTGGGCTGTCCAGTGCCGTTTGGATTGAGAGCTGATTGTAGCCTGACTTGCTGGGCTCGGCTAATGAATGTCTCCAACTCTAAAATAACCAGCCACCAACGGGGAGTATACATTGTATGTGATTCCTGGCTTCTACTTAAAGCTGCTTCCCTCTGTTTTCATATTTTTCCTTCTTTAAAAAAAGGCTTATATTTTGTTTTCACCTTGTTAAAAATGGCCCCCGGGCGCCCCTCCGCATTACAGGGGCTTTGTGGACGCGTCCTGTCTGAGGGTGGCCGAGGTCCCCCGTACAGCCCGCGCCCACCATCCCTAACCCGCTATCTGAACTCACAGAAAAGGGAAAGGGCAGTTAAGGGGACATTTCAATGAAGAGAACATTTCATTACCTAGTGAGCTATGTGTTTTGAAGCAGTAAAGAGGATTTTTCCAGTAACCCGCAGCAATTTAGAAACTGTCAGTGTAGACCTGTTCCCAAAGGAGGTAATGAGATTCTAGCCTAATTGAAAGTGTGGGAGCGAGAGAGTTCCAGTATGCCTAATCCAAATATTGTCTCTTCTCTTATACTTCTATTTTTAGAGTGTAATTTCTCATGTTAGCTTTTTTTCATTCTTTGTCAGTGTGTATCTCACTTTTGGATTTCTACTTCATCATTTACAATACAATTGTCTCCCTTCATATCAAAATCCAAGTACCCAGCTGAAACGGGAATCACAGGGTCATGGCCCCCCTCGGCTACTTAGGGAGACTCAGGCCTCGAGGTGTAGCTCAGAGGCAAAATACTCCTGGAGTGAATTTCCAGTACCACAAAAAAATACTCCCAGTACCCAGGCCACACACCTAACCAATTGTGGCAGGAGGCCAGGGTAGGATCCAGGCGTTAATAACTTTCTGAAGGCTTGCCGTGTGACTTGAACTCATAGCCCAGATGGAGAACAAATACTTAGACTTGTTCTCTAGGCATCACAGAGACGTTAGGACATTGGTTCTCTAACTTTGGAGGGCACCAGAAACCCAGTTGCTGATTCAGTGGGTCTGGGGTGGGGGGGATAAAAATTGACTTTCCTTACGAGGTCTGAGGAGACGCTGGTGCTGCCGGCCTCAGGCCGCACTTTGTGAACCTCTGGAAATTGGAAATTTGTTTTAGAAGGGAAGCACTGGGGTATCCGTCTCAAGCTCTAAATGTGGGCAGTGTCGTCATGCCCTGTGAGCAGGAATGGGAGTCACACTCTCAGAGATAGCAACTGCGCTGCAGAGGCAAGCTCACAGCTGGGCAGAAGCTCCCCAGCTAGAGGCTGGGCTGAGGACCTGCGGCTTACTGTGTCTGGGGCAGATGGCCTCCGCTGAAGCCTCAGCCAACTTGCAAAACTGGAATAATAACAATGTTTCAACTGCTTGTAACGGCATAGTTACAAAGTGTAATTATCTGAGAATATCCATGACTTCTTTTGCCCTCTCCAACAATAACAAAACATTTTGCAGCAATAGGGTGAGAAAAATCATTTTGAGCCGGGTGTGGTGGCCCATGCCTGTAATCTTAGTACTTGGGAGGCTGAGACAAGGAAGATCACAAGTTCAAGGACAGCCTCAGCAGCTTAGTGAGACTCAGCAACTTAGTGAGACCCTGTCTCAAAATTTAAAAATAAAAAGGGCTGGGGATATAGCTCAGAAGTAGAATGTCCCTAGGTTCAATCCCCAGTACCACAAAAAAAAAAAAAAAAAAGACCTCCACAGGTCACAAAGATGAAATTCCCCAAATCTAAGTACACCAGCAAAGCAATGGGGCCAGGCTGTGGCCTTCACCAGCCTGAGGATGCCCTGAGCCACTCTGCCCCGGGGTCCCTGTCTTCCGTCTTCCTCCACTCGGCTAGAGAGGGAACGTCTTATTCATTTGCTTTGGTAAGCCAGACCCAGGTCTCGCTGCCTGGCGGTCAGCTCCCCCAGCCGCGGCCCTGGGGTAGCGGCTCTCCATCTCTCCTCCCTCGGAGGCCCAGCCTGTTTGTGAGCAGCGCACGCAGCTGCTTCATAAACAGTTAAAGCCAGATTGTTCCTCTCGTCGTTTGTTTGGATGTGTCCTAAAATAATTAGGCTCTTCCCCTCAAGCACCTCCACCCTCCGGCACTTGGCCGAGCACCAGGCCAGGCGTGCTACTATGGTGTCCAGTCAACAGCGGCCAAACAAAGCCAAGGGTCCTGCTCGGCTCGCGCTGTACTTGTTGTTCTTCCATCCGCGCTGAGCTATGTGGGTGCTGTCGAAAACTGTGACCCCCACACCTCCCTGCAGGGCGAAAGAAAAGCCGCCCGAGCCTGTGCCAGGGACTTCTTGACCACATCTTCATTATCGCGAGTGGAGGAGGTCCACAGGAGGAAGGCCTGCTTCTCTTACTCTTGGAAAGTGTGCACTTGGGATCCCACAGTCCACAAAGAGACCGGAGAAGTGGCAGCAACGACCGAGCGTCCGGCGCGTGGCAGGCAGAGCGTGGGGCCCAGCAGTTGAGCCAGACGAGCGCGTGTCCCTGAGGTGGCTGGAAAGAAACGCGTCTTTCCCTACCTGCTCATCCCCCAGTCCCTGCACCCGGAGCTCAGGCCGGCTCGAGGCCCCAGGACCCGCAACGGCCTCCGTCCACCTCCTCCCGTTCCGCCTCAAGTCTCCTGGGTTCTCATGGACACCATCCTAAGGTGTTGTTTTTGTTTGTTGGTCCTGAGGATTGAATCCAGTGGCATTCTGCCTCAGAGCTACATTCTCAGCTCCCCCTCCCCCGCTTTTTTTTTTTTTTTTTTTTTTTTTTTTTTTTTTTTTTTTTTTTTTTTTTTGCGGTACTAGGGATTGAACTCAGGGGCATTCTACCTCCGAGCTATACCCCCAGCCCTATTTTTTATTCTTTATTTTGAAACCGGGTCTCACTAAGTTGCGGAGTGCCTCACTAGGTAGCTGAGGCTGGCCGCGAACCCGGATCCTCCGGTCTCAAGCCTCCCGAATGCTGGGATTACAAGCGTGCGCCACCACGCCCGGCTTATTTTTTATTTTGATCTTTACTAAGTTGTTGATGATCTTGCTAAGTTGTGAGGCTGTCCTCAAACCTGTGATCCTCCTGTCTCAGCCTCCCAAGAACTGGGATTACAGACATGGGCCATTCTAAAATCTTTTTTTTTTTTTTTTCTTTTTGGTTCTGGGAATTGAACTCAGGGCCATTCTACCTCTGAGCTATACCCCCAGCCCTATTTTTTATTCTTTATTTTGAAACCAAGTCTCACTAGGTTGTGGAGGGCCTCACTAGGTAGCTGAGGCTGGCCAAGAACCCAGATCCTCCCGAATGCTGGGATTACAATCGTGCGCCACCACACCCGGCTCCATTCTAAATTCTTAATGTATTTCATGAGACAGCCAGTCTGATTCCGCACATAGCACTGGTGCCTTGACTCTAATCATATTCATTTTACACATAGCATCTCCTTTATTCCTTACAACAACCCCATAAGAGTGCTGTTTCAAGCTGGGCATGGTGGCACACGCTTGTCATCCCAGTACTTGGGAGGCTGAGACAGGAGGATCTGGGTTCTTGGCCAGCCTCAGCTACTTAGTGAGGCTCTCTGCAACTTAGACCCTGTTTCAAAATAAAGAATAAGAAAATAGGACTGGGGGTGTAGCTCAGAGGTAGAATGCCCCTGGGTTCAATCTCTAGTACCACACACAAAAAAAAGTGTTGTTTCCTGTAGTAACTCAGGAAATATTCCTCTAAAACTCAGGTTTAGGAATTAGCCTACAGTCACCCAGCAAAGAGTTGGGGACAGAATTCAAACCCTAGCCTTGTGGACTTCCAGTCCATCCCTTGCCATTTGGTGACCAGAGCTGGTAGCACAAAAGCTTTTGTGTTTAATTATATAACTCAGAGAAAGAACAATTCAGCTGCTTCCTGCTTTAAAGATTCTTGCTAATGATGTTTTCTAACTGAAAAAAACCTGCGTGCTGTCAACACGAAAATGTGACTTTGGGTGTCTACACTGGGGCAGAGCCTCCCAGCGGGCCTCAGATTGAGCTACATCTGGTCCCTGGAGTCTTAGATCCTCACTACAAATACAAAACACAAAGCGGCTAGCACAAACAATCCTGAATGACTTCAGCGTGCCGTCTGCGCTAGGAAGGGTCTGCGTATACCCAAGTGTCACAGCCTAGCAAGTCAGGAAGGTTAGGTGGAAGGGGGGAGATTGGATCTGGGGCGAGAGGAGAAGAACTGAACTCAAGAATGGGAAACAAGCCGGCGTGGTGGCACACACCTGTAATCTCAGTACTTGGGAGGCTGAGAGAGGAGGATCGCAGGTTCGAGGCCAGCCTCAGCAACATAGCATGAGTGTTGGTAACTGAGCGAGACCTTGTTTCAAAACAAAACATAAAAAGGACTGGAGGTGTGGCTCAGAGGTAGAAAGCCTCTGGTTTTAATCCCCAGTACCAAAAAGGAAAAAAGAAAAAAAAGAACGGGAAGTATGTAGTTGAGGTTGAGTTCAAGGTTCACCTTCAGGTGCTGTGGGATATGAAGTCAGCCAAAGCAGTCAGCACACTCACAGCCAGGAGGAGGAGAGGAGAGGAAGGGCCGGCCCCAAGCTGAGCGTGGGGGAAGCCAAGAGCTCCAGGAGACCTTCAGGAGGAGGAGGAGGAATGCGCCTCTGTCCCTCGTGCCCGCCCCTGCCCTCCGCTGCAGGATGGCTGGTGATGGGGGTTACCTGAGCTGTTGGCAGGATGAGCTGTGCTTGCTGCCATGCTGTCGTGTCTAGGGGAAGCGGGGACCCCCAGACCCAGGCCCCCGCCACGGTCAGCCACACTGGCCCTCCACTCCTCCTCTTTGTATGCTTTTTGTAGCACTGTGGGTTAAACCTGGGAGTTTTCTACCACTGAGCTATAACCTCCCACCCCTGGCTCTTTCGTTTTTAATTTCTAATCAGGGTCTTACTAAGTTACCGTGCACTGGGCTCGAGCCTGTGATCCTCTTGTTTTGACTTCCCAAGAACTGGGATTACAGGTGCGCGCCACCACGCCTGGCTGGACATAGATCACTTGCTCACAAAAGGCCCAAAGTTACTTAATTCTGACAGTGAAGCATGATAGTTTGTAATGCTGTAGTACGTGTAGATTTTCTCCCCCTTTGAGTTTATGCTATAATGCCCCGTAGCCCAGCTGTGACAGGGTCCCTGGACGGGAAATTGGGATGCTCTGGGATTCCTTTTACAGAGCTCAAGTCCCGGGGATAGTGGAAAGGCCTTTCATAAAAGATGTCCATCCTTCCAGCCCTGGGCATAGGAAGAGGAGAAACTTACCCATTTCTATATCTGCCAAACAGTGTGTCATGCATTTGACGTACGTCATGGTACCCAACACCCACACCAGCCCCGTGAGCTATGAATGGTTCTCCATATCGTTATAGGTGAGAAAACAGAACCAGGCATGCCTGTAATCCAGTACTTGGGAGGCTGAGACACGAGAATCCCAGGTTTGAGAGCAGCCTTAGCAACTTAGTGAGACCCTGTTCCAAAGTAAAAATAAATAAATAAATAAATAAATAAATAAATAAATAAATAAATAAATAAATAAATAAAATAGAGCTGAGGGTGGAGCTCAGAGGTAGAATGTAGAGTCTTGGCTTAAAAGTATCTCCCCAACTAATGCAAATCTAGCCAGCGTTGCAAACATCTGCCTCCTGCACGTGTGACCAAAGCCCGAGTTTCCTGCGTGCCTCCTGCTCCCAGGTGCACTTGAGGCCTCCGGGGAAGCCTGCTGCCAGGTGGACTCTCAGATCAGCAGCTTTTTTTTTTTTTTTTTTTTCCTGTAGGATGATTGAGAGGTGTGTAGTTCCATAACAGTGATAGGCTATAATAATTACCTCTAACTCTATAATCGGGATTAAATTTAAACATTGCAAGCTCTAATCAGTCCCAAATGGCCTCTTATTTAATCCCAAGTATAGGACAGTTTGATGAAAACAGAAGCCACGGAAAGGTGCGGTAAATGAAATCTCCCACTCGCCTCTAAAGATAGAAGGCGGGACGGAGAGCCAGTTGAGACAGAAGGCAAAGGTCAAGCAACGGCACATTGAGCTTCTGTTTTAACTTTTTAAAGCTGAATTCCAAAGAAGATAAATTGTACTTCTTTCAATTTTTTTTTTTTTTTTTTTACAAAATCATCTGATTTACTCCCTGTGTGTGGTGATTTTTTTTCTCACACAATGTGGGGGGGGGAGGCCCTGCTGCAGCCAGTCTCACAATCTGAGCAAAGCGGTTGTGTAAGGAAAAGTATAAACAAAGTGATTTATGAGCTGGTGGGAACCTGACAGCTGACAGCGGCTGGTGTGGGGTCGCCAGGCTGTGATCGTCCCCAGCTGGTCTCCACTGTCAGGGCAAGCTGAGCCTCAGAAGGCATCTGTGAGCCAGGCGTGGTGGTGCATCCTGTAATCCCAGTACTTGGGAGGCTGAGACAGGAGGATAGCAGGGAGGATCCCAGGGTCAAAGTCTGTCCGAGCAACTTAGCAAGAGCCTGTTCCAAGATAAAAATAATAATAATAATAAACGGGGGGTCTAGCTCAGAGGTAGCAAGCCCCTGAGTACAAAACCCAATACAGAAAAGAAGGAAGGAAGGATACGAAAGGAGAGGGAAAGAGAAAGAAAAAAGTATGTGTCTTGGAGCCGGCCTGGGGCCCAATCCGGCCCTTAATTTTCAAATTCCAGAAAGCCCAGGCAGTCAGTCCACCCACGCTTGACCAGGCCCGGAGGAACGGACTCCAGCCAACCAAGCTCACAGCAGACCAGTGGGAACCTAAAACGCCAGCCCAGCTGGTGTACAGCGAGGGGGCATCTGTCCAGTCATTACCCAGGCACTCTGCACTGCAATCCAGAGAAACTGAGCTAGCGCTAGAAACTTCCGGGTGAGCAGGAGCCAGAAAAGGTGTTGCGTGTGCGTCTCAGCCGGCGACAGAATGCAGAGTGCGTTTTCCGCCATTCCCTGGACTCCCCTGGATACCAGCTACGGTCTCACCCCTCATTTTTCTTTTCCGAAGCTCTGCACAGGATCTTCCATGCCTGCCCACTTTATCTCTCACAAAATGACATGGCTTCTACAACTGACTTTGCCACTACCTTTTGTAATTTAATGTGAGTGTGTTGGGGAGGGGAGATGCCAGCCCTATCTTGTATAGTTTGAAACAGGGTCTCACTAAGTTGCTGACAGCTTCGCCAAGCTGCTGAGGCTAGTCTTGAACCTCCTATCCTCCTGTCTCAGCCTCCCAAGTACTGGGATGACAGGCATGCGCCACCACACCAGGCCTGTAAATTAATCTCCTGATAGACTTTGGGTTATCCAAGAGACCCTCCATGATACATTTGCACAACTTTCCCAAAGGTGGGCTGCATCTGCAGGTGGTCGATCGTTATTATATCCTGAGGATTCTTATCAGTTCCCTCACCCCAGCACCCTTCTTCCCTGTCCCCAGATTCTGGAGGTGCCCTCTACTACCCACACAGGCAACAAATGTAGATTCTAGAAAAGCTAGAAGATTCTGGAAGGGAAGAGGAACTAAATTCACATTAGCCTGAAACAGACTGACACGCCGGTCCTCAAGTGTGGCTCGTGTGAGGACACCTCGGGCCCGGAGCTCATGGGAAGACGGGACCTCCCAGCCTGCTTCAGTACTGCTTGACCAGCTCAGGCTATTACAACAAAATACCATAGACCGGGTGGCGGGAGGCGTAAGCAACAAACCTGCACTCCAGAGTCCTGAGGCTGGAAAGCCCGAGGCCAAGATACCAGAGGATTCTTCTCTGGGAAAGGTTCCTGGCTCCCGTCTTCTCCCTCTGTCCTCGCACGATGGGGTCAGAGAGAGCTCTCCGCTCCACATGTGGTGGTGGTGGAGTTTTTTGTTTTATTTTGTTTTGTTTTGTTTTGGTACTAGGGATTGACCCAGGGGCATTCTACCTCTGAGCTACACCCCCAGCCCTTTTTTATTTTTATTTTGAAACAGGGTGTTGCTGAGTTGCTATGGGTCTCACTAAATGGCTGAGGCTGACCTTGAACCTGTGATCCTCCCAAGTACTGGGATTACAGGCATGGACCACCGGGCCCTGCGAGTTTCTTCTTGTAAGAACACCAATCCAGTCATGAAGGTCCCACCCCCATGGCCCCATCTGAACGTAGATGCTTCCCAAAGGCCCCACCTGCAAACCCCATCGCACCGGGCCTCAGCACACGGATTTGGGGGAGACATCCTGTCCTTAGTGGATGCCCACTGGCTTCTCCCAAACCTGATGTCCATTCTGTTAGCTATTCGATTAGGGAAAGGATGAAGTTTTTAGTGCCTTGTCCTGCTGGGGAGGCCGGTGAGGCAGAGTTAGTACCAGCCGACTAAACTCGCTGAAGTGGAAGGCAAGGAGATCCGCGTCCTAGATACTGGGACACGATTTTACCGACGGTCGCCCAGGGTCTTCTAAGGCCACACTTAGAGAAGACCAGAGCTTTCCATCCCTCCTCGGCTCAGCTGGACTCCGAAGCACGGCTTGTCGCCAGAAGAGAAAATTAAAAACACAAATTCTCAAGTGGTCTGATACTAACTCAGCCCAACAGATTTTACTTTCCGTTAGAAGACACCGGCTGTCATGCGCTTTGCTGCAAATGGAAATAACTTGCTCTCAAAGAGCGCTTTGCAGTTGATGTCACTTGTGAGTTTTATTTTCTCCTAATGAAAAATGGATTTGCATTAGTGTGGCTTTGGTGACAGGAAACCCCTGGACAGAGGCCTGCCTTGGGGATCTGCCCCTTACCCAGAGGGGAAAGCTAATTGTTCTGCCAGCCAGCTTGGAAGATTGACACTGCGGTCGGGAGGGAGGGAGGGAGGGAGGGAAGGGAGGGTGGCGGTCTGTCTGCAGTGACAATCCCACAGTGCCTCTTCCCATAAAAACAAGTAAGTAAATAAGCAATGCTTTTAAGTGTTGAGGAGGTTTTGGAGAGGGGAGAGAATACTTTAATATGATTAGCTTCTTCTTTTTTTTTTTTTTTTCAGTACTTGGAATAGAACCAGGGGCATTCTACCTCTGAACTATACCTCCAGGGTCTCACTAAGTTGCAGAGGGCCTCATTAAGTAGCTGAGGCTGACTGAGAACCTGTGATCCTCCTGTCTCAGTCTCCCAAGTACTGGGATTACAAGCATGTGCCACCATGCCCAGCTGATTAGTATTTTTTTAGGCAATTTTTTGTACAGTACTAGGGATGGAACCCAGAGGCATTCTACCTCTAATCTATACCCACCCCTAGCCCTTTTTTATTATTACTACTATTATTATTTTTTTAATCTTGAAATAAGGTCTCACTAAATTGCTGAGGCTGGCCTTGAATCAGTAATCCTCCTGCCTCAGCCTCCCAAGTACTAAGATTACAAGTGTGTGCTACTACCCCTTGCAGGAGGCAGCTCTTCTGAGCCTGTTGCATCTGAGGCCCAATCCCCACCAGCGCTTTGCCCCAAACAGGTGTGTCCGTGCTCTCCCCTGTGTGTACCTGCCTCCTGCAATTGGAGTCATCTCCTCTTGACTTTTTTTTTTTTTTGGTACTGGGGATTGAACTTCAGGGGCATTCTACCTCTGAGCCACACCCCCAGTCCTATTTTTTATTCTTTATTTTTGAAACAGAGTCTCACTAAGTTGCAGAGGGCCTCACTAAGTAGCTGAGGCTGGTCAAGAACCTGTGATCCTCCTGTCTCAGCCTCCCAAGTACTGGGATTCAAGCGTGTGTGCCGCCACGCCCAGCTTCTCTCGACTCTCAGGAACCAAACGAAGACTGAAGCTGCTCGGAGCCTAAACTGTGTCTTTGGGGCAGTTACGACTCAGAGCAGGCTCCTTGACAGCCATGGCAGTGGGGCCCTGACACGCCGAAGAGAACAGGCGGACGACACCAGAGACACTGCAGGAAACTAGGAGACAGAGTGAGACACCAAGGACTCCAGCACTGAGCAGGTCTCCAAACCTGGAGGCCGGAGATGCACTCGAGACTGTCCTCTGATGTCTCTGCATACAAGCAAGCGCCTGTACAGACACGTGAGCATCGCCCCAACCTCTGGAGAACTCGCCTGGAAAACAGCAGCATTAAGCTGGGCGTGGTGACGCATGCTTGTAATCCCAGTACTTGGGAGGCTGAGACAGGAGGATCGCAGGTTTGCAGCCAGCCTCACTACATAGCTGAGGCTCTCTGAAACTTAGTGAGACTCTGTTTCAAAATAAAGAATAAGAGCCGGGCATGGTGGCGCACGCTTGTAATCCCAGCATTTGGGAGGCTGAGACTAGAGGATTCGGGTTTGCAGCCAGCCTCAGCTACCTAGTGAGGCACTCTGCAACTTAGTGAGACCCTATTTCAAAATAAAGAATAAAAAAATAGGGCTGGAGGTGTAGCTCAGAGGCAGAATGCCCCTGAGTTCAATCCCCAGAACTGCAAAAAATAAAGAATAAACAGTAGGGCTGGAGGTGTAGCTCCGAGGTAGAATGCCCTGGGTTCAATCCCTAGTACAGAAAAAAAAAAAAAGGAAAAGAAAACAGCATTTAGCCAGGTGTGGTGGCACACATCTGTAATCCAGTACTTGGGAAGCTAACACAGGAGGATTGCAGATTCGAGGACAGCCTCAGCAACTTAGTGAGACCCTCAACAACTCAGTGAGACCCTGTTTCCAAATAAAAAATAAAAAGAGCTGGCGAGTGGAGCTCAGGGGTAGAATGCCCCTGGTTTTCATCCCCAGCACCAAAAAAATTTTAAAAATAAAGCAGAAGCATTCAAACCTGGGGCTATGGCCAGGGCCAGCTCAGCCTAGGCAAAGCAACCCCCAGCCCTCTGTCTCTAACTCGCAGCGAGGGCTTAGAAATGTCCAAGAATTTTTGAATAATGCTTCTGACAGACACCAAAGCTTTCTTCTCATCCTGAGTGTGGAGAGCTGGGCTGCCCCCAGGGAAGCCTCCCCCGGCAGCTCCCGTCAGAGCAGCTGGGGCCCGCTCCAGGGACACTGAATTCTGGCTGCATTTCCAGCCAAGGCCTCTTTACTTTAGAATCCCTCCCCCCACCCCCCACCTCCGGCTTTTCAGCGGGAGCCAGCCAAGGTATTCGTCATATTTCTGAGCTACCCTGCTGCTTGATTTATGCACACACACACAGCACAGGCAATGCTCCAGAGAGGGGGTGAAGGACGCTCCAGGGGAGGGGGGATGGGCCCTCCCAACACCCTGGGGGTCACAGAAAAGGTCCCCAGTTTTAGGATCAACTGTTTATTCAGCTCAGAGATCAGGAGCATGCGGTCTCCACAGCCCAAGGAACACAGATAAATGGAGTGCCTCTGTCTCTCTCTGTCTCTCTGTCTCTCTGTCTCTCTCTCTCTCTCTCTCTCTCTCTCTCTCTCTCTCTCTCTCTACCCATAAAAGGAATGAAGCTTCATCTGCCCTTGCCCTCGGCTTCACCTAAAAGGCCTTTCCAAAAAAATTCCGGCTTCTCCTTAAGGATGCTGGCTTTGGTCTCTTTGGCCAAAGAGAAAACGAGGAACAGATGAAGCCCTCACATCGCCGAGGCCAAAGCCGGGACGTTAATCACCGGGAAATATGCACCGCTCCCTCCAAACCCTGCGTGGCGCTCCTGGCTCTGCCCCTCCGAGGGTCTTCCACTGGAGGCTTTCTCCCCAGGGGGTGGGGGTTCGCTGCAGTATTGGGGAACACATTTGAGGGTCCGACCGCAAGGACAAGATAGCTTGCATTAGGTGTACTTCATGTGCGTGCTGTAGGGACCGTGGCGCTTGGTCAAACTCGGACTTCTGCAACATTCCCATAAAAGCGCACGTTGCTGTCATCCAAGATGAATAAAAATGCCTCTTTTTCTTCCACTGCATATGAAAACATGAGCTCATTGGAATATATTTAGAGCGAGATTTGGCAGCCGTGACATGTTTACAGTTCTTGGACCCGAAGCTCTAATGCTCTTCTCTCTTCTTTCTCTAAGAAGGTAAGAGGCGATTTCAAGTTAATAATCCCTTTCTTGCTAAGGGACCAAGCACGTGCTCGGTACCAATGGCCAGCTGAAGGTCTCGAAGCCCAGGCTGTCCACGTCAGGAGGTGCCCCCCGAGTGGCTGTTGCCATCGGCACCCCAGGCCTGGCAGCCGCCCGCCTCCGAGTCCTGATTGGGTTCAAGTCTGAGACGCCTCTGGTCACTGACTCTTGTTATTCAGATTTGAGATTCCTTCTGGAACCTTCAGGAACAGCATGGAACCAACCCAGAGGCTGCCTGCACTTGCCTCCCTGGCTCTGTCTCATCTCTCGGGTGCTGGTTCTCAGTCCTGACTGTGCTAGAACCACAGAACCAGAAGAGATTCTCGCCTCGTTGAGCTGAGTGCAGCTGGGCATCGGAGCTTTGGAAGAACACTGTCTTCCACTCTGTTCCTACTTGTAGTTTTCAAAGTTATATGTGCATAGAAAAGAGATCTGGAAGGACAGCCCCCGGTGTGTCACTGACTACCTCTAAGAAACAGAATTAAGAGGAATTGTTATTTACTTACACACTTTTATTTTGCCCTGATTTTTTAATTTTAATTTTATTTCATATTTTGTTTTATTTTTGGCAACAAAACAAATTGCAATGAAACAGATTACTGGTATTCGGATCAAGGGGAGCTGCTTCCCATTTAAAGACATAAGCTGGGCATGGTGGCCCACACCTGTAATCCCAGTACTTAGGAGGCTGAGATAGGAGGATCACCGGTTGAAGGACGGCCTCAGCTACTTAGTGAGACTCTCAGCAACCTAGTGAGACCCTGTTTCAAAGGGCTAGGGGGTGTAGCTTGGAGGTAGAATGCTTCTGGGTTCAATTTCCAGTACACACACACACACACATGCTACCACCTGAGCCTCCTGTCCCTAAGTCAGGTGGGGAGACAGAACTGTGGAAATGGGGGGAGGAGCACAGACCAGTGGGGGAACCCCCTGCTACCCAAGTCTCTCCCCCCTGCAGGGAAACACCCAGCCCCCCCCTTCCCCAGTCTCTGCCTGAGTTCTGAGCCCCCTCGCCTGGTTTCTCCCACACACTAGCTCTGCTGGGCTAGATCCAGAGCCCATGCCGGGCCGTTACCCACAAAGGAATGGAGCTTGTCAACCACTCGACTCCTGCCTTCTCCCATTTTGCAGACAGGCTTTCCAAGCAGGAGGCACAAGTAGGCACTGCAGCTCGGCCTTGGGAGGAGCAGCAGAGGCCGCCGTCCCAGGCAGTCAGCTGCTTCTCAGTGGAAGCCAGCTCCTTAATGTGTGTGCAGATTTCTGCTCCGGGAAGAAATGAAAATTCACTAATTCTTTCCACTTTCATCAAGTCTGGGAGGGGAGGGCTGCCAGGGAATCCCGGCCAGAACGCAATCAGTGGGGGGAAGTCGAGGCCACCTGCCTTCGGGGCCACGTCCTGAGGCTGGTCACAGGGCAGTGACTGTCTGGCTTGTGACTCTGGTTCAGCTGCTCAAGCCAGATGCAAAGATGAAGGTTCCCTGGGCAGAACTCATTAGGAGGGCCCAGTTCCTTGCGCAAGTGCAGTAGTAAGCCTGGCCTGATCCTTCCATGCAAAGGGCTCAGGGCCTCTGACCTCAAGCGGGGCCAGAGGTGTGTCTTCACCCCTTCCCCGGAGCCTGCAGGGGAGCACAGGGGCCGGGGGAACGGCCACCGCACCCCACCCCACCCTCCCAGACTGTCCTGCAAGCTGGGATGTGAAGCCCTGGGCAGCCAGCGCCCACAGCAAGCAGGGAGTCACCGCCCGGTGCCACACACTCCTCACCAGCACCCAGGCCACGGCAGGCACCAGGCTAAGAGTGGCCAGCGTGGTGGCATCCGGAAGCCTATACACGCACACAAGGACCAAGGGATTCAGCCAATGGCGGCAGGAGATACAAATGAAGTGCCACGGGAGGTCAGGAAAGATTGTTCCTACCCTGGCAGCAGCTGTTTTCCCGGAGAAGGTGGCGTTATCGTGTAAGATGACACTAAGGGAGAGTAAGATTTGGAGGAGGATTGCTGGTTGAGCGGCAAGAGAGTAAAGGTGAGGGCTGCCAGAGAAGGTTCCAGAAACTGTTTCTCACTCACTCAAAGCAGCGCCCATCACAAATCCCATCTACTTTCCCATCTACTTAAGAAGTGTCTTTTAAACTCTGTCTGTGTGTGTGTGTGTGTGTGTGTGTGTGTGTGAGAGAGAGAGAGAGAGAGAGAGAGAGAGAGAGAGAGACAGACTGGGTATTGAATCCAGGGGCATTCTACCTCCAATCTACACCCCCAGCCCTTTTTCATTTTTTGTTTGTTTGTTTGTTTTGTTTGTTTTGTTTGTTTGTTTTTGAAACAGAGTATCGCTAGGCTGCCAGAGGGTCGCTAAGTTGCTGAGACTTGTCCTCGAACCTGTGATCCTCCTGTCTCGGCCTCCCAAGTGCTGGGGTTACAGGCACGTGCCACCACACACACCTGGCTCTTTACATGTTCTTACTGACGATTACTGGGAAGCACACAGTCAGTCTTCCAGATGGTGGCGGACCATTGTCCCCAGCTCGAGAGTCCCTGAATGAAGAGGAGACACGAAGCCCCCACACCCCTGGAGCTGGACGAGGCCCTGTCCAGGGCCTGTCCTGACCTCGGCCGCCTGACCTCGCTGGTTTTAGATTTCCCTCCGCGTGGCCAAGGTTTCTTTCCCTGGAAAACCCAGCGCCTGGGTTTCCTGGACGTCTGGTACCCAGGGCCGACCTGACTCTGCTTTCCTGGGAACCTCTCCATGGCAGTTGACTTGGTAGCAGAAACCTGTTAGCCGAAAGGAATCCGCCTGGGAGCCAGGCCCGCCTGCCAGGAGGAACCTGTGCGCCGGAAGCGCCTTAGCAGGCTTGCTCTGAGGACTACGGAGCAAAGGAACCATTTGCTAAAGGATCCCACCGGTCCCGCCACCTCCATCGAAGCAAGCTGCGGCTCGAAGGCAAAAAGGTGGACTCCCTTTATGATTTGAGGACATGGTGTCATTCCTTGACCCTTGTCATGCCTGTGGACAGAGGTTCCAGCCCCGCAAGTAGCTCCTGGGTGTTCGTTTTGTTTCATTTTTTGAAACTGAGTCTTACTAGGTTGCTGAGAGTCTCACTAAGTTGCTGAAGTTATGGACCAGGTATCGAGCTAAGCAAGGCTAGATATCACCTCATTTAGTTGTCTCAACAATCTCGCCCTTTTTGGGGGGTGGGTACTGGAGATTGAACCCAGGGGTGTGCTACCTCCAAGCCACACCCCCAGCCCTTTTTTAAATTTTTGTTTGTTTGTTTTTAAACAAAATTGTTAAAATTCTCACTAAATTGCTGAGAGTCTTGTTAAGTTGCTGAGGCTGTCTTTGAACCTGCAATCCTCCTGTCTCAGCCTCCCGAGTACTGGGATTTCCATTTTTCAGGTGGGAGAAGTGCAGCCTGAGAAGCTATGGAGCAGGCAGGCCACGCAGCTGGTAAGTTTTAAACTCAACCCTTCCCGACTCGGGGTACGATCTGCCTTCCTGTGATCCTGAAGACCGGCCCTTCAGTCTGATTACAAAGTTCACCTCTAACTCGCACGAGCGTTTGGCCATTCCTAGGAAATTTCTATCCGTACATTATCCAGAGGCTAAACTTAGTGTCACGGTCGCTGGCCACAGACGCGCCCACGCCTCTGTCTTGCTTACTTTCTACGCCCTGTGCTTTTCCACCTGGTAATGACCCTCTGGAGCCACTTCGACCTGTAATATAAGTCAAAACAAGCAGAATGTCAGCAATTTCAGATAATGGTCATTGCCACTTCAAACATCTTTACCGTCTTCACTGCGTCTGCCGCTTTGCCCCACCTCACTCTCCCACCAGCCTGGCCCTTGGGTGGCTTGTCCTTGGTGGCTGTCCTATCCGGAACAGAGGGAGGCTGAGCACACGTGTCGAGCTGCAGGTTCCCGGGCCGGGCAGACTCCACAAACTTGTCTGTCCATCTTCTCTCTTCATCTTCAATACACACACCCCTAGCCGGGTGCGGCTGAGAGCAGGAGGGAGTTTGAACAGCCCGGGTCACGGGAAGTGTCACCTATGGGGATGAGAGTGCCTTAAGAAAGTCCAAAGGCCGCTCCTCTCTCTCTCTCTCTCTGCAGCCCTGAAAATTTCCCCTGAAGTTTAAATTTTAGCCCCCACCCCCGGAACCATTTCCAGTCCTGCTGACAAGTCAGAACACAGCGGTAGCCGGAGCGGCAGCAGGAACAGCTGGCAGGGGGCCTGGGCCTGGTGCGTGGACACCTGGGAGCCGGCCAGGGGCCTGGGGACAGGTGGCACCGCAGGCCTGGGCTGGACGCACAGAGGGCGCTTCTCTTTCCGAGTCTGTCTTCTCAGCTGCGCCCTCGCTGGCCTCACCTCACCTGGCTTCACCCAGGGAAGCTCTGCAGTGCGTTCCCTCTAATTTCAAAGAGGGCATACCCCCGGTGTATGGAGACAGGAAGTCACAGGAGACAGCCTGGGAAGAGGCCGGGGCCAGATCTGCGATGGCCTCGGAGGACCTCTCACAGTGACGTGCCAGCAAATGGGTTCCCGGTGTTTGTGCCAACTTCAGTGGTGTGAATTGTCATGGCAGATTCCAGTGTGCCAGTGGTTTAGTATACAGCTCACAAAAATTCCTGGAAACTTAGCCATCGGCTTAAGAGCTGAGAGAGCGGGCTTCTGAATGTCATTTCATCCTAGGCCGAGCTTGGTGGCACACGCCGGTAATCCCAGTACTTGGGAGGCTGAGACAGAAGGATGGCAGGCCGGAGGCCAGCCTCAGCAATGTAGCGAGGCCCTCAGCAACCTAGTGAGACCCTGTTTGTAAATTTAAAAAAATAAATAAATAAAATAGGGCTAGGGGTGTGGCTCAGAGGTAGAACGTCCCTGAGTTCAATCCCCCAAAAACTTTTTTTATTTAAATTAAAAAAGAAAATACATCTGGGGTGTCTGATTGATGAAAAAGAAAAGGTTTGCCTCACGTCAAATGGAAGGGGACCCTGTGCCCTTCTCAAACACTCTCTTCTCCATTTCCACCATCCTGGGCTTCGGCCTCCTGCCATATTGCTTTGCCCTCTGCTCTCTGCACCCTTGGCTGAGTCCCTCTACCCTGGACACCCCCTGAAACCCTTCTGTTCTATCTGAGAACAGCTCTAGCCACACACCCAGTCCTGTGCTATTCGCTGCATCTTCAAGGCCGCTGATGGTTACTTCATGCCTGAAGGGTTTCTAGGCTTGAAGCAGAATGCCAGCTACTATTTATTTTATTTTATTTTATTTTATTCTTTTTCTGCGGTACTGGGCATTCTACCTCCAAGCTACATCCCCAGCCCTATGTTTTATTCTTTATTTTGAAATAGGGTCTCACTAAGTTGCAGAGGGTCTCACTAAGTTGTGGACGCTGACCGTGAACCCTGACCCTCCTGTCTCAGCCTCCCAAGTACTGGGATTACAAGCGTGGGCCACCATGCCTGGCTCCAGCTACTATTTATACCTGGCTTAGCGACTTTTACATTTGTTTGTTTGTTTGTTTGATTTTTTTGTTTTATTTTGGTTTTGGTGCTGGGGATTGAACTCAGGGGCATTCTGCCTCCAAGCTACACCCTCAGTCCTATTTTACTTTTTGTTGGGAAACAGGGACTCACTAAGTTGCTGAGAGCCTTGCTAAGTTACTGACGCTGGCTTCCAACCTGTGATCCTCTTGTCTCAGCCTCCCAAGTACTGGGATGACAGGCATGCACTACCACGCCCAGCTAAGGACCATTTATTAACCTTTTGAGTTTATAACAGTCATTAATCCCTATCAATCATTATTCCTCTAAATATCCACATACTACTCACATAACTATTAAATTAAAAATGCAGCCAGGGAGCCGGGTGTGGTGGTGCACGCTTGTAATCCCAGCATTCGGGAGGCTGAGACTGGAGGATCCGGGTCCGCAGCCAGCCTCAGCTACCTAGTGAGGCACTCTGCAACTTAGTGAGACTCTGTTTCAAAATAAAGAATAAAAAATAGGGCTGGGGGTGTAGCTCGGAGGTAGAATGCCCCTGAGTTCAATCCCCAGTACCGCAAAAAAAAAAAAAAAATGCAGCCAGGCATGGTGGTGCACACCTATAATCCCAATACTTGGGAGGCTGAAATAGGAAGATTGCAGAGACTCTCAGCAACCTAGAAAGACCTTGTTTCAAATAAAATAAGACTAGGGGGTAGCTCTGAGGTAGACCGCCCCTGGGTTCAATCTCCAGTACCACACACACATACAAACCATTGAATCTCCAGTAAAACACACACACACACACACACACACACACACACACACACACACACACATTCTTTAAAGCAATCAGATACCACTACACGCTTAGATGGCCCAACCCCAAAACACCAAATGCTGGCGGGGACACGGAGCCACAGGAACTCTCATTCATTGCTGGTGGGAATGAATAATGGCACAGCCGATTTGGAACATGGCTTGGCAGTCTCTTACAAAGCTAAACATACTCTTACCAAAAGAGCCAGCGATCATGCTGCTTGGTGTTTACCCAAATGAATCGAAAACTTATGTCCCCGCAAAAGCGTGTGCACGGGTGTTTACAGCAGTGCTATTCACGAGTGGCAAAACTTAAAGGAGGAACCAAGATGACCTTCGCTGGGCGAAGAAACACCCAGACGATGGAATCCTGTTCAGTGCTAAAAAGAAATCGCCGAGCCATGAAAGGACATGGAAGAAACTTAAACGCGTGTTCCTGAATGAAAGGCACCAATCTGAAAAGGCGACACTCTGGAGCCTTCCAACTAGATGACGTTCTGGAAAAAGCAAAACTCTGAGCACAGTACAGGGATCCAGGGTTGCCAGCGGTGAGGGGCGGGGGAGTCGCTGGAGCACAGAGGATTATTTAGGACAGGGGAAAGACTCTGTATGATACTCTAGTGGTGGATATATGTCCTTACCTCTTTTCCCAAGCCCACAAAATGCCCAACACCTAAAGCAAACTGGACTCTGGGTGATAAGGATGTTTTAGTCTAGGTCTCCTGGTGATTTGGGAAGCTAAGAAGACGAGGGTGTGAGGGTAGGTGTATATAGGAACTCTCTGTACTTTCTGCTTAATTTTGCTGTTAACCTAAAACTCCTCTAAAAAAAATGTAAGTATTAAGGTGGGCGTGGTAGCACACACTTGTAATCCTAGGAGATGGGAGGCTGAGACAGGAGGATCACAGGTTTGAGGAGAGCCTCAGCAACTCAGTGAGGATCTCTGCAATTTAGTGAGACCCAGTTTCAAAAATAAAATGGGGCTGGAGGTGTAGCTCAGAAGTAGAATGCCCATGAGTTCAAGCCACAGTACCACACACCCAAATATATATATATATATATATATATTTTTTTTTTTAAATGTCGGTCAGAGGGGAGCTCACCGAGTGTTATGTGCATGTATGTCATTATCACTCTGAACTACATATGGTGTGAGACTACAATCTACCAATAGAAGTATATTTTAAAAATGCATGAATTTAGCAAGTTGGATTTTCCCAAACATTTAACACTGATTGCAAACATGAACACTCACATTTAATTAATTTCATAAAGAACAGTCTCTCTTAAATATTCTGAATGTATTAAATACAAAAGCAAAAAAATACCATGAACCCTGCACCACTTAAAACCCTCACAGCAAAACCTGTTGGAGAAGTGCTAAGAAGCCGATTTCACTTTGTTGCTTATCCTAAATTCCACACCTTCCTGGGGTGCCAATTTTGACACCTTCCTAGGATTTCAGTGACTTTACCAAAGACTATTTTTACCTTCCTTGGGTTTTTAACCATCTTACCAGACCCCAGGAAGGAGAAAAGAAGCCACCTCAAACTTCTGGGGCTGCAGAGTCTGGGTGGTTGAGTCCTTGATTCTGGGTCACAATAGGAGGCTGGTTTGCAAAGTCCAAGGAGATTCAAATAACAGGATCTTCCTTTATATAAAATCAAACTCTGTTCCTTTTGGGGAAGGTGTTGGGTTTTGCAACATGGAATTCATATCACATTTAGCTACTGTTATAACACTCACCGCCCTGTCTTTGTGAGGCACTTGATAACACTGTTAGCGTCTTTAAACCTTGGGGCCCGGGTGGTAATCCCAGTACTTGGGAAGCTAAGACAGGAGTATCACAGGTTTGAGAGGTTTGAGGCCAGCCGTGTGCAGTAACTTAGCGAGACCTTGTTTCAAAATGAAAAATAAAAAGGGCTAGGGGTGTAGCTCAGAGGTAGAATGTCCCTGGGCTTAATCTCCAGTGCCAAAACACGTACACAAAACAAAACCAAGCAACTGTGTGCTCTTCTTGGTTTTGCCCCATTGCTTTTAGGGCTACTTTAAAGTTTGAGGACCTAACCGGGCGTGGTGGGGCACGCTTGTAATCCCAGCATTCGGGAGGCTGAGACTGGAGGATCCCGGTTCGAGGCCAGCCTCAGCTGCCTAGTGAGGCACTCCGCAACTTACTGAGACCTGGTTTCAAAATAAAGAATAAAAAATAGGGCTGGGGGTATAGCTCGAAGGTAGAACGCCCCTGAGTTCAATCCCCAGTACCAAAAAAAAAAAAAAAAGTTTGAGGGCCTAGGGGAGGAGACATCGAGGATGTGTAGTTTGGGCTCCTCTTGAGACCACAAGGGTTGGGGGGGGGCACACAGGGGGCCCTCCCTTACTCCCTGATCTCTCGGGCTGAGAAACTCTGTCCTGGGAGAGTGCCGACCTTCTCCCAGGTCGGTTGACTCCTCAGGGTTCCCTAAATGTATTCTTTCCTGCTTACTTTGAAGCCAGGCACGGCGGCGCACACCTGTAATCCCAGTACTTGGGAGCTTGAGACAGAAGGATCGCAGGTTCTAGCCCAGCCTCAGCAACTTAGTGAGACCCTGTCTCAAAATAAAACATAAAATAGGGCTGAGGGTGTAGCTCGGAGGTAGAATGCCCCAGTACAAAAAAAAAAGAAGAAGAAAGTACCTTGAATAAAAGTACTTATGAATGTATCACTTTGAACCTCACTGTGACTTATAAAGTACTCGCATTGGTGCCTTTGAAACAGTATATATCCATTTTTTTGGTAAAAGTCTTAGGCAAACTCTCCCGGGCCCCCTATGACTAAAGGTCAAAGGCACAAACAGTAACTAAACCAGGATGTAAAAAGGAATTTTAACTATTATCTGCTTCTGTAAACTGCTTTGCCGTACATGATATGAGAAAGCTAAATAGTTTTCTAGATAAGCTAAGTTGTCGTTGTCTGTCCTAAAAAACACCTGGTTTGTAAAACAATGTAATGATTTTATAACCATAAAAACTTGATTTTTCCATACCCGCAACTCTGTAACCAAAGGGTATAAAACTGGTCTACACCAAAACTCCACGCAACAGCCTTCCGGCTGCTCGCCCGGCCTGTGGGTAAATAAAGCGACCTCTTTGGCACAATGGAGTCTGGCGTGTCTCTGTGGGTCACCTCGCAACACCTTGTAATTACGCCTCACAGTGAAGCTCGAAGTGACACGCTCACACACACACACACAGCACTTGGTGTATTTCCCACCGACTCCCATCATCCTGACCCCCACCCGCAACCCCTGCACATGTTCCTGAGCTCGGTAGTGAAACCTTCATATATGAGACTGCTTTTGAGAACGGAAGGCAGGAAGCCCCTCGGAGCCGGTTGTGCCTCCCGTTCAGGGCAAGAGCTTCGAACCAAGAAAGCAGCAGAGGTGGAGAGGAGGAGGTGGAGTTGGAGTTGGGGTCCCTCGGTGTCCAGGTAACGGGGTGAAGGGGCCTCCTGCGAGTCTGGCTCTGGTCTGGGACACGTGGCGTACAGGAGAGACAGACCCCAGGGGGCGCCTGGCGTGAGCTTGGCGTTGCCCTGTGGAGTTGGAGGTGTTTCCTTTCGGGTGGAAACACCCCAGGGCAGCTGGAGGTATCCTTTAGCGTTTCTAACACAAACCACAGGCAGAGGGAGCCTCCCGGCCCAGGGCAGGTGGCTGGGGGCCCGTCGGCTGCCAAGGCGCAGCCTCCAGAGTCTTTGACAGTTGGGCTGTTGGCTTACCCCGCTTGGGAAGACTTAGAGACTCCTCTGTTTTCCTAATTCTCATTTTGTCTGAGTCGGTGCCAGGAATCCCTGATGTTTTTATTTAACACCAGAATTCCAACCAAAATTAGCAAACAGCCCAGGAGGCTGGGACCCGGAGCGGGGGCTGACCACGGCTCCCTGAGGCCAAGGCTGGGGGGCAAGGGGAGGGCGGTGGGGACTGGGAGAGGCTTGGGGGGCAAGTCCTGGCTGTTTCAGAAGATGGTCTCTTCCTCCCAGGTTTTCCTGATGGGGTCTAGAACCTCTGGGCAGACTCGATAGAGGCGAGGAGAAGATGGAGTTTGCAGAGAAAAAAGCCCCTCTGCCGCCACCCCCCCACCCCCCCCGCAGCCATCGGCGGTGCTGCAGGGCGAGCCGGGCCAGCGTGGTCCTCACCCGAGAATCTGTGTGAGTGGAAGCCACTGAAGCCTGTTTTCACTAAGACTCGGGCCTGGCCGTGGCGACATCACGCATCTCAGTTACCTACCTAATTTAGCGTTAGGTTATTTTTTTTCCTCTTCTCTGTTTGCAGGAAAGCTAAGTGGCCAATGTAATCAGTGCCCACCGCACCGCCAAGCTCTGTGCTGCAATGGTGAACGCGGCTCCCAGAGAAAAGCCAGCCCAGGCAAAGCCACCGGGGAGCCCTCCTGCTGCCTGAGGGCTGGCCTTTCCCCACCAGCACCCACCGACCCTCCTCAGCCACCCAATGTGCTCTCTGCTCAGCCCCGGTGGATATCATCTCCCCTGCCCGGGATGCCCCTTCCTTTTCTTCAGTACCAATGGAGATGGCGGCCATCTCTCAAAGCCTAGCTCAGCTGCCATCGCTCCAGCCCTCAGAGCCGGGTCCTCATCAACTCTCAGGACAAAGAGAGAATGGGCCCCCGACCCTGCCTTCCAACAGCACCCTGCACGCATGCAGGCAGAGCATGCGCGTTGAAACAGGCAACTACCTTTGAGATCTGTAGGTTTGACGTTATTAGAACATCACTGTAACGTACACAGTATCAGAACATCAAGTAACTACATTTTTGTTGTTGTAGTTTTGTTTTGTTTTAGTGCTGGGGACTGAACCCAAGGGCATTCTACTTCTGAGCTACCCCCTCCTCAGCCCTTTTCATTTTTTTTCTTTTGAAGCAGAGTCTCACTAAGTTGCTGAGGCTGGCCTCCAAACCTCTGTCCTCCTGTCTTAGCCTCCCAAGTATTGGCATCATAGGCATGCACCACCAGGCCCAGCAAGTATGTACAATTTTTATGTGTCAGTCAAAAATCAAAATGTGACTACAATTCGGAGGGGAAAGAAATTGCCCGTAAGTGTACAGAGGAACTCAAGTGGACTTAGCCCTTTGCCTTCCTCGGTTCCCCCACCCCCTGGCCACCCCGGCCACCCCAGCCTCCCTTCCAGCCTGGACTGGGGTTTAGAAGTGTGGGGAGTCAGACCTACAGGGATCCACGCTTGCAGTCACCACCTGTTAGCACCTCAGGAGGGTGCACGTCCTTCCCGAGCCTCCTCCCTCATCTGCGGAACACCCACTCACCGTGGGGGGGAGACCCAGGAGGGTTTCATAGGGGGCACGTGGTCCTTATGCAGAAGGGCTAGGCTAAGCATTGCTGTATTCATTACCTTCCATCTCGCCCGATTCTTATGGGACAGTAAGAGTGATTCGTGTCCCCTCCTCCCCTATTTATTTATTTATTTTTGTGGTACTGAGGGTTAAATTCAGGGGCATTCTAGCTCTGAACTACGCCCTCAGCCCTATTTTATTTTATTTTTATTTTGAAACAGGGTCCCACTAAGTTGCAGAGAGCCTCACAAGGTTGCTGAGGCTGGCCTCGAACTTGCGATCCTCCCATCTCAGTCTCCCAGGTGCCAAGATTACAAGCGTGTGGCACCACGCCAGGCCCTCCTCCTCTCTTCTTCAAGGGCACACAGACAGGTGTGCAGCTCCAAATCAATAGGGCTCTGATGCCAGGTCTTCTCCTCAGGGTCAAGTTTCATAGATTTGGGCAAGGAAGATTGCTGCCAGTGGCTGGAAGGTCCACCACATGGGGCTTGGGGAACCTGCTTTGTGAACCCGGCTCATGCAGGTAAACTGAGGAAGACTGGCTTTGGTCCTCCTCCCCCTCCCTGCCCTCCACCCCTCCCGCACCCACCTCTTCCAATCCCACTGCCTCTCTCAAGTCCTGGCCTCTTCCCCCCCACCCCAAAACATACCCGAAGACTTAATTCCCAAAGAACAGTGTACAAGTTGGGCGTGGTGCCCCACGCCTATAATCTCAGTACTTGGGAGGCTGAGACAGGAGCATCACAGGTTTGAGACTAGTCTCAGCAACTTAGCAAAGTCTTGTTTCCAAATAAAAAAATAAAATAGGCTGGGGGTGTAGCTTAGAGGTGGAATTCCCTTGGGTTCAATTTCTAGCAGCAAAAAAAAAAAAGGAAGGAAAGAAAGAAGAGTGTGCAGAGATGTTCATCACACATTTGTATAAGATAAACCTCAATCTTCAACTATCAGGAACAATTTACAGTGCAAAAAAAATGTGAAAAAAAGACTCTACAGATGTTAGAATGGCTCAACATGAAGACGAGAGTGTGGAAGTATGTGTATAAGCTAGTTCTAAGTAAAATAAGCAGAACACAAAATTACTTATAAACACTGTGATTAGAACTAAGTTAAAAAATGTGTATTTCTCTGGCGAACGATGACCAAGGGGCACCGATAAGTGAAAACGACTGTGTGAAAGGAGTCGGTAGGATTGCGAGCTGGCTCCCCACCCCTTTAAATCCATTTACCATTATTGCGAAGTTATGTTAATAATAAAAATGTCATATAAAACTCAAAGTGCCAATCCGCTGCCTCATTCCAAGAAGAATACCAGAATACCAGAATGTATTCTTGACAGAATACATTCATGTCAAGAAGATCATGCTAGCCAGGCGTGGTAGTGTATGCCTTTATTCCCAGGACTCGGGAGCCTGAGACAGGAGGATCACAGGTTCAAGGCCAGCCTCAGCAACTTAGCGAGAGCTTGTTCTAAAATTAAAAATAAAATAGGGCTGGGGGTATAGCTCAGAGGTAGAATGCTCCTGGGTTCCAAACACCACCAAAATGATGATGATGATGATGATATTATTATTATTAATAATAATATAATTACCTTCCCCTGGTTGTATAATTGGATCTGGAAGAAGTCTCCTGGGATGGAGACCTCTTAAAGGGATGAGTAAACCCTGGTCTTGGGTAGTCAGGAGCAAGATCCCTGCAGCACCAGCCCCTGCCTGTCCCCACCAAGGCTGCAGAATTCAGGCTCCAGGGCCCTGGTGGCCACAGAAACCATCGCATTTTCCTGGGCTCTTCCCGTGGCCCAGGCCCCTGGGGTCCATTCCATGGAGCAGGCAGGCAGGCCGGGCTCAGTCCAGGCTGTGGTGAGCGTTACCAAGAGAGTGAATCAGGTACTGAGGTCTTGGGGGGGCCGGGGGGGTGGGGCAGAATGGACGGAAGTGGCCCTGGGTGAGGCCCCTACTGGGAGTCTGGGTGCTCAAGGAGAGAAAGCACAGACTCTGAAGGTTCAGTGTGGGCCTCGGTTCCGTTACTTACTACCCTAGTGACCCAGAGCAAGCTGTTAACCTCCCCGGCCTTGGTTTTATAATCTGTGAAATGGGCATTTAACGACCCCCACCTGAGTACTAAGAGACGTCAAGGACCTGACAACGCAGAGCCTGCAAATGGCAGGAATCAGTGGTGTTTTCCGACACTTTTTTTTTTTTCAGTACTGGGAATGGAACCCAGGGGCCCTTTACCACTGAGCACCCCCGGCCCTTTTTATTTTTTATTTTGGAATAGGGTCTTGCTAAATTGCAGAGACTGGTCTCGAACCTGTGATCCTTCTGTCTCAGTCTCCCAAAGGACTTAGGCCTTCAAAGAAAGCCTAAGGAAAGGGAGGGGAGGTGTTGCCCCAGGCAAGTTCTCAAAGTCCGGGATGGGCTGGTGTGGTGGTGCACACCTGTAATTCCAGTACTTGGGAGGCTGAGACCAGAGAGTTGTAGGTTTGAGGCCAGCCTCAGCAACTTAGCAAAACCCCGATTCAATTTTTAAAACAATAAATAAGAAGGACTGGAGATAGAATTCTCAGAGGTAGAATCCCTAGTACCAAAATAAAATATAAATAAATAAATATAAATGAATGAATAAATAAAAAAGGCTGGGGATGTAGCCTGGAGGTAGAATGCCTCTGGTTTCAATTCCCACAACCAAAAAGACAAAAAAAGAAAAAAAAAAGGAGGAAAGAAAAATGTCAAGGGTGATTTTGCAACCTGTCTTGACTAAATGTGCCAATGCCACACCTCAATTTTGCAATGAGTGACTGGAGTCTCCGTGTGTGTCAGCTGCATCAAATAAAGTTCTAAGAGACCATTTATTTGTGTGGATGACGCACCTGCACTCAGCTCCTAGATTCCACCACGGGAACTGGTCTTGCGTTGGTTGGTGAGGCCCCGCGGGTAAGTGACCTGTGACTAGTGACCTAGGGTCGGGCCGGTCACTGAGCCGCAGCAAAGCTGTCCTCTCTGCCTCCTTCCGCTTTCCTACACATGCTGATGACGTCCTGGTCTGGATTCTCTGAACCTGCGCTGGTGCCGGCCCCGTGCCAAGCTGAGGCCCCTCGGCGGGCGGGCGGCCCAGCCAGTAGCTGAACGGTGCTGAGCGCGCTACGTGGACACAGGTTTTGAGGAACCGTGTGCTTGGAAGGGCAGGAGCACGGAAACACCCCTGATTCTACAGACTTGGGGTTCTGGCTCAGTTCGAGTGCTGGGTGATCCTGGGTAAGGACCCCTCCTCTTATTGTTTGTTTGTTTTGTGTGTGTGTGTGTGTGTGTGTGTGTGTACGTGCAAGTGGTTTTGGGGATGGAACCCAGGGCCCTTCTACCTCCGGGCTACACCCCCCTACCTATTTTATTTTTTTTTTTATTTGGAAACAGGGTTTCATGTTTCAGAGGGCCTGAGTTGCTGAGGCTGGCCTTGAACCTGCAATCCTCCTGTCTCAGCCTCCCAAATACTGGGATTACAAGCATGCGCCACCACACCCAACTAATTCTTTTTTTCTTTTTTTTTTTTTTTATGTTACTGGAGATTGAACCCAGAGATATTCTACCTCTGAGCTACACCCCCAGCCATTTTTAATTTTTGTTTGGAAAGAGGGTCTCCCTAGGTTGCTGAGAATCTCTTTGTGTTGCTGAGGCTGTCCCCAAACCTGCAATCCTCCTGTCTCAGCCTCCCAAGTACTGGGATTACAGGTGTGTACCTCTACGCTGGCTTTAATTCATTTTTTATACATGTTTTAAAACATGATGAAAACATTGATGAAGCACTCTGCTGGCCCCAGGGGTGTGTGGGAGGATGAGTGGGACACTGTCTCTGCTTTGGAGGAGCTGGGTGCAGTTGTGGGGCTGGGTTGGACGTGGGTTTGCAGCGAGGGAGAGATGCGGTGGTAAGTCCTAGGGGTATAGATCAGTAAGGGTCAACGGTGGAGCCGAGCCCCAGCTGAGGCTCGAAGTCTGTGCCCCACCTGTACCAGGTGCCGTGTGGGTGGTCTCCGGGTGGAAAGGCCATGGTGGGGATGAGGGTGGGGGGGTATTTAGGCCGGGTGTGGCCTGGAAACTGGTGCAGAGCTGTAGGTGGCAGCGTGGTGCCAGGATGGAACAGGGGAAGAACCATGGGGACCCGGCCAGGCCCAGCGTGCCATGCTCAGGAGTGTGAGTCTCCTGCACACGAGCCCCAAGCGAGCCGGATACACACCACGACCCTTGTACAGGGCTTCTCCGTGGACGCCCCACTTTAACACACCCAAGTTCTCAGGGCTGGGGGAGTGCAGCGAGGCGCGCCAAGACGGGGGCGTTCCCACCCCCTGCAGAGGTGTCAGCGCCCAGTGCTCCTGAGAGGGACCCTGCACTCTGCAGCTGCTGAGGAGGGTCTCAGCGTCCCGTGACGTGGGCCTCAGGGCCTGGGGTCTCACACTTCGGAAAGTCACTCTGTCCTTTTTGTCCCTTGGCCTTCCCACTAGGACTCCCCGGAGGTACTGGAGGCCACCCTCTCCTTAAGACAACACCCTCTCCACGCCCAAGCCCTGCCCTCCACCCTTTCCTCCCTTATGCCCAGTTCTTCCCCAAGAGGCTCCATGGAACCTTCTAGAAATGGACCCCAGCAGACCCTCAGCATCCGTCCGGAATCCCAGGACCCACGCGCAGTTGGCTGCAGGGAGAGCTCCCAAGACAGGCAGTTACGCCATCCATTTTTCCTTTTAGGAAACAGTGTGGGAAGCCAAAGATTTGCGTGCCGTTCTTTATATTTATGTATTTGTTTGTTTGTTTGTTTATTCATTCATTCCTTGATTCATTCATTCATTTTGCGGTACTGGGGATGAAACCCAGGGGCATTCTACCTCTGAGCTACACCCCCAGCCCTATTTTTAATTCTTTATTTAGAAACACGGTCTCAGCCGGGCGTGGTGGCGCACGCTTGTAATCCTAGCATTTGGGAGGCTGAAACTAGAGGATCCGGGTTCTCGGCCAGCCTCAGCTACCTAGTGAGGCACTCCACAACTTAGTGAGACCTGGTTTCAAAATAAAGAATAAAAAATAGGGCTGGGGGCGTAGCTTGGAGGTAGAATGCCCCTGAGTTCAATCCCCAGTACCACAAAAAAAAAAAGAAAGAAAGAAAGAAACACGGTCTCGCTAAGTTGCAGAGGGCCTCACTAGGTAGCTGAGGCTGGCTGCCAACCCAGATCCTCCAGTCTCAGCCTCCCAAGTGCTGAGATGACAAGCCTGGCTTTGCTCGCCATTCCTGAGGTGGCTGGCCTCTCAGATACCAAGAGCTGGACATCAAGCTGGCATGTGCCGCCAGGACTTGGAGGCTGAGACAGGATGACGGTCAGTTTGAAATGAGCAACCTAGCGAGCAACCTAGCGAGACCCTGTTTCAAATAAAAAATAAAAAGGGCTGCGTGTGTATTTGCAGGTAGGAGTCCCCTGGGTTCAATCCCAGTACCAAAGAATAAATAAGTTAAAAGGGGAAGGGGCTGTAGCTCAGTGGCAGAGTGCCCCCGGGTTTAATCCCCAGTACCACAATAAGAAAAAAAGAAATTGTTGCGTATCAGGTGACACGAGGTGTCCAGCACAAGGGCACTTGAGCGACTGTTGGCCCCTCCCGAGCTGACCGGCTGTTACTCGCACTTCCGCAGGAGGCTCAAGACTAGCCTGGGAGGCTGGACTCTCTGTCCCCACTTCACAGATGCACAGACCGAGGCTCAGAGACAGGAGACCGTTTGCCCAAGTTGAAGACCGGGGACCGAGAATCCGAATCCAAGTTCCCTGGCTCCAGAAAAGCGCTAGCCCCCCAGCTGTTGATGGTTATTACTTCCACCGCCTGGAGCCCGGCTCTCACCCTCCACACGACCTGACTTCCAACCTGCTGCCATGCCCGCTCGGCCTTCCCGACTGTCCTGACTCCAGCGTGGACAGAGACAGTGGGGTCCCCAAAGCGGTGTGCAGGGCACAGGGCGCACGGGGCGGCTGAGGGCCTCAGCTGGGCGCCGCTGGCAGGCTCCGAGCCACTGAGGCGTCCCGGGGCACAGCCTGAGGCCTGCCCCTGCCATTCAGGGGAGACGGTTGGGAGGGAGCAGAAGACCGCAAGGGGAGCGGGGGAAGGGCTGGAAATCTGTGGAAGTTAGATACTCCCCAGGAAACATGGCGGCGGCTGAAAGGCTGGGAAGCATGTGGATGGAATTTGCCCGAAGAATACACATGGATCTAACAGCTTAAGGGCAAAGGTGGCTTTTTTTTTTTTTTTAATGATTGGTTTTCCCCCCAAAGCACATTTGAGAAATGTGTGTGTGTGTGTGTGTGTGTGTGTGTGTGTGTGTGTGTGTTTTACTGGGGATTGAACCCAGGAGTGTTTTACCTCTGAATTATACCTCCAGCCCTATTATTTATGTATGTATTTATTTATTTTCAAACAGGGCCTTGCTAAGTTGCTGAGGCTAGCCTCAAACCTTCAATCCTCCTGTCTCAGCCTCCCAAATACTGGGATTATAGGCATGCAACACCACATCTGGCTTAAACATTCTTCAGGAAGTAGCACATGTTGCTTTTATCCACTGTCCCAGGAAGAGGAAAGAGTGAGTTCGAAGACATAAAAACCAGAAAACTCACAAGGGCAGGGTAAGGGGTCCATTTATTGAGCTCCTTCCAGGGAGTGAGCCATCGGACCCTGGGGCGCCTCCCACCTCGGCAGTGCAAGCGAGGCTTTTGTAAGCACACCTTTACATCACCGAGCAAGTTATGATTTCAGATGTGAAACGTGGTACCACATCCACCTGACATACACAAGTTTAGTCCCACCCCAGCGACAGGAATCCTAGTACTTGGAAGGCCAAGACAGGAGGATTGCAGGTTTGAGGCCAGCCTCAGCTACTTCGTGAGGTCCTCCACAACTTAGTGAGACCCTGTTTCAAGATAAAGAATAAAAAGTAGGACTGGGGGTGTGACTCAGAGGTAGAATGCCCCTGGGTTCAATCCCTAGTCACCCTCCCCCAAGAAAGAATTTCCTGAGCTGGGCATGGTGGTACACACTTGTAATCCCAGTATTTGGGAGGCTGAGACAGGAGGTTCCAGGTTCGTGGCCAGCCTCAGCTACTTAGTGAGGCCCTCTGCAACTTAGTGAGACCCTGTTTCAAAATAAAGAATAAAAAAATAGGACTGGGGGTGTAGCTTGGAGGTAGAATGTCCCTGGGTTCAATGCTCAGTACAACAAGAACAACAAAAAGAATTCCCTTTTTCACTTCTGAACACCTTCCGTTGATCACCTCCTCACGTCTAACTAGTAAAACCACCTTGACCTCGAGGTGTAACAAGAGCCTCCACGAAGCCCTCATTTCCATCCAGAGCCTCTCTCAGTACGACATTCCCTCGATCCCCCAGTCTGGTGACTCCGTTATTAAAGGAAATGAGACCATTTCCTCGGCTAAGCGCTTACAAATTGTTTGTTTAGTAATTTTGTCAAAAGATGTTGCCAGCGCTCAAGCTGGTCGGTTTTGGAATCTCCCTCTTTTTCCATTTTTAAAAGGTTGGTTTACACCCGCCCGTCTCTGATGGCTCCTGCCTCTGTAGCCTCCTCCTCCTCCACGGCCCTCAGAGGTCCTTCCCACGCTCTGTGAGCCTTCTGAGCTGAGCTGGGTTCAGGGTGCAGGGCCCTCCCTCCCCGCGGGCAGGATAGTTTCTGAGAGCGCTGGTGTGCGTGTTCTGTTGCTGATCCCTGAGCTTGAGCCTGGCAGAGGCGGCCGGGTTCTTCTGTGTCCGTCCCTCCCCCTTGCTGTGTACAATGAGGCAGAAAGAACAGAAGGATACACTTGGCTGTGGATTCCTGGCATTACTTGGAGAGGTTGTAACTATTTTTAGTGGCAGCTGAAGAGTGAGAAGCAGGATTCCCTGAGACAAAGAGAGAGAGAGAGAAAGAAAGAGAAAATAGATATCGATCAGAGCAGGCGGGAAAGGACCAGGCGGATCAGAGGAAGCAGGAAGACCTGGCTGAGGGGTGCCCCGTGGGGGCAGGGCACGGGCAGCAGGGCGCCCTTCTCAGCCACAATTCCACACCTCACACGTGACACTGAAGCAGAGTGAATCTTCAAGGGACCACTCTGGGCCTGGACAGGAAGGATGTCGGCCACAGCCATTAGAGTGTGACTCTGTGAGACCTCGAGGGAGTTCCTGAACCCTTCTGCGCGTCAGTTTCCTCATCTACAAAATTAGGACAGTAGAATTGGGCATGGTGGCTTATGCCTGTAATCCCAGGGAGGTTGAGACAGGAAGATCGCAGGTTCGAGGACAGCCTCAGCAAGTAGTGAGACTTTCATCAACCTAGTGAGACCCTGTTTCCAAATAAACCGGGCTGGGGCTGTAGCTTAGAGATAGAATGCCTCTGGGTTCAATCCTTAGTACCAAAAAAGAAAAAAAGAAAAAAAATAGAGAAAGTAGTGATGTAGAAGAGATAAGTAGGTAGAAAGGAGACAGACAGGAAAAATAAAATAGAACTTTTTAAAATGTGCTTTTATTGGTGTATTATCATCTCACATCATAAAAAATATAACTTTAATATAAAAAACCTGGAGCTGAAGTAGTTCAGCCTCTACTCCACAAACCAGTTCTCATTCCCAGGCCTGACTCCCCTAAATTCCTGGGAAATCTGTAGATCTTAGAGTTAATGAAAAGAAGCTATAATTGCCCTGTGCATTGATAACAAGACAGATGCAATATTTTTGAGAAACCTATCAATTTAGGACACTCTCCAGTTTGTCTGTCAATCAGCTAACAAGGACCCCAATCAGCCTGAGGACCCTAAGATGGACCAGACCACCAGACCACCAGGAAGCGCCTCGGGACCACCGGACTGAGATCATCCACCCTGACCTCCGACACTGTAAGTCTGCAAATCCATGTCTTCAGCCTCCAGGTGGGAGGCATTCTCTATGACAGCAACAGCAAATGAATATGTAAATAACAGTGTGGATAAACAAAAAGAGTCAGACGCAAACAACTGTGTTTGCGAAGCTTGGCTTTAGCCCGGTCCAGGGCTGATCTGTGTCCTTTGCGTTGGAGACTTGGAGGAGTTCTGTGTTCTGCACAGTCTCCCCTGTCCCTCCTCTTGCTGGGGTCAGCGCTGGGTGTCCAAAGAGGACTCGGAGAGACTCCTGTCTCTCTTTACATCAAATTTCCATTGCACATCCCCGGGGTTGTGCCCGCCTTTCTCTGGACTTTCCCAAATCCTCTCCCAAGGCCAGGTGCATGTGACTAAAACTCAGGGCCAGGAGCCCACGGCAGTGAGGCACGGCCAGTCATCAGCCAGTGGGTGGAACCACAAGAAATTGCCTTTCTTCTAGACCTAAAAAAAAAAAAAAAAAAGTTTCAAGTATCAGCAATTTCATAAAAGTTCAATCTAAGGAAAAAGAAGAGCTGGAAAATAACTGTAGGTTTGAAAAATACAGCAACAAGGAGAAGGGGGGTCACGGTGGAGGGGACTGGACAAGAAAGCAGTAATGAGAAATGCAATGGAGAAAATGACATTGGCCACGTCTTTCTAGATGAAGGAGCCGAGGCTGAGAGAGGCTGAAATCGCCAACTCCAACCAGGGATGAGAAGCGAAGTTTTCTTAGTGCTGAGACTCACCACCCCCATACACACACATACACACACACACAAAACTTTTTTTTTTTGCGGTACTGGGGATTGAACTCAGGGGCATTCTACCTCCGAGCTATACCCCCAGCCCTATTTTTTATTCTTTATTTTGAAACAGAGTCTCACTAAGTTGCAGAGTGCCTCACTAGGTAGCTGAGGCTGGCCTCGAACCTGGATCCTCCAGTCTCAGCCTCCCAAATGCTGACATTACAAGCGTGCGCCACCACACCCAGCTCCACACACAACTTCCAAGTGCAGAAATGATGGAGCCAAAGGAGAATTGCAAAAAGCTACAGGATGTGAACCGGGACGTGGTGGCACACGCCTGTAATCCCAGTACTTGGGAGGCTGCGACAGAAGGATCCCAGGTTCCAGGCCAGCCTCAGAAATGTATAGAGATGTTCAGCAATTTAGTGAGACCCTGTTTCAAATTTTTTTTTTTTTTTTTTTTTTTTTTTTTTTTTTTTTTTTTTTTTTTTTTTTTTTTTTTTTTTTTTTTTTTTTTTTTTTTTGCGGTACTGGGGATTGAACTCAGGGGCATTCTACCTCTGAGCTACACCCCCAGCCCTATTTTGTATTCTTTATTTTGAAACCGAGTCTCACTAAGTTGCAGAGTGCCTCACTAGGTAGCTGAGGCTGGCTGTGAACCCAGATCCTCCTGTCTCAGCCTCCCAAATGCTGGGATTACAAGCGTGCGCCACCACGCCCGGCTCCCTGTTTCAAATTTTTAAAAAATAAGGTTGAGGGTGAAACTCAAGAGGCAGAGTCTCTGGGTTCAATCCCCAGTACCACCACCAAAAAAAAAAAAAAAAAAGAAAGAAAAGAAAAAAAACGGGAGTCCCCAGGAGTCTTCAGCTAGGAAGGGGCTGCATGGGGGGTTGGAGTGACCTAAGACATGAGACCAGTGTAAGGGACAGGGAGTAGCAGGCAGCTTGAAGGGGACGTGTTTGGTCAGCCCTGTGTGTGCAGCAGAGAAGGATGCCGTGAGTTCAGCAGGGGCCCCGGGGCAGAGGTCACCTCGGTTTTGTCCCAGACTCCTTTGCAACCCAGGAATTCTCCGAGCTTGGCCCTGCTGAGCTCCAGCTGCAGATTCTGGGTTGGACGCAGACAGACCCAGCCTCACCCAGGGTCACAGGAACACAGGCGGTGAGCACAGGCGGTGAGGCAGCGCCCTGCCCTGCGCAGCCAGCCGCTGCAGCTGCAGGAAGCCCAGACGCGTGAGGGACGGCCTCTTACACTGTCAGTTCCATCGGAAATCAGGGTCAGAAAATGGCCTCACGTGTGCGTGTGTTTGAGTGTGTGCTCATGAGAGTTCGTGTGCACATGTGTATACTCATTAGAATCCTGCTTCTACCTCTCAGGGGTGCAAAGTGAGATCGGAAGAGAGGGGAACTGGGGCGGGGCGGGGGGGAGGGGGAGTTCTGAGGCCTTGGCGGGCAGCCTTCACCTCTGGAAACGATGCTGAAATATTTCAGCCTCTCTCTCTCCTCCTGGGGCTTTCTGTTTCCTATTTGGTCTCTGGTTTCCAGGCAACACTGAATACCCCCCAAACTCCTGAAAGGCACAGGTCTCCCAAGCTCACATCTGTAAATGAGTTTCCCATCTGTCTCCGGGGTCTCCAGGGGCAGCCCATCCATTGCGCCGTCTCCAGAGGACCAGAGCAGAGGCCTGTGGCTGGAGGTGTGTGCATGCCTCTTTCTCTGTAGGCTCCTCCAGTTTAATGAATCTTCCTGCAAAGTCCGTCTGGCTGGATCTGGGCGGGGCGGGAGGGGAGCAGGAGATTTAGGGTTTTCTGCTTTGAGTTAGTAAGGAACTCAGTCTTCGAAGCAGGGTGGAGAATGAGAGGAGCTGGGCCCCTGGAGAGCTGTAGGCTGCCTTCCTCTCTCTCAGGGGGGAGGTGAGGAACTGCTTTCTACTTGCAAGAACTCTGGTGGGCTCCGGAGGACTTGAGACTTCCTTAGCTGCCTGGTGAACAGGAGTGCAATATGAAATCAGAGGGGGCAGAGTCTTGAATGATCGCCATTTATGATTTTTTTTTTTAGCATTAGCATATAGGTATGCAGAGTTTCCAAAGTCAAATATTACTTCAGGAGGCTTAGAACAAAATAGCAGCCCTCTGCTGCTCCTGTCCACTTCTCAGTCCCAAACTGAGGGGGCGGTCTCCTTTATTTCCTTTCGTTATTTTTAAAAATTGACCTCAACAAGCCGGGCGTGGTGGCGCACGCTTGTAATCCCAGCATTCGGGAGGCTGAGATCAGAGGATCCGGGTTCTCGGCCAGCCTCAGCTCCTAGTGAGGCACTCCGCAACTTAGTGAGACCCGGTTTCAAAATAAAGACTAAAAAATAGGGCTGGGGGTATAGCTCAGAGGTAGAATGCCCCTGAGCTCAATCCCCAGTACTGCAAAAAAAAAAAAAAAAAAAAAAAAAAAATTGACCTCAACATTTAAAAGGCTATTAATCTTGCTTTTTTTTTTTTCACATTCTTTTTGACTTCTGCCACAAAAGACAAGGATTTCTCTCTCTTACATACACCTTCCTACCCCTGGGTACACGTTTGCTAACTTCCACCTTCCCACCTGAGGGCGAGTTGTCTGGCTGGAGAGGGTGGTAACCAGCACCAAAGCACAGATGGAGCCAGGTGTGGTGGCGCATGCCTGTGATTCCAGTACTTGGGAGGCTGAGACTGGAGGATCGTAGATTCAAGACCAGCCTCAGCAACCTAATGAGAGCCTGTTTCAAAATAAAAAATAAGCCAGGTGTAGTGGCACATGCTTGTAATCCCAGTACTCGGGAGGCCGATACAGGAGGATCGTAGGTTCAAAGCCAGCCTTGGCAACTTAGTGAGGCCCTCTGCAACTTAGTGAAACCCTGTTTCAAAATAAAGAATAGCCGGGCGTGGTGGTGTGCACTTGTAATCCCAGTACTTGGGAGGCTAAGACAGGAGGATCCGGGTTCTTGGCCAGCCTCAGCTATTTAGTGAGGCCCTCCGCTACTTAGTGAGACCCTGTTTCCAAATAAAGAATAAAAAATGGGGTTAGGGGTATAGCTCGGAAGTAGAATGCCCTTGGGTTCAATCCCCAGTACCACAAAAGACAGAAGAGAGAGGGAGGGAGAGAGGGAGGGAGAGAGAGAGAAAAAAAGAAAGGAAGAATAAAAATGGGACTGGGGTGTAGCTCAGAGGTAGAGGGTTCAATCTCCAGTACCACCAAAAATAAGTAAGTAAGTAAGTAAATAAATAAATAAATAAATAAATAAATAAATAAATAAATAAAATAGGGCTGGAGGTGTAGCTCAGAGGCAGAATGCCTCTGGGTTCAATCCCCAATCCCCAGTCCACTAAAAAAAAAAAAAAAAAAATAGAATTGTGTTTGGTTTGCTTTATTCTCTATGTACATATAAGAACTGACACCAGGTGACTGGCCGGTTTGCGGTTTCCTCTTTGACATCTCTCGGTCCCCAGCCCTCGGCCTCCTGCTCTTATCTGGACCTCCCGGCTCAGCCCCCAGGGCTTCTCCTCCACCTCACTCTGGAGATTTCTGTCCCTCTCGGGTCTACCCACCTTTCCCTGTCTTGGTTTCCTCTTCATTTTGGCTTTAAAGAAAGTGACTTCTGAATGTGTCCCCTAAACCCTGAACACAGAGCGGAGCTTATTTTTGCTGTGTGTTCAGTGGTTTCCTGCACTCCGCCATCTTGGGCGGTCTCGGGGGTCCAGTTGCGCTGTTCTGGGCATGGAAGCAGACTCGGGTGCCACTGGCAGTCTCTACACAGTGACCAGCCCTGAGACCTGCTTATTTTGTCTTTTCTCTTGAGTTGGTGAGTTTTTCTGGCGATTCCTCCAGTCTCCAACCTGGAAGGTGGCAGCCGGGCTGCTCAGGACCAAACAGCGGAGGCTCCCTGGGTCTCCGGTCAGGGTGGCCTAGTGCGTCAACTGCCTCGATTTCAGAGCATGGCTTTCTCCACCCTCCTCTGTGCCCCAGAAACCCGCTCTGTCTGGTCTTTTCCCCTGAAGAACGAACTTCCTATCTCCTGCTAAAAGTGGGGAAGAGAGGTGAGCTGCAGGGTTGGCACACAGACTTCTGTCTGCCCTGTCCACCCCACCTCTCCGGGCTGAGCGAGCCCGCCTCGTCCATCTTCCTCCAGGCCCACATCTTCCTTCGGCACAGCCGTTGAGGTCTCTGGCTTTGTCCTTGGGAGTTTACACCTTTCTTATTTCTCAATAAAGCCTCTCAGATGGAGTTTGGGGAGGGAGGAGAGGCGGGCATATGTTTTCAATCCATTGGCATTTGGCCAGAAGTTCTCGTTTTTTCTTTTTCAAAGACAAGAGACTATGTCTGTGTCAGTTGCCAGCTCTTTCGTAAGATCCACCCCAACCGCTTGTGGATTCCCTTATCTATCTATTTGTTTAGCCAGTATTTTTGAGTGCCCCACCCTGGCCCTGCAATCCTGTGGAACACTCTTGTAAACACTCCTCTTAGAGCCTAGCATGATAAGGCTTGTAATTGACAGATCTGGGACTCAAAGCTGAGTTTTTGAATCTGGCCCAGAGCTCTTTCCAAGATGAGAAAGCAAGTTAAAAAAATCAATTTTCTAGCTAGGTGTGATGGTGCATGCTTGTAAGCCCAGCAACCTAGTGAAGCCTTCTGCAACTTAGTGGGACCCTGTTTCAAAATTAAAAAAATAAAATAGGGTGGAGGGTATGACTCAGAGGTAGAATGCCCCGGGTTCAATCCCCAGTACACACACACACACACACACACACACACACACACAAACACACACCTCTGCCTTCCCACCTGGGGGTCCTGGGTGCCTAGATGACCCCTTACATGTCCAGGTCGCTAGATGACCATCAAGATCCTCTCTGATTCTCGGTTTCCAGATTCAGTAATTTTAACCCATCAACCCAAACACAAATATGCCGTCAGGACCTGAGCTTCTGCCTGCAACAGTATCTTTCAGGAGAAATCAGAGAACCTGACAGTTCTCCCAGCCAGCCTCCTTGCTCCATAAAACTGGATTCTTGCCAGACAGGGTGGCCCCCACCTGTAAACCAAGTATTTGGGGAGGCTGAGACAGGTGGGGCCAGCCTCAGCCACCAGCTGCCCCAGCTCCTCTCCCATCTCCACATCTCAGAGCTTCAATGCTAGCTCCGTTTTCCTCTGAAATATGAGGATGGGCTTCAACCCTTTGGTCACAGCTAAAGGTGGACCGTGGACCTCTGTGACCTTGTCACTCTGTGGCACCCAAGTGGGAGGAAGAAGGTAAGGGCGGGTTAGGGGAGCTGGTTTCGTTCCCTGGGGCCTGCTCTGCCTTCCTTCTGGAAAGAGAGGAAACTCCTCCCCGGTCCTGGAGGAAGAGAGGTAAGAGCGGTGATCCCAAGCTGGGCTGCGTCTCCATGGAGTTAAAGAAGCTCTGACCTCAGGATCCCTCACCTGCAAGCACCCTTCCAAGTTCCTGGGAGAGGACCCAAGCAGTTAGTTTAAGGGTTAAATGAGAGATGTGTGCACCTATGCCTTTACCAGCTTGAGCGAACCTAACAAAGATGTATGATTACAATGCACCAATAATAATAAAAAATAAAATAAAAAAAGAAGCTCAGCTAGGTAGCTGAGGCTGGCCTCGAACCCGAACTCGAGACCTCAGGATCCTTCGCCTGCAAGCACCCTTCCAAGTTCCTGGGAGAGGACCCAAGCAGTTGGTTTAACCCTTGGAAAAGCGTGCTGTGTTAGCCACAATCAATTAAGAGTCAGCCCACTCTGGTGTCTCTTGGCGACACTTCCTGTAATGTTAGATGGTGTTTGGAGTGGCTGTGGGCATGTTTAGTACCTGGCTACGGGGAAATTGAGTGGAGTGCATTTATTTATGTAACTTGCAGTCTCTTCTGTTAAATTAAAATTAGGCCTGAGGATGCCTCTGTACTTAAAGTCCTTATGTAACAAACTGCCACCTAATGTGGTCCATCGGCCAGCTGAAAGCCTAATGGAAGAGTACACTCTCGTCACAAAGAGCTGAGTCCTGGCCACTCCCAGAAGCCCAGCTCTGTGCCGTCATAGGTGGCCAGCGGATTCAAATTAGGCAAAACACCTAGCTGTAACCAATTAAGAGGTCTCGAACGTCACTTCCATTTTTACTTCATAAATGCAATCTGAGCGCATCACAGCCCCAGAATTCTTTGAGCCCGTTCTGATTCTAAGGACTATCCAGGTCTAGAATCATGAACAAAGGCCAGTTGCTATCTTCCAATTTGTTGTGATTTGTCTTTTGACACTTCCTAGTATAGTTGAATAGTTTCAGTGTAAGAATGGCTTCTAGGAATATCCCTACCGGCCACGCCACTGACTTATGACCACAGGTCATATTGTAGCACGTTAGGGTTTGGATTTAAAATAGCTTCAACGCCTCATGTGTTAGACAAGCCATGTTCAGAGGTGAGGTGGGCCTCGGCTGTGGGGAAGGGTCTCTGGGCTGTGGCTGGGGACAGTTTTCATAGCTCGCTCGCTCTCTCTCTCTCTCTCTCTCTCTCTCTCTCTCTCTCTTTCTCTCTCTGTCTCTCTCTCTTCCCAGTCATTATGCCCTGAAGACCTGCAGCCCCAGCTCCTGCTTGGAAGCCGGTCTCCTATGGACTGAAATCTTCAGAATTGAAATCTTCAGAATTGAAATTCTTCTCCCTCTAAGGTTTGCACGTCAGGTGCTGGGATTGCAGCGGTGGCGATGCTGGCTAAAGCACTGGGTGATGTGACCTTGGACATCGGCCCGGGAAGCAGGTGGAAGTGCAAGAGAAACGGGGCTCTTGAGGTCAGAGGCCAGTTTGTGGAAAATTCTTCCCGCCATTGCAAATGTCAAAGGCAAGATTCTATTCTTATTGATGACTAGTCAAAGTTTTCTTCTCCTGGGATGTCCTTCTTTCTTGTCAGGAATATATACAGCATATACAAATAGAAGCATATCATATGTTTTGTTTTTCTCTGTCAGGATTGACAAAATAGATGTATCAAATTTTGGAGTGGGTAAGCATAAACCTGCAATGGTATTACCCAAAACTTTGATAAACCACGCTAGAGGAATGAGTGGATTATCTTTCTAGTCTTTCTATAGAAAATGATATTATAAAATTGTTGGCATATGAAATGGTTAGGGAAGAGGATACAGCCAAAAACACAGAATAGATTACAGAGGTACGTCAAACAGGATTTTGTGACGTTTGTGGTATTTGTCTGCCTTTAAAAATGTATAATTTTGCCGGGCGTGGTGGCGCATGCTTGTAATCCCAGCATTTGGGAGGCTGAGACTGGAGGATCCGGGTTCGCAGCCAGCCTCAGCTACCTAGTGAGGCACTCCGAAACTTAGTGAGACCCGGTTTCAAAATAAAGAATAAAAAATAGGGCTGGGGGTGTAGCTCGGAGGTAGAATGTCCCTGAGTTCAATCCCCAGTACCGCAAAAAAAAAAAAAAATGTATAATTTTCTTTTTCTGTGTGTATGTAGTACTGGAGATGGAATCCATTTATCCTCTGAACTACACCTCTGCCCTTTTTTCTTATTTTTTTTTCTATTTTGAAACAGTGTCTTGCTAAGTTACTACAATTCTTGAACCTGCAATCCTCCTGTCCCAGCCTTTCAAGTACTGGAATCACAGGCATGCACCACTGTGCCTGGCTAAAATTAAATAAATAAATTAATTAGTTAATTAATTGTTAGTTAAATAAATTAATTAATTAACTTATTTATTTATTTATTTATTTTGTGATACTGGGGATCAAACCTAGGGGCAGTCTACCTCCAAGTCACATCCCCAGCCCTATTTTTCAGTCCTTATTTTGAAACAGGGTCTCACTAAGTTTCAGAGGGCCTCACTAAGTAGCTAAGGCTGGCTACGAACCTACGAGTCTCCTGTCTCAGCCTCCCAAGTAGTGGGATTACAAGCGTGTACCATCACACCCTGCTGGAAAAATTTATAAGTTGATGCAATCTATTTTCTCATTCTAAATAATTATTTACTTTTACACCTAATTTTGTACTTGTAATTTTATGTTATTTTTCTTAAAGAGATCTCCAAGTTGTATAAGCTTTAGATCCCCCAAAACCTAGATCTACGGCTGGGCCCGGGTGTGGCTTTATATCAGCAGCCAATCGAGGGTGTCAGGGCTCCCTGGAGTCTACTCCCCACCCCTCCCCCAGGATCCCCATCCTATCTTTATTTCTTGGCCTTGCGAGCCATCAATAACCTGAGTTTGGGGACCCCTCATCCCCTGGGGACAGTAGGCCGTGTGAGCTGGTGAAAGGAGCATTTGCTGGGTGGACTAGGGGCTTTCCCCCAGCAAAACCTCGTCTGGCAGGGAGGTTGGCCACTGTGTTAACATCTGCCACCCTCCTGGTGCAGGGTGAGCCCAGCCCTGTGCCCGGCCTGTAGCCATGGGTACCCTTAGCGCCCGAGGCTGAGTCTCCTGCAGTCATTAAAACCAGGACCAGGCCAGGTGTGGTGGTGCACATCTGTAATCCCAGTACTTGGAAGGCTGAAACAGGATCGTCGCAGATTCAAAGACAGCCTTAGCAAGTAGCAAAGTTCTCAGCAACCTAGCGAGATCCTGTTTCAAAACAAAATAAAAAATAGGGCTGAGGGGTGTAGCTCGGAGGTAGAATTCCTCTGGGTTCAATCCCAGTACCCCTCCCCCCAAAATAGGGCTGAGGGTTTATAGTAGTGGGAGTGCAGCTCAGAGGTGGTATGCCTCTGGTTCAATCCCCAGTACCAAAACCAAAACAGAAACCAGGACCGGCAGGGTGGCCCATGGACTTGAACTTGCCTCACTGAGACCCAGCCCCGGTCCACAAGAGCACGTAACTGTCTCTAACCAAGTGCGACACCAGTGGCGCAGGACATCTGTACGCCCCGGGAGGCTCCTCTCTGGTCACAACATTGACTTCTCCCTCACCGTTGGGTCCCTTTGCTCCAACTCTGCAGAAAAGAGTGCAGAGAGCCATGGGTCAGGCAAGCCCGAGAGGACAGTGACCCCGTGTGGCCACCTGCGGAAGTGCAGCACACAGGGAGAGGAAAGAAGTCTGCGGATCCTCCTTTGGCCCTTTGACCTCAGCCAAATGAGGTCAGGCCTCCCCTGAGGGTCCCCGGATCTCCCTTGTCACAGCACAGGCCTCTGGGGAAGGAGCTGGCTCCATCGGGGCCTATGACCTGTTCTCTTCTGGTGACATGTCCCCATCAGGCACGCTCAACTCAGAGTTATTATTGGGTTGCAGCTTCACGGACCATTTGAGTCCATCTGGGGAAGGTAGGCAGGAGAGGGGAGAAGGAGGAGGAGGAGGAGGAGGAGGAGGAGGAGATGATGTGAGACAAACTCAAAGAACAGGATGGACTTTGGCAGGACCATGCCTGTTCCTCCTGGGACCACAAGGGCAAGGTCGCCAATAGAGTGTGATCTGTTAATAATGTGGAATAAGCCGGATGCAGTGGTGCATGCCTGTGATCCCAGTACTTGGGAGGCTGAGACAGGAGGATTGCAGGTTCAAAACCAGCCACGGTAACTTAGCAAAGCTCTCAGCAACCTAGTGAGACCCTGTTTCCAAATAAGAAATAAAATTGGGCTGGAAGTGTAGCTTGGAGGTAGAATGCCTCTGGGTTCAATACCCAGTACCAAAATAAATAAATATAAAAATAAAAATAAAACAGGGCTGATGGTGTAGTGCACACCCCTGGGTTCAATCCCTGGTAACACACACACACACACACACACACACACACACACACACACGATGCTGAAACAAAACAATGTGTATTGTTCTGCCTTATGTAGAGCCCTGCTATGTGGGCTCCTGGAAGCCTCCGTGAAGGTCACTGTGTCCCAACAAAGACTTTATGGCACTTGAAAGGATCTGCGTAAATGGTTAAGAAGAAAGCAAATTTAGACACTGGGCCTCTTCCAGTGCAAGAAGAAGAGCCATTGGGTATGTGATTTAAAGCTGTTGGAACAAAAAGAATAGACATTCATTCATTTAATCACCCAATATTAGTTCCACATCTGAGCTTCAGATTTGCCTACCATGTTGGAGACGTCTCTTCTCCAAAGTAGCTATTTACACGAGCTTATGTGCATGGAAGCTTGTGAGGTCAAATGAAAGAGGTGCAGGCCTGTGACCCCAGTACTTGGGAGGCTGAGACAGGAGGATCACAGGTTCACGGCTGGCCTCCGTAACTTAGGGAGACTCTCCACAACTTAGCAAGACCCTGTTTCAACATAAAAAATGTAAATAAATAAAATGGGGCTGAGAGGGTAGCTCAGAGGTAAAATGCCCCTGGATTCAATCTCCAGTACGATAGATAGATAGATAGATAGATAGATAGATAGATAGATAGAAGAGGTGGGGTTTTTTTGGGGGGGTGTTTTGCTTTCTGCAGTCATCTCCAAAAAGAAAGAGGGAAAATTGGGCAATGGAAAAGATGGTGAGATATCTGGGCCCATCCCAGCTGGACCAGAGGAGTAAGCTAGTGCCGGAGGCTCCCGGCCGTCTCTGAGGACCGCAGGTGTCAGCGCAGGGACAGTCCGAGTCAACTTGTGGAACCCAGGGTTGGGGGATGGGCCATTCTTCCCTCCCGTGGCCCTGCGTCTGCTCAACCCCAGTCTTTCGGCAGCAGCAGCATCAGGGACAGCAGAGGAAGAGTGTCACTTTGGTTTTCTGGCTTGAATGGTGGGGGCAGCACTGTTCAAAAGCATGAGAAATATAGCGAGAAGAACAATCTCAAAGCAAGCGGGGCGCGTTCGCCCATGGAGACTCCTTAGCATGCGGGGTGGAGTGAGGCTTGGGGAAAACACAGCAGGGTTTCACCTGGTCCCCCCCACAGGGAGCCAGCTCAAGGTCTCGTGACCCTGAGACAGGAAATAGGAACAGGTGCACAAAGTCCAGGTGGGGTTCAGGGTCAGGGAAGACAGAGGATAAGAACCCAGATGCGCCATGATAAGTTCAAAGCTTCTGAGGCCGACAATCAGAGAGAAGACGGCGGTCTCCAACGGCACATCCTTGACCCAGCGTCAAGGCGAAATTTACGCATGTATGGTTTTGCGTTCCGAGGCTGGCTGGCTTCCGGAAGTTAAACCATAAAATCATAAAATGTTTGTGGCTGGGTCCGACTTCCTACCCATTTCTATATGCCACGTCCCCAGCCCGGTGTCTAATTCAGAGTGGATGCTGAGTCAGCATTTTTTGGGGGGCAGGAAGATCAATGAATGAAACAAATGTGCTTGGAATGGTGCTGATTTTTTATTTACCTCCTGGCCAAAATGGCTAATTCAGCCCCTTCTTACTACATGTAATTGTTATTATCCTCATGAGTGTGCCCACAAAGCATGTAGTAACTCCCTGGTTCTCCCAGACTTTGGGGAAATTGATGCTTTGGTGATGGAGGGAGGAACACTTTTGTTTGTTTTTGATGAGAAGTCAACCATGGCTCCCATGGGGTGGCCTCCAGAAATTCCTTGTCATTAATGGGATTGTGTGTGTGTGTGTGTGTATACACACACTAATGGGATATTAGTATATATAAGTATATATTAGTATATATATATGCATATATATATACTAATAGGATTGTGTGTGTGTGTATATATATATATATATATATATATTTTTTTTTTTTTTTTTTTTTTTCCTGCTAAATCCAGACTATAGAGGAACAGGCCTTGCCCCATCTTTCCAGCAAGAGGAAGTATAGTCTCACCTGGAACCTGGCTGGCCGGGCCTGGTCTTCGGTGGCCAAGGTGGACTTTAGCCAAATAAGCAGAGCAGTGAGAGGCCCCCGTGGTCTGGGGAGCCCTGGGAAGGGGAGAGCGGTCCTGAGGTGTAGCTTTGCCATGGAGACCTGGCCTGTCTCAGACCTGTCAGATGCGCGCCTAGCTCTTCCTGGCTGGCTGCTCCAGCCTCTCTTCCTGCCGCCTCGGGAGCGCTCCGGCCCTTCTGTTCCCTTCTTCTCTGGATGTCTCTACCGTTGCTCGTCTGGCCCCCGGCCATGTGCCCTCCACTCCACGCCGAGGCCCAACTGCTTCAGGTTTATAAGCGGTGATGGCCTGGGGCCCTTCATGCAAGTCATCACTCAAGGAACTGTCATCGAGTCCCCAATATGTATCGAGCCCTTTTCTAGGCACTAGAGACATGGCGCAAACAAGACAGACCACCTTCCCCATGTCACACAGCTTAGACTGCAGTGGGGAAGGGTGCTATGTCATTGCTAAGGGAATGAACGTGCCCAGAACTTCTGGAACAGTACCCACACAGGGCCCTCCGCTAGGAGAGGGCTGTTTACTCCACCTGCCTCAGCGTCCAGAAATTTTACTCAGCTAAAGCCCGGTGCGTGTGAACCACCGGAACAGTCAGGAGCACTTCAGAGGTTGCTGTAGATCACATGCACTCCTTCGTGGGGTCCTCATGAGGACCACGAGGACCCCGAGGAACAGTTCCTAGTATTAGACCACTTTACAGAAGAGGGAGCGGGTAAGAGATTGAACAACGTGGCCGGGCTCACCCAGCTGTGCTTTGGCAGTGCTGGGATTGGAACCCGCACATCTGGGGATGGCACTCAGGGACGGAGAAGGAAAGCCATTTCATCAAGAGATAATATGCCATGCTGAGGTGTGGAGGAGAAGACTGGGGGGGAGTGAGGAGGGTCCAGATGTTTGTTGTGCTGATTCCTCCTCTTCCTAAACCAGGTGTGTGTGCGTGTGTGTGTGTGCGTGTGCGTGTGTGTGTGTGTGTGTGTGTGTGTGTGTGTGAACCTATGGCTAGCACCAGTTCTTCTCTGCAGCTTTTGCTGATTTTTGCTCCTAATGCTGGGAAGGGAGGTCACTTAGGTGACTGTCTGATGGTATTGCCTATGGGACAGCCCTACTTAACGACATTTGTAAGACCCGTGTTACAGCTCCTTGAAGCAACTCTCTTCAGGATCTAGGCTGATCTAGGATGTTGTTTTCACTAATGGAAATCGGGCATCTACTATGTATGGGTCACTGTGTTGCGCCCGTTGAAATAGGAACTACATGTTTTGCCTTTGGGAAAGGCCAACCTGACTTTAAAATGTTCAAGGGAATCTGCTGGGGCGGGGGGCATGGTGGAGCACATCTATAATCCCAGTACTTGGGAGGCTGAGAAAGAAGGACTGCAGGTTTGAAGACAACCTCAGCAGCATAGCAGTCCTTAGCAACCTGGTAAGTCCCTGTTTCAAAACAGAAATAATTTTAAAAGGATTGGGGTTGTGGCTTGGATGTAGAATGCCCCTGAGTTCAATCACCAGTATAAAAAATAAAGTAAAAAGAGCCGGCATGGTGGCGCACGCTTGTAATCCCAGTACTTGGGAGGCTGAGCCTGGAGGATTCGAGTTCTCAGCCAGCCTCTGCTACTTAGTGAGGCCCTCTGCAACTTAGTAAGACTCTGTTTCCAAATAAAGAATAAAAAATAGGAGCCAGGCGTGGTGGCGCACGCTTGTAATCCCAGCATTTGGGAGGCTGAGACCAGAGGATCCAGGTTCGAGGCCAGCCTCAGCTACCTAGTGAGGCACTCCGCAACTTAGTGAGACTCGGTTTCAAAAATAAAGAATAAAAAATAGGGCTGGGGGTATAGCTCGAAGGTAGAATGCCCCTGAGTTCAATCCCCAGTTCCGCAAAAAAAAAAAAAAAAAATAGGACTGGGGGTGTGGAATGTGCCTGGGTTTAATCCCTAATATGGTTAAAAAAATTAAAAATAAAATAAAAATAGAAAAATAAAGCAACACTTCCCACCAAAATGACAAACATTTGGAAACCGGCAAAAGTGAGAGGAGCCGTGGGAACCCTATTCTGCTGCCGAGGGCCGGCGTGAGCGCAGCCACTCCGGGCAGCTCCTCAGCGGTGTCCAGGGATGGTGAGCACGAGCCAGCGAGTCCACGCCTCGCCGTGTACTTGGAGCTGTGCATCAAAAGACATGTAGAGGAAGGCTCGTCACAGCACTTTTCATAACAACCCAAACGTCCAGCACCGTGGGATGTGTCACAGCTCCGAGCTGTGGCAACTGTGCGGACGGCTTCCTCAACAGGAGGAAGGAAAGCACAACCACGCGACTCCATTAGGTATCCATTCATAGGACGAAGTTCACAAACAGGCAAAACTCAGCTGTGTTGCCTTTGAAAGCCAGGATCACGTTAACTTTTTTTTATTATTATTAATAGTGGTAACGGAACCCAGGAGTGTTCTACCCCTGTGGTATACCCCAGCCCTATTTTATTTTGAAACAGGGCCTTGCTAAATTGCTGAGGCTGGCCACGAACCTTCCATCCCCCTGTCTAAGCCTCCCAAGTACTGGGATTACAGGCGTGGGTCACCACACCCGGCTCTGAGCACCTTGTCTTTTTTTTTTTTTTTTTTTTTCAGCACGGATTTTGTATACATTTCTTGAGTACAACAGGGTTACATAGACATTTATGACATATCAATCATTGTCAGATCACAAATAGCACCACTTCTTCGTTTTACACGTATAGCCCACATTCTTAACATAGCCTGGTTAAACAAACTTTCTAGAGTCATAAAACCATAAGCATCTTGTCTTTTTTTTAATGGTTTCTCCTGGCATGGTTGCCAGACTTAGCAAATAAAAATATTGCATTCTTATTCTAGACAACTGTTCTTTGTTTGAAATTCAAGTTTAACAGGGCATCTTGTGATTTATCAAGAAACCTACTCCTAAGTCCTCACTGCTATGTGAGGTGAGAGAACAAGTACCCTCAAGGCCGGCAGTAGTTACTCAATAAACACTGAGCGAATAGTCTACTACACAGACCCGTGAGCAGCATTTGGTACACCTGACTGGAATGGGGACGGTGTTAGAAGTCACCCTTTGTGCCTAACGCAGGGCTTGGCTATGGGCAGCCTGGGGGTGACTTGGGGAGTGCTTAGCTGCCTCTTACAGTCTCTACCAGTGCCATCGACCCCAAGTAATAACAAAATAACAACATCAAAATTAATGAGGTGCAATATATAATAATATGGAAAACCAACATTTTCTCAATCTTGTGTATAGTACATGCATAAAAGCATCTTTGGGAAACTTCCCTGTTTTTTTGTTTGTTTGTTTGTTTTGGGTTTTTTTTTGCAGTAATGGGGATTGAACTCAGGGGCATTCTACCTCCGAGCTATACCCCCAGCCCTATTTTTTATTCTTTATTTTGAAACCGGGTCTCACTAAGTTGCGGAGTGCCTCACTAGGTAGCTGAGGCTGGCCGCGAACCCGGATCCTCCGGTCTCAGCCTCCCGAATGCTGGGATTACAAGCGTGCGCCACCACGCCCGGCTACTTCCCTGTTTTTATAGTCTGCAGTGTGCACACTTAAGAAAACCCTGCTTCCCTGGCTAACCCCTTCCAACCGGCCAGGCGAGCTCTCCTAAACCCCTCCCTGGTGGAATTGTGGAGCTGGCACAGATAGCTGGCAGGTAGGGTGTGCTACTTGTAGGACGGGCAGGAAAAGACTGCACTGTGATTCTGGGCCTACGTGTCCGTCTCTGCGCTGAACTGGCCCCTCCGCAGGACAGCATGGTGACCTGCCTGGCCTCAGACCCCACGAGAGGCAGCAGCTCAGGAAATGCAAGTTGAAAGTCTCAGAGAGCAGCAGAGCAAGCCGGGCCTGGTGGGGATGCTTGTAATCCCGACACTTGGGTGGCTGAGACAGGAGGATTGCAGGTTGGAGGACAGCCTCAGCAACTTAGTAAGGCCCTCCGCAACTTAGCCTCCTGGAGGTCAAAGATCCAGGTGAGGCCGGGGGACAGAGGGTCGCTGGGTAGGGCCCAGGCTGTGAATAAGCCCAGTCTTCTGGGGCGTTCACAAAGGAGCACTGTCCCAGCAGCCACGGCCTCTACCGGTTTCAACCCCACAGGAGAATGTTTTTGCATGACCTCTTTTAAGCTTGAAAAAGGACAAGGAAAGGCACTGTATGGAGTGTTCTACTTTAGACTTTTTTTTTTTTTCCATGTCTACAAACTATTGGATGTTGAAAACCTTGCATTTACTTGTGAATCGCCCGTCTGTGTTGCTGTAGGGAGGAGGGTAAATGCTCCGAGGGTCAAAACTGTTTTCATTTTCTGTGCTTTCCACTGAGCGTCCTGTATTTATGCCTGCGTCATTACATCATTTGTCGGTGCATTTTATTATAACCTGAGGTGTGGAAAACTGCCTGCCTTCATGTTATGCACTGGAGCTGGGCAGACCAAGACACCACACAGTCCCCACTGGACAGGATCCTGGGGGAGCACTGACCTAGCTATGAGAAGGAGCACTGAAACACCATATGCAGTAGAGTCCAAGATGATTTCAAAGGCGTGTAATTCATTATTAGCACACCATTTACTTATATGCAAGGGAAACCCATAATAGGTTTAGTTCACCTATCGAAGGCAAAAAATTAGCTGAGCATGGTGGTACACACCTATAATCCCAGTACTTGGAAGGCTGAGACAGGAAGATCACAGGTTCCAGACCAGCCTCAGCAACTTAGGGAGATACTCAGCAACCTACTAGCAAGACCCTATTTCAAGACAAAAAAAAGAAAACAATAAAAGGGCTGGAGGTGTAGCTCGAAGGTATAATGTCCCTGGGTTCAATCCCAGTGCCACTAAAAAAGAAAAGAAAAAAACCCAGAAATTAGGAGTATAATGCAAGAAAGAAAAGAGAGAAGGACAAACTGCAGATGAACTGAAAATAAAGCGCTGGGCCCTTTCTTGGGTGAGCTGCTGCTGAGCCGGCAGCTGGCTAAGGAGGCAGTGAGGTAGTTCTGCCCTTGGCAGCTGGATGGGTCATTAATGAAGATAATTCCAGTTGTTGATGACTTTTTCAGAAGCCCCTGGGAACATAACTGTGCTGTGTATGTGGCAAGCTGTCTCTGCGTCATGGCCGTCAGGGTGCGGGAGCGCCTCCAGCTCCGTCATGCAGGCCCGCACCATGACCTTTATAAAAATTCCCCACAGCAAACAAAGGCAAAGAACCTGAACGTCCAACAAAAGGACACAGACCAAATAAATCACAGCGCATCGCCAGCGTAGAATACTAACGATCTTTGAACACGTTATGGTAATTTAAGAAAATGTTGTCATGGAAGAATATGTAATAATGTGATACCTTGCTCACAGCATACATTAACTTAATCAAAAGGAGGTTTTAGGGCTCAGGAGATTTGGCTCAGCGGTAGAGTACTTGCCCATCAGGTGTGAGGTCCTGGGTTCAATCCCCAGCACTGCAAAAGCGATAAATAAAAGTGAAAAACAGATTTCAAGAGAATATGTACAGGGCCTTGTGGTAAAAGATGGCAGAATGAACACGTATGTACTTTTGGTTCCCAGCCCCACAGAAAGAATGCCAGGATTATTGTTGTTGTTGCTTTTTGTGGTACTGGGGATTGAACCCAAGGCCATTCTACCTTTGAGCTAAACTCCCAGCCCTATTTTATGTTTTGTTTTGAAACAGGGTCTCACTAGGTTGCTAAGAGTCTTGCTAAGTTGCTGCGGCTGTCTTCCAACATGCAATCCTCCTGTCTCAGCCTTCCAAGTGCTGGGATTATTGGCATGCATTACCATGCCCAGCTAATGAAAGTATTCTTCTTGAAGGCAGCATATAGATGGATTCTGTGTTTTGATCCATTTTGCCACCCTGTGCCTTTTTATTGGGGAGTTGAGACCGTTTATGTTCAGTGTGAGTATTGAGAGATGATTTTTAATTCCTAACATTTTGGGTTTTGACTTCTGTTTGCAGTAGTGTTTGTTCTTCTTTGCTTAGTTGTTTGCTTCCTGGAAATTA
>PVLC010000653.1:143347-189541 GCA_004027655.1 Graphiurus murinus | reverse complement strand
GAGCATGATGTACTTACAAGATCACATCAAAGTCAATCACTAAACTGACCAGGAGATAGGGGGAGGGTGGGTGGGAATTGGGGAAGGGTTAATGAGAAATATGTGCATAGATGTCTTTACCTGTACTAGCTTGTACCCAACAAAAATGTGTGATTAACCCTGTTGTACCCAAGAAATGTATAAAAATCCATGCTAAAAATAAAAAACAATAATAATAGTAAAAAAAAAAACATGCAAAAGAAACTAAAAAAAAAAAGAAACTTTAGAGGTACACCAGGTCTTTTTTCTCTTTCAAGGATGTATTTTTTTTTACCTATTGTCTCTCATAGATGGTCAGCTTCTTTGAAAGCAGGGACCTTATCTACTCATCTTTTTAATTTCTCAGAAATAAATACAAATATTAGTCTACCAATTGTAGGTGCTGAAGCAATGTTAGTCAAATCGAATTTAAATTGGACACTGATACAACAACAAATAAATAAGGGCCACCTGGCATAGCATTGATGATGATTTATGTGCTTGCATTAATCATGCTTTGAAAATCATAGGTTGTCTCCCTCCCCATATTGCTCTCTCCCTCCTCTCCCTGGGCATAATAGTGAGATGCATACAGACCCAACAATGTTATGTGCTTATATGAATCTATCACTGCGAATCTCATATACAATCTAACACTATGAATTTCATGTATAATATCACATACAATTAAAATGCACCAATTAAAAATTTAAGAAAAATAAGCAATAAGTAAAAGAAAAATACAGGTTGATTTAGAATTCAAACTCTTAAAAAAAATCCTTGGGTGAATGCACATGACTACTTTCATGCCAGAGCACACATTCTAGGTCGAATTAAAGGAGGAAAGCATGGCCAAAGGCAGGAATAGTCTGGCTTCATGATGATGTAAGTGTTGCTGTTGGAAGGATTCCTTTTCACATGACAATGAATACAGTGTGACACTATGCATGTGGGCAATTCATCCAAGAATCCCACAGTGATTTCTAACAAGGGATTCTTGGTCTTGCTTGATAGCTCAGAAAAATAAGCATAGAGCAATGGGTGGTTTGCCCGAGTCAAAAGACAAATCATTTGGATGAGCTGAAAACAGAAGCTCAAGTCTCAAAAGATACCTAGGGCTTGGCTTCTAGACAGATCCTGAATCAGACCAAGTTCTGCCATCATCCACCTGCCCACGCCTCCACATCCCTCGCCTGGGTTACTGCCATGGCCTCTCTCCTTGCTCTCATGCTTCACCCTTGACCTGTACATCCGTCCTCCCCTCAGCTGCCAGGACTGTCCCTGAAGAACACAGGTCAGATTATGCCACTGCTACTCAAAACCTTCCATCTCTTACAAACTACAAACCAAAGGCTCTAAAATGTTAGCCGGGCATGGTGGCGCGCACTTGTAATCCTAGTACTTGGGAGGCAAACAGGAGGATCGCAGGTTTGAGGACAGCCTCTGCAAGTAGTGAGACTCTAATCAACCTAGCGAGACCTTGTTTCAAAATAAATATAAAATAGGGCTGGGGGGTGTAGCTCAAAGCTAGAATGCCCCTAAGTTCAATCCCCACCACCAAAAATTAATAATAATAATGATAATTATTATAATAATAAAATATCCAACAAGGTTTTAGATTGTCTGATTTCAGCAACCTCTGCCTGTCTCCCCCTTGCTCACTCCACGCCAGCCATGGGATCTCCCTGGCTGGTCTCTGAAGGAGCCAGGCCTGCCGCATGGCCTGCAAGCTGACAGATCTGTGTGTCTTGCTCCTTTGCTTCCTCTAGATCTCTGCCCAAATCCCACTTAGCACAGAGGCCTCTCTGACCTCTCTCCATTCCTTTACCTTCTTGTGCTGCACTGCTTTTCTTCATAGCACTTGCCATAACCTGTTACATATGTTTATTTGCTAGTGTCTGTTTCTTTTGCTAAAATGGAAGATCCAATAGAGGAAGAGAATTTGGGGAGGGAGACTGAAAAAAGGGAGACTGGATTAAGAAAACAGTTCAAACAATGCTACGTACATATGTGAAGCTATCTATTCCAATCCCAATGATAAGTGTGGGGACAGGAAGGAAGTGGAATGGGATCCGGAAAGAAACACACCAAGTTCTGTGTGCATGTATGTTCTATCACTCATTATAATGTAGAATTACAATGCACCAATAAGAGTATAAAAAATTAAGTGAAAGAAAAAAGCTCCAAGCGGATTGAATTGAGACTTTTTTTTTTTATTCAGTTTACTTATTTATTTTAAAATAGCACCTGAGCCGGGCGTGGTGGCGCACACTTGTAATCCCAGCACTTTGGGAGGCTGAGACTGGAGGATCTGGGTTCGCCGCCAGCCTCAGTTACTTAGTGAGGGACTCTGCAACTTAGTGAGACCCTGTTTCAAAATAAAGAATAAAAAATAGGGCTGAGGGTATAGCTCAGAGGTAGAATGCCCTGAGTTAAATCCCCAGTACCACAAAAAAAAAAAGAAATAAAATAAAATAGCATCTGGCTAACTTACTGAGGAATGGTCTTACTGTAATCCTCTGGTCTTAGTCTCTCAAGTACTGGGATTACAAGCATGTACCACTGTGTCTAGCAACAGATAAACATTTTTTTTTCTTAAAGACAAAACAGAACAAAAATTAACTAATTAACTTACTGGATTTTGATAACTCTTTCTGTTCTTCCTATTGACTGTCATTAATATCCTACCACCCTTTTCTGTTCCAGGGCCGCACTTCAGTGCAGGGCATCACCATCCCTTGCCTGCACTGTTGCAACAGGCTTGTGAGCCCCACCTGCAGTCCTGCAGCCTGAGAGAGTTCTGTGTCCAGACCCTCTCTGTCAAGCTGCCCTACTTATGGAGCAGGAACCTACTGTGCAAGTGTAAATTGATACTACTTCTATGGAGGTAGTATGGAGGGCAACTTGTCATTCTGCTTCAAGATTTTGTCTACACCATTGGACACATTTGATCTATTTCAGGAAATATATCTACAAGTAAGTAGAAACAGAATATATTCATAACCATACATGGCAGCATTTTAATGGCAGCAAAATATAAGAAACAATCTAACATTTTCTCACTGGAGGACAAGTTAAATAGATTTGGCACACCCACAAATTAGAGTTGTGTGCAGCTATTAAAAGGAAATAGAACAAATATGGAGACATAGTACATGAAAGGGTAAGGAGAAAAAGTCAAAAGTCACAAAGGTATACTACAATTTGTGCATAAAATGATATTTCTTGCATATCTACATGCAAAAGAAGGTAGCTTGCATCATGCACAAAAGTAAATCAAAAAAGTCTATAGGACTAAATAAAGACATGAAACTGTTAAACACTTGGGAAAAAAAACAGGATTAAACAATTGTGACCTTAGCCAGGGAATGGTTTCTTAGGAAACACAATGAATGATAAGAAAAGAATTAAATAAATTGGATTTAATTATGATTCAAACCGTTTTGTGCTTCAAAGGACATTATCAAGAAGGTGAGAAGGCAACCCTCAGAACAGGGAAAAATATTTACAAATTATGTTCGATAAGACACATATCTAGAATATATAAGGAACTCTTACCAATTGATAATAAAAAATACAATTTTTTCAAAGTGGGCAAAGAATTGCATTAGAAATTTCTCCAAAGAAAGCATACAAACAACCAATAACACATGAAAGGATATTTGACATCATTAGTAATAAGAGAAATGCAAATCAAAATCACATCCACTAAGACAGCAAAAGTCTAAATGACAAACAATAATAAGTACTGAAAAAAGTTAGGAAAATTAGAACCCCCATTCATTGCTGGTGAGATTGTAAAGTGTGTATAGACATTGTAGAAAACAAGTTTCTCAAAGAGTTAATTGTTAAATTACCATATAACCTCAAAATTCTACTGATAGGTATATTCCAAGAGAATTGAAACATTTGTCTATACAAAGATATGTATACAAATGTCTATGCAACATTATTCATAATAGCCAAAACATGGAAACAACCAGATGTTTATTCTACTGGTGGATAAATAAAATGTGTTTATCTATACAAGGGTATGTTATTTGGCCAGAAAAAGATCAGAGGCTGTGACTCACTGGTAGAACATCTGCTCAACATGCTCACAAAGGGGATTATCCAGGGTACAAGCCACATCACTACAAATAAATAAATAAATAAATAAATAAATAGATAGATAGATAGATAAATAAACTGCTTAAAACACTGAGTGACTCTCGTGTGCCATGCATTATGTTAGGCACACATTATTTGACCTTAAAAAGTAATCAAGCACTGGAACATACTACACAGTAATGAATCTGAAAACTATTATGCTAAGCAAAAAAAAAAAAAAAAATGACAAAAGACCATATATTGCACTATTTCCTATAATATGAACCATCCAGAGAGACAGAACGGAAATCAGTTTTCAAGGTCTGGAGGAAGGGCAATAGGGTATGACAGGTAATGGGTACAGTCTTGCTTGGAATGATGAAAATTCTAGGATTTTAAATACTACTGCCCTAAAACTAGATAGTGCCATTTGTTGCGCACGTCTCTGAATATACTAAAAACCAGTGAATTTGTACACTTTGAGGGAGTGAATTTTATAGTATTAAATTGTGCCTCAATAAAGCTACTATAATAAATTATGCTTATATATACACAAACAGTCCCCAAGATTATGTATAAGAACATGAAAGATGAATATAAGTACATAGGTACCACCTAGGCAAAGGACCTAAGAGGAGAGTAGAAGGGAAGGAAATTTTTAATTTTTACTGTATCCCCTTCAGTTTGAGTTTTGTACCTTGTGCAGGTATTAGCTTTTTGGTTTTGTACTCGAGATTGAACCCGGAGTGAGGCAGGGGCTCTTAGGGAGCCTCAGTGGACCTTCCCTGCTTGGCACTGGGCTGGACACCTGAGGCACACAGGATCAGCACAGCATGGCTAGTGGGCAGCTGTCCTGCCCTCGCAGTGATTGCTGCTCCTGTGTGGCCTCGCACCCCTGCTGTTAGCGTCACTCTGCTCCTGTCATTTAGCTACATTCAGCGGGCTTCCCTGCCCTGGACCACCCTGTCCTGGGCCAGCATGGCAGCATTGCCTTTGTCCTAGGGAAGCAGATCCTGGATTTCACTGTCACATGGTCACACCTGTTTGCCAAAGGTTCCGGCAAAAGTTCCTGGAGCTCAGCTAAAGGTGACTCAAATGGCACGGATCTTACCCAAGACGCACCCATCCACAGTCTGTCTTCTGTGCCTGAGCACTGCCCTACCTCCCCCGGGGGGTCCTCTGGGTACCACACCTGACCAGTGAAGAAGTGGCGATCCTCTGCTAACAGCATGTCTTTAAGGTAGGAGGATGCAGGTGGTGTCAGCCTCCAGGAGACCCGCCATTTTACCCTCCATGAGGCATCTTGTCCATAAAGGTTCCCACCATCTTCCAACTGCCTATGACCTCAGGGAGGACAAACCTCTCAGAGGCTTCTCTTGGCTCCCTGGCATGCTCACTATCTCACCAACTTCTTCCTAGTTAACTCTGCCTGTTGAATATATTTGCCACTTTCTTAAATAGGCTTACATTGCTCAAAATATCAGCACTGCAAGCCAGGCGTGGTGGTGCATGCTTGTAATCCCAGTATTTGGGAGGCTGAGACATGAGGATCCGGGTTGGCAGCTAGCCTCAGCTACTTAGTGAGGCTCTCCACAACTTAGTGAGACCCTGTTTCAAAATAAAGAATTAAAAATAGGACTGGTTTCTCCTTTTTCATCTGGAGACCCTCTTATAAAACCCTAGATAAGCCAAGAAGTTGACTTAATGGAAGGTGATGCACAGGGGTGGGGGGGCACCCTAATGCACATGATGTACTTTCATAACTATATCAAGATCAATCACTATACTGAACTTGAGAAGGAGGGAGGTCGAGGGAGTGGGGTGGGAAATGGGGAAGGGGTTAAATGAGAAATGTGTGCACATATGCCTTTATTAGCTTGTACCTAACAACAATATATGATTACAATGCACCAATTAATAAAAAAAAAAATAGGACTGGGGGAGTAGCTTGGAGGTAGAATGCCCCTGGGTTCAATCCCCAGTACTGAAAAAAAAAAAAAAAATCAGCACAGCAACTTTGTACTGTGTCAACTTAACTGAATGAGAATTCCCTTCTCTGTGTGGTTCCAATTAGCATCAGAGAAAACAACATTGTCTTAAACTTGGTGAATAATCTTCTTTGACTCTGCATCCTGTGACCCGGGCACACTGGGGTAGGACATTGGGCTCCAGAGGCTCCAGCCCGCACTGTCCACACGGCTCTGCTGGGCTCATCCCACGCTTCAGCCCTCTGTATTTGGTGTCTGATGCATGCAGCTCTTCCAGGCCAGAACTGCTCATGGGTGACTCCACCGCCGCAGCTCCCCAAGGCAGGCCTCGTGGGGACTCTCTGAGGTGAGCTCCACCACGTCTTCACCTGGCATTGGTCTAGTGGGGACTCGGCAGTAGCTCCAATCCCACATTTCTACTAAGCATTACTCCAGTAGGGGCTCTCTGTGGTGCCTCTATCCCTCTCACAAAGCTCTGCCTGGGCCCTCGGGTCATTATGACACCCTTGGGAATATAGGTGGAGAAAGCCATGTTGCACAGCTCTTGGATTCTGCACACCTGCAAAATCATCCCCGCTTGGGCACTGCCAGGGTTGACAGCTTGTGCCTTCCAGAGCAGTGAATCAAGATGCACCTGGGCCTGCTTGAGCTATAGCCGTGGCAATCAAGAAGACCGTGCCAGAAGGTGAGAAGCTGAGTCCAAAGAAGCTCTGGGTAGCGAGCCCATGGAAGGTACCTTGGGCTCATCCTCTGAAAATATCTGCCACCCTAGATCTCTGGACATTCTGTGATGGGAGGAGTAGCCTCAGGTTTTTCAGTCTTTCTCTTATTTCTCTCTCTCTCTCTCTCTCTCTCTCTCTCTCTCTCTCTCTCTCTCTCTCTCTCTGTCTCTCTCTGTCGTACTGGGAATCAAACCTAGAATTCTCTGTCTAAGCTATACCCCCAGCCCTATATTTTTACTTTTACTTTGAAACAGGGTGTCGCTAAGTTTTTGAGGGTCTTGCTAAGTTGCTGAGGCTGGCCTTCAACCTGCAATCTTCCTATCTCCGCCTTCCAAGTACTGGGATTACAGGTGTGCATCGCCATGCCTGGCTCGCCTATTCTCTTGATGATCCCCCCTGTCCATCCTAATCTCCTTAGCAAATGGTCACACAGCCACATCCTTTGCTCTCCTAAACACACCTTCTCACTCTTTACATGGCTAGGTTGGAAATTTTCACATCCTTCCATCTGCTTTCCCTTTAATCATAAGTTCCATCTTTAAGTCATTTTTTTCCTCTTGCATCTTACTGTATGCAGCTAAAAGTAGCCATGCAGTAAACAGCCTAAATTCTTCATTGTTTAGATAATTCTTCTGCCTGATAGCCTCATTTGTTGTTCTTAAGTTATGCCTTTTATAAAGTCCTAAGACATGAATATAGTTCTGCTAAGTTCTTTTTTTTTTTTTTTTTGTGGTATTGGGGATTGAACTCAGGGGCATTCTACCTCCGAGCTACACCCCCAGCCCTATTTTTATTCTTTATTTTGAAACTGGGTCTCACTAAGTTGCAGAGTGCCTCACTAGATAGCTGAGGCTGAGGCTGGCCTCGAACCCAGATCCTCCGGTCTCAGCCTCCCAAATGCTGGGATTACAAGCGTGCGCCACCACACCCGGCTTCTGCTAAGTTCTTTGCAATGGTATAACAAAGATGATCTTTACTACATTTTTCGATCAGTTCCTCATTTCCATCTAAGATCATCAGAATGGCCCTTGACCACCTATTTCTCTACCTGCATCTTTTTTTCAAGACTGGAGATTGAACTCAAGGGCATTCTACCTCTGAACTACACCCTCGGCCCTATTTTTTATTCTTTATTTTGAAACAGTCTCACTAAGTTGGGAGGGCTTCACTAAATAAGTACCTGAGGCTGGCCTTGAACTCGGTTCCTCCTGTCTCAGCCTCCCAAGTACTGGGATTACAAACATGCACCATCATGCCCAGCTTCAACCTGCATTTTTATCACAACATTTATGTTAATTCCCTAAGAAGATTTTGGCTCTCCTATAGCTTTAGTCTCCTCCTGAGTCTTCATCAGAATTGCCCTTAATGTTCCATTCATGGCAGTCTTTCTAGCCTGCTTCTTCCAATTCCTCCATCTCTGCCTATTACCCGGTTCCAAAGCCGCTACCACATTTTCAGGCATTAGCTAAAACAACAGCCCCACCCAAGTTACCAATTTTCTGTCTCAGTCCATGTCATGTTGTTGCAACAAAATACATACAGCTGAGTGATTTGTAAAGAATAGAACTTTTTTTGGCTCATGGTTCTGAAGCTGGGAAATCCATGGAATGGGCATTTGTCATGGGCTTTCATGCTGTATCATCCCTCAGTAGAAGGTGGAAGGATAAGAGAGGGGGAGGCAAGGAAAGAAAGGGGGCTCACCCCCTCCTTATAACTAAGCCACTCCCACAATGATGGCCATAATCTCTTCTGGAGGGCAGTTCCCCTATGACCTAACCATATCTCAAAGGTTATATGGCTTAATATCATTCCAATGGCAATTAAAACACATCATGAGGCCGGGTGTGGTGGCGCATGCTTGTAATCCCAGCATTTGGGAGGCTGAGACCAGAGGATCCGGGTTCGTGGCCAGCCTCAGCTACCTAGTGAGGCACTCCGCAACTTAGTGAGACCCTGTTTCAAAATAAAGAATAAAAAATAGGGCTGGGGGTGTAGCTCAGAGGTAGAATGCCCCTGAGTTCAATCCCCAGTACCAAAACACACACACACACACACACACACACATCATGAGCTTTGGAAGATTGAAATTACAGCACTCCCATGATATGAAAGAGAAAGAGAAAGAGTAAAAGTAGCCGGGTGGAGATAAAGAAGGCAGGAACCCTTCATGTTCCTGATAAAACAACCATGCTAGAAGTACAATATGGAATGAGAGATAGGGAGTTCCGTGCATAGATTCTTGGGCTTTCTTGGAGCAGAGATATAGAAAGGTGAGGAAATGTTTTATATTAGAGAAGGTGAATACACATCTTTAAATTAATTAAAAACAGAACTAAGATGAAGTACAATAAAAAAGGAAAAGACTTTCAATTGAGATGAGTACTAGCCAAAGAAGAAGAAGAAGAGGAGGAGGAGGAGGAGGAGGAGGAGGAGGAGGAAGAAAGTGCTGTAATTCTCAACACTGGGAAAGGTGAGCTGCAGAATTCCTCCACCTTTTAGGTGAAGTTAATGTATGCCACTAGGTGGCAATCACACATCTACAATGACTGAAAATCCCACAGAACTGAATAATTGGGCTTCCTGGTGTGCTTTGTCAGTTGGCTCACCACTAGAGTCTAGCTTCTATGCTCTTCTTGGGTGCATTATAATATTAAATGTGATTTGTCAGCGCTCATTACAAATGGTTAAAATCATGGTCCAAAGCAGGGTCTGTTGTTGAAATCACTGGAAGTGGTTTTCTTCCCATTGTTTAAGATTTATACTTGGAGCTTGCACCTACTTTTTTCTCCTTAGGAACTTGAAGCTATTTCTTTCTGCCTTAGAAATGTCATTCCAGGGTGAGGAGGTGTAGCTCAGTGGTGGAGAAGAGTGCTTGACTAGTGTGTGTGTAAAGTCCTGGGTTTAGTCCCTAGTACGGCAAACAAAAAAGGGCTGGGGTGGTGTCATTCTAGATAAATACTTCTTACAAAAAGAATGAGTGGAACAGGCCCTGGGTTTGGAACAATTGTCCAGCTTGATAGATTTAAACAAAGCTTTCTAACATTTTTTTCTTTTCAGGCAAGACTAACATTGAACAAACTATGTTAGATCACAGTGATATAAATGCTAATATGTTTTGGTAGATGCTTCTTTTATAGGTCTTCCTCATTTTAATATTCATGTAAGACTGAGTTTGCTCAATGAGAAATATAAGAAAAACCAGTTTGAGCACTTTGCAAAAGAAATTCTCAAGACAACACTAAAGCAGCCATGTATTTCTTGAGTGGTTTACGATAGTGATTCTTACTGAGGAAGGACATCCAGTAGAGACCAGATGGGCTCTGGCTCTTTGAATGAGCTCATCTGTTCTCCCTAGGGCCCTCTCTTCGCCAGGATCTGCTGCCATGCAGAAAGGGGGTTGCAAGTCTCTGAATGGCTTCATTTTTATGGAAGTCGAGTCGTGGTGGTTAGTTTGGATTGTCAACTTGACTGGATCATGAAACACCCACACTTATGTGATTTTGGGGGTGTTGAAATGATTGGTTTATGTAATGGCAGATTAAAGGGGAGGTCCTGCCCTGAATGGAGGCAGCACCGTTCTGATAGACGCAGGACCTGAATAAAAAGGAGAAAGCCATGTGAAGTCATGAGTGGTTCTTACTGAAGAAAGAGCATCTTTTCTCATCTGAGGTATTGACCTTCAGCTCTTCAAACTGGACCTTCAGCATCATTTCTCTGGAGATTTTCCTAGAAATGAAACTTTCCATCTTAGACTGGGACCCAATTAGTGGGCACTCCAATTCTGGTTCCTCTGGCTCTCCACATGCAGTCAGCAACTTGGGGCTACACTGCTTTGGACTTGAAGCTGATTTGATCAATCCCCTTTTACCATATAGGTGTCCTGTGAGTTCTGTTACTCTAGTGAACTCTGACCAATACATGAGTGTTTTCAGGATTCTCTCTGGGGTAAAAGAAGTTTTCTCTGAGACACAGAAGATCATATATAGCTGAGCCTGTAACAAGGCAAACGAATGAATGATGGTTATGGATCCCTCATCAGATGTGTCTGGTGCTGGCCATACACACTTTGAGCCTGTGTTGTCTTATGTTGCCATGTCCAGCATAGCAAACAAAAACAAACCATTTTAGAAGCCATGTAAGTCTGAAGACCTCCAGTTTTGTGGTATCAGCCTCCCCGGATGAAACCTTCAAACAGGAAATTGCCCTAAGGTTGCATATAAGCAGTGGTTAATTATGAACATATTGATTACTGGCAGGTCACAGCTGAGTCCCAGGTGCTACTGAGGTCACAGAACCAACAGCTCTGAATTGCAATGCGTTGGCCTAAAGGGGAAGCCGATTGTTTACTGGGGTGGCTGACGTCAGTGGACAGCAGTAGTTCCATGGGAAAGCTCTAGCGATAGATGTTTTTAGCTACACTCTCCTCACCACCAAACACTCCCAACTAAGAACAGCTCAGGACGGAGGACAGCCTCACCCTCACCTTGGCAGGACTTTGTTCTTTGCTCTAATGTCCTCACAGTCACATTCTTTGTTCTTTATTGGAAATGTATCTGGTACTTTCTATCCACTTTCTGTGCTTAGTCTTGAGTCCTAATTAATATCCAAAATGAGAATCACTTAATTTAAAGGGTTTTTTTGTTGTTTTGGTTTTTTGGGTTTTTTTGGTGCCGGGGATTAAACCCAAGGGCATTCTACCTCTGAGCTACACTCCCAGCCCTATTCTATTTTTTATTTTCAAACAAGGCCTTGTTAAGTTGCTGACAGCCTCTCTAAGTTGCTAAGGCTGGCTTCAAACCTGCAATTTTCTTGTCTCTGACTCCCAAGTACCGATATTGCAAGCATGTGCCACCATGCCCAGCTTAAATACTTATTATATTAAATACTTATATTTATATAAATATGTTATATTTAATATATTAAATACTTATATATGCAATTGACCCTTGTTTGACATCTGTGGGGGCAATATTGGTTTCAGGACTCACCATAGACACCAAAATCTGTGGATGCTCAAGTCCCTTATATAAAATGGCATAGTATTTGCATATCACCTGTGCACATCCTCTCCTATACTTTTTGTTTTGTGGGGAGGGGTACTAGGAGTTGAACCCAGGGGCATTCTACCCTCAAGGTACACCCCCAGTCCCTTCTTATTTGTTTTTGTTTTGTTTTGAAACAGGGTTTCACTAGGTTGCTGAGTCTCAGTACTTGCTGAGGCTGTCATTAAACCTGTGATCCTCCTATCTCAGCCTCCCAAGTATTGGGATTATGGGAGTGCATCACAATACCTGGCTATCCCACATACTTTTTTTTTTTTTTTTTTGGCGGTACTGGGGATGGAACCCAGGGGCATTCTACCTCCGAGCTATACCCCCAGTCCTATTTTTTATTCTTTATTTTGAAACAGAGTCTCACTAAGTTTCCGAAGGTCTCACTAAGTAGCTGAGGCTGGCCGTGAACCCAGATCCTCCTGTCTCAGCCTCCTAAGTATTGGGATTACAAGCGTGCGCCACCATGCCCGGCCCTGTATACTTTAAATCACCTTGAGATTACTTCGAATGCCTACTACAATGTTAATGCTGTGTAAATAGTTGTTATATCATATTGTTTGGGGAATAATGATTTTTAAAAAGTTTGTGTATGTCTACTAGATATAATTTTTCTTCAAATATTTTCAACTGATTTGAGATTGGTTGAATCTGCAGATGTGGAACCCACAGAAATGGAGGCTATTCTATTCTATATCCTCCATCATATATATGTATACATATATATATAGAAATAGAGACAGAGATACTATATATACACATATATAATTATCTTCACATGTACAACTATCTGCATATATTTACACCATTATATATGTGTGCATATATATATATATGAATAAGAACTTGGTTTTTTCATGTAAACCTAATAATAGATTAATATATATTTTAAAAGATGCAGAGTGGAAGACCATACACCTATATGTTAACAGTAGTCTCACAAAGCTGAGATTACTTTTGCTGATTTCCCTTCCTTTCTTTTTTTGAGGGGCAGGTCGGTGTTTTCCAGGTCTTCTTCAATAATCGAATATTACTCTTTGTGTGTGTGTGTGTGTGTGTGTGTGTGTGTGCGCGCACACGCACACATATGTGTGGGTTACTGGGGATTGAACCCCAGGGTATTTTACCTCTGAGCTACACCCCCAGTTCTATTTTTATTTCCATTTTGAAACAGGGTCTCACTAAGTTGATGGGAGTCTCACTACTTGCTGAAACTGTCCTCAAATCTGCAATCCTCATATACTGGAATTACAGGCATGTGCCACCATACCTGGCTGAATATTACTTTTAAAAACATAAAAGTACCATAATATATGGGGTTTTTTTGGCGGTACTGGGGACTGAACCTAGGGGCATCCTACCGCGCCAAGCTACACTAGCCCAATTTTTCATTCTTTATTTTTAAACATGGTCTCACTAAGTTGTGGAGGGCCTCACTAAGTAGCTGAGGCTGGCTGTGAACACGTGATCCTCCTGTCTCTGCCTCCCAAGTACTGGGATTACAAGCATGCACCACCACACCCAGCATGATTTTTGGAAAAGCATATTTGACTATAATAATAAAGCAGGAGGTTCTAAAGGAAGGAAAGGAGCAATTAGTCTCAGAACCTGACAGCTCAGGTGACCTCAACTAACTAACTCTCCAGTTCACAGGCACTGACTTGACCAGTATCACTTGTGTGTTTTCTCATCTTAAGTAGAGCAAGTGATACTTGCCAAAGCCTATTCAGGAATGCTGAGGAATTGAATGAGAAGGTTATCTGGAAGCACTTGGTAATTAGATGGTGTATTGAAATGTGCTGGCTCACTTCCCTGATACATTTGTGTTTCCATGAACTGGCTGTGTACCTCCTGCACACAGGGAATTCTCAGAAGCAAGAATCGTGTGAGCCCTGCTGTCAACGAACCAAAGATCCCGGCCCAGTGCTTGTGAGCTGTAACCGTCAAGATCTACAGATGTCAAGACTGGAAGAGTCCAAATTTGGTTCCAGGGGTCAAGAGACAGGGTATGTTGCATTGGATATTCTAACCCTGGAAATATACAGGAACTAGGGTTGTCCAATAAAATATAGGATACCCAGTTAAACTTGAATTTCAGATACAGATACATAATGAATATTTTCAGTATAAGTATGTCTCAAACATTACACAGGATTCACTGATACTTTAAAAAAAAAAAGTATTTGTCACTGGGCATGGTGGCACATGCCTAGAATCCTAGTACTTGGGAGGCTGAGGCAGGAGGATTGCAGGTTCGCTGCCAGCCCCAGTAACTGAGTGAAGCCCTCCACAACTTAGTGAGACTTTGTTTCAAAATACAAAATAAAATGGACTGGGAGTGGCGCTCAGAAGCAGAATGCCCCTGGGTTCAATCCCTAGTAACACACACACACACACAGACACACACACACACACACACACTTGTCAGTATCTAAAGTTCAAATATAACTGAGTATCTTGTCTGTATTTCTATTTGTTAAATCTGGCTAAACTAATGGGAACCTTCACTCTTTCTCTTCCAATCTGGTTGGCTGGTTGTTTTTTGTTGTTGGTGGTGGTGGTGGTTTTTTCTCATTAAATTCAGCTTCCTAATGACAGTGTGGGTTTTACAAAAACATGCTGGGGCCTTTCTAATAAGGCAGCCACTGTGAGTGAACCTGGCAAATAATGAACAGTGAGAGGCTATTTCAATAGCTTGGGTGGGGCTGCCTGTCAGGGCGTCCATCAGCATTCTCCCAGGACGTTGTAAACTGTAAAGAGCTCTGCAGGTGACTGTCGGGGACCACTTCTTGTCCTTTATTTGGCCCCATCATTGTGCAAAGGAGGCACCTGCAGTCCACATCTTCGCCTCCCAACAGACTGGAGCCATTGTTCTCCCAAGAAAGAGTAAAGTCAGCCCAGAGTGAGGTCAGGACTGGGCCACAGCCTGGCTTCCCACAAGGCCTCTCTTGTCTCTGGATGGTGGGAGAGTTGGTGTGAGGCAGTCTGGGATTGAACTTCAGTTTTTTCTGTAGGTGAAGTAAATATCCAGCCAGGTGGAAGAGCTCGAAGGCTAAGAGTTTGAAGGATCTAACCTAGCACCTCTTCAAAACCTAAATGCCCAAGTCCCCACCTTTGCCTTCACACTCTGAGGACATTCAAGCACTTGAACTAGATTAGTGTTCTTCTCACGAGCATATTCAAAAGGATCTCTTTCCCTGATAAATGCATTGCTGATGGTCAGCCAACAGAGCACAGGATCAAGGATAAAGGAAGCTGGGCGTGATGGCACACCTGGAATCCTAGTGCTTGGGAGGCTAACACAGGATGATTGCAGGTTTGAGGTCAGTCCTCAACAACTTAGGGGGTCCTTCAGCAACTTAGTGAGACCCTGTTTCAAAATTTAAAAAAATAAATAAAATGGGACTGGGAGTGTATCTCAGAGATAGAATGCTGCTGGGTTCAATCCCCAGAAACACACACACACACACACACACACACACACACACACACACAATAAATAAATAAATAAATAAATAAATAAATAAATAAATAAATAAATAAATAATAGATAGGCAGGCAGATAGATAGAGGAAAAGCCACAGGCGTGAGTCAGGAACTTGGTGGTGTTGACCACAATCATTGCTTTCTTCCTCTGAACATCAATTCCTTCACTTATAAATTAAGAGGTGAGACTCAATGATTGCCAAGATCAGGTTCAACTCTATAATGCTGATGAGTGAGTGAGAAACGCGATCAGTAAGTTTTGATTAAGGGAAAATATTTCAGGACAGCTGAGAAATACAAGGCTTAGTTCAAGATTCTGAGATTTTCTTCAGGATAGAGCCCAAAGGTGGAAAGGGGCACAGTAAGATCAACTAGAAGCTGCAAGGGACATGGGGTTAAGGAAGGGCCCAGCACCTCTCAGATTTATACCTAATGCTCTTGATCCCACTCCTGCTAAGATCCAACTCTTAAAGATAAGGCCATATATCTTATATAGGATAAGCTGATTTTAAGTTCAACTAGCATTTACTGTATCCTTTCTCAAGGCCAGATAAATATTTGGGAACCAGAGTATTAACTATAAATAACTGTCAATATGGTGTCTTAGTCCATTTTGTGTTGCTATAACGAAATACCTGATGATGATACTTTATAAAGAGATTCACTTAGCTCATAGTTCTGGAGAGCACAGTGGTAGCATCTGTTCAGTTCTGGTGAAGATCTCATGGCTGATGGCATCACAATAGTAGAAACAAGTGCAGAAGCAAGCACATGAAGAGATAGGAAGCAAGAGACCTGGGAGAGGCCAGGCTTGCTCCTTTTATAACAACTCATTCTTGAAACCTGACCCACTCCCACAAGAGAGCATTCGTCCATTCGTGAGGGTGGAGTCCCTTTGACCTAATGACCTTCCACCAGGCCTCACCTCTCAAAGATTCTACCATCTCGACACCACCACACTGGGCCTCAAGCTTCCAGGAATGAACTTTTGGAGGATGAGCCATATAGAAACCGTAGCAAATGGTCTGAGTTTGTATCACTCATCAATAATTCAACAAATGTTTATTTAGAGTCTACTCCATGTCAGGACAGTTCTAATCTCAGAGGACACAATACTGGAAGCCCTTTTTCTCTCTCCATCAGAATATGAGGAAATACCCAACACAGCCTAACTGTTCCTACAGTTGCTAACAGAAAAGGCAGACACTGAGTTGTAATGCTGGTTTGTCTTTCATTCACCATCTTCATTCAACCCCTTTGGTTTGAATCATCACCACAGAAGCAAAGAGAGTGTTATGGGTTGCACTGCATTGACCTGAAATTTATACCGTAAAGTCTTAGTCCCCAATACCTTGGAAAGTGGCCTCAGGTGGGTATAGGGTCTTTGCAGATGACAAGGCCATTAGAGTGGACACTAAGAAAATATGGTGATATCCTCAGAAAAGGGGAATATTTGGACACACACAGGGAAAACTCCATGAGAAAATGAAGAGAGGAGGCAGGGTGGTGTTTGCAAGCTGAGGAACACCAAAGATTTCCATCAAACCACCAGAAGCTTGGACAAAGGCCTGGAGCAGATTCTCCCTCAGAGCTTCAAGAGGAATCCATCCTGCCAACATCTGCTCTTGGACTTCAGGTCTCCAGAGCTGTGACACACTAAGTTTCTGTTACTTAAGCCACCCAGTCTATGGAAAATTGTTATAGCAACCCTATGAAACCAATATAGGGAGCCTTGACCAAACTGTGCTAGTCTTTTGGCTTAAGGGTGAAGAGGGAATATATGAGTGGGGTGTGGAGGCACATTCCTGTAATCCCAGTATTTGGGAGGCTAAGACAGGAAGTTGAAGGCCAGCCTCAGTAACTTAGTGAGGACCTCAGCAACTTAGCAAGATCCTGCTTCAAAATAAAAAATAAAATATGGCTAGGGGTATAGCTTGGAGATAGAACACCCCTGCATTTAATCCCCAGTACTTAATACATATATATGAACGGCCAAGAGGAGAAACAGATACAAGTATAAATGGGTGTGTGTCACAGCAGCTTCAGAACTTTGGCCCTCCAACACTCTTGGGCCAGGACATAGAGCCTTTGGAAGAGGTTCCAAGAGCAAAGAGGGGTGTGGGGACTGCCAAGCGCTGGCACTTTGGGACCAACCTCTTCATCAGCACCAGCTGGCTCTGACCTGGCCTAGTGACCTTCATTGCCATGATCCCCTTGCTCCCCAGATGCAGGACTTGTCCTTGCCACTTCCCATACAGAGCCCAGGCCACAGTCCCACCCAGCTCTGTCTTGAAGTCTAACCTTGAGCTTCCATTCAGGCTCTGCTGAACCCCAGTCTTAGTTTTGCTTTTGCACTCCAGTGCTGACACCGAGAGCTCATACAGGCCATGCTCCAATTAAAACCAGCAATCAGACAAGAATGATGGAGCCTGTTGAGGGATCCTGGAGGGGAGAGGGGCTGGAAGAGAACTTATTTGGCTCAGATCACAGTGGGGGAGCATAACTACTCACACTTTGGGTTTCTCAAGCATTTTCGTGTGTATCTCCTTTGAGCTATTCAACTATCCTGACATACAGTTAATGTAGATGACTAATTATTATTATTATTATTATTATTATTATTATTATTATTATTATTATTATCTCCATACCCAGATGAAGAAACTGAGGGCTCACAGAGGTTACAAAACTTTTTTCTAAATCACACAGTCAATAAGTGAGCCAGCATCTGGGTTTTGTTTTGCTTTGTTTTCAATGCCAAGGATCGAACCCAGGTCCTTGCACATGCCAGGCAAGTGTTTTACCACTAAGCCACACCCCCAGCCCAAGTATCTGGCTTTATTTTAATTTTTAAAAATATTTTTGGTACTAGGGGTTGAAGGGTTGAACCCAAGGGCATTCTACCTCTGAGACGCACCCCTCCCCCCAACCCTTATTATTTTAATTTTAGTTTTTGTTTTGAAACAGGGTCTTGCTAAGTTGATGAAGGTCTTGCTAAGTTGCTGGGACCTGTGACTTGGGTTGCTGGGACTTGCGTCTTTTGTTTTGTTTTGCTTTGCTTTTGAGTGCCAAGGATCAAACCCAGGGCCTTGCTAAAACTGTTACCCTCCTGTCTTAGCCTCCGAAGTATTGGGATTACAGGCTTACACCATTGCGCCCAGTTCGAAGCATCAGGTTTTAAATGCAAGTTCTCAGTCAGGCATGGTAGCACACACTTGTAATCCCAGTACTTGGGAGGCTGAGAGAGGAGGATCACAGGTTCGCAGCCAACCTCAACAATTTAGCGAAACCCTCTGCAACTTAGTGAGACTTTGTTTCATAAAAATAAAATAGGGTTAGGGTATAGTTCAGAGGTAGAACTCCCCTGGGTTCAACCCCCAATACCACAAAAATACATATGTGCATATATGCAAGTTCTCTCTGCCCTACCAGGATCTCTCTACAGATCAGCACTTAGAAGTGATAGGAAGATACAGAGTCTTGGCCAAGATGATGTGGGCAGAATCTGACTAGACAGTCACTGACTCGGCTCCCTCTGCATCAAGTACAAACTGGCCCAGTACCACCACTAATAACAAAAACACCTCACGTCGTTGTGACACCTCACAACTGACAGCAGTTTTGTAAGCATCATCTCATTTGATCCTCACAGTCCTATGAGAGGGGGGCAGGTTAAACCTGGTAGTTCTCATTTTATAAATGAAACCCTCGATAAGCAAAGAAGTTGATTTAATTGTAGTGGATGCATGGGGCAGAGGGACACCCTAAAGCACATGATGTACCTACACAATCATATCAAGGTCACTCACTGAAGTGAACCTTAGGGGGAGGGAGGGGGAGGGAATGGGGTGGGAATCGGGGAAGGGGTCAAATGAGAATTGTGTGCAAATATGTTGTTAACAATTTGTACTTAACAAAGATGTATGCTATATTGCACGAATTACTACAATAAAAATTAAAAAAAAATAAAATAAAATAAATAAATAAATAAATGAAACATCTGGCCTGTGGTGACAGAGCCAGGAAAAATGGGACTCCAATTCACTGTTTCTTCTCAAGACCTGAGAAATAGGTCGAGTCCAGGAATGGCAATATTTGGCACACCTACAGTGCTATCTTCTCCCACATCCAGAGCAGACATTACTAGTCAATCACAAATCTGTGCCCAGATTTGGCCTCAGGCTCCTCCTCAACACAGTTTATCTAAACAACCATTATCTGCCAAAACAAGACAAGAGAGACAAAGATGACTTCTAGCCTGCTATAAGCAGAAGCAGTGCCCATCACAGGCTCATGCTGAATGCAAGAATCCCTCTAATTAGAAATCTGGGTCAAGACCTAAGAAGACCCTGATAATTTGTTCTGGTCAGTCTTACCTATTAATTGGTAACCACCATGGCAATAATAATGGCTAACATTTTTTGCATGCCTACTATGTTCTAGGCACTATATCAAGTACTTCTATGCATTTTCCTTAAAAATTAGGTCCTACCATTTCCATTTTATAGATGAAGCAATGTAGTTTCTATGAACTTAAGAAACATACTAGATATAACCTGGTATTTCCAAAGCCCGGAAACCACGTCACCTCACTATAGTGTCTCCTAACCATTAGAGCAACAGCTTTTCAATTCTTCCTAAGGAGATTTTCTTACTTCCCCAAGTCCATGAAGTCAACTGCTGTAGAGCGAAGAAAACAGTAACAAGAGTGCAAGAATCTAAATTTGACCTTGAATGTCCACACTGTCATAAAGTTAGGAAGATAGAACATATGTTACTGATTAGTTCATAGCTTGGTTTGTGACATTCTGCTCTTATGCAGTGAGCCAGGTCCCCATCTGTACTTTTGTCCATTGCCTGGCATTTTTTTTAAGAGTAGATCTGGTGAAAACCACGCTTCCCTGCTCCTGCTCGTTTGCTGCCTCTGCAGGAGCCCTGCTCATGGAGGTGCCCATTGTCCCATGGTGGTGGTGCAGAGGTCCTGGCTTCTATTCACTAGTATCCTGAGTGTCAGAGCAGGTGTTGTATACTCATTTTAGTGGTGTCAATTGCAGCAAGAGCAGCAAAGACCAGTGTGGTAGCAGCCTCCTGAACATAGCAGCCTCCTGATTTTGTTCTTGGAGGGGACTCCAGGCCAGCTCCCTAGTCTACAAGGCAGCCTTCCTAAGGCAGAAGAAACTACTGCTCCCTTGGTGGCCTGTTTCTTTGGTGTTGCGTAGGGAGTTGTTCCTGGAAGCTCAAATTTGAATCTGCTCCTTCAGCCTCTCAATGATTCGATAAGCCATATAAATCCCTGAAATCCTTTCTGCATAAAACAACTATAGAGGATTCTGTTCTATGTAACTGACTGGCACTGGATACTTAGCCTCCCCCGCATGATGGAGATTTTGATAACCTAGGAAAAGCACCTTTGGCTGCATTTTAGGGCCTTGTGGCTATACTGAGCTTACGCTTTTCTCCTCAGTTTTTCTCAGCTTTTGTCCTATACCTGGATTTAACTTTTCTGTTCTGGTCTGATTGATGCTAACCTCCCCAATTCATATGTGGAAGCTCTAGCCTCTACTGTGATAATATTTGGAGATGAGACCTTTAAAAAGTAAAGTATTTAGGGTTAGAAGAAGTCATGGGCGGGAGGCCTTCATGATGATATTAGCCCTCTTACAAGAAGAGATACTACAGAAGCCAGGTGCTCTGGTACACGTTTGGAATCCCAGTATTTGGGAAACTGAGACAAGAGGATCAAAAGTTCGAAGCCAGCCTTAGAAACTTAAAGAGACCATGTTTAAAAGAAAAAGGTTAAAAAGGGCTGGAGATGTAGCTTACAGATAGAGTATCCTGGGTTCAATCCCCAGTATACAGAGAGAGAAAGATTACTTTTTCTCTTTCTCTATCATGTGAGGACACTGCAAGAAGACAGCTGACTACAGGAAAAGACTGGCGCATTGACTTCCCAGTCATGGACTTTCCAGTCTCTAAAGACTGGGAATTTCACTGTTTAAGCCTCTGGTCTATAGCATTTTATTAGAGCAACCCAAGCTGACTGAGGCACTTTCTGATTTTTCCTTCAGATCAACAACTGTGCTTCTTTCTGTCTGCCCACCTGACTTGGATGAATGTGATTCCTAAACACTATCACTCAGGTCCCTTTTGATGGCATCAAAGCCTAAGAGTCAATCTTCACCCCACCCCTACTCAGCCTGTTTTCTGGAATCCTGGGCCAGGTCCCACAGCTCTCCAAGGCCTGATTTCAGACAAAGGAGCAGATCAACGTGTGTTGAGACTCTGTGAAGCACAGCAAAGTGAGAGCCATGTGGTGGTGCACTGCGACTGTGCAGACAGAGAGGGTGGGAAACACAACAGAGATAGGCTGGCCTTTGTTGTCCAGTGAAGTACCGAGAATGGCACTTACTGATTTTCAGAGATAGTCAAATGTAAACAGAACATGTTCTTTGGCTTTCAAGTTACTCTACAGCTCCTCTGAGAGTCTTTCAAGGGCTTGGGTGAAACCAAGCAGTTTCATTTTACTGTTAGTTCCTGCAAGAGAGTCTCCAAATTCCAGCGGCCTACTTCCCCTCTTCTGGTTTGAATGATCCAGTACAGACTTACTACAATTTCACTTGAAGCCATTTTTGTCTCATCCGGTTTTATCTCCCAGCTCATGAGCTCATGAGTTTTGCATGATTTCAGTATGAAGTCATCAGCGAGGCCCTGGCTTCCTGGACGGGCTCTTAACCCTGGGGATCCTTTGGATAAACTAGAAGGAAGCCCCAGTGTTTGCACTGAAACCTGAAACCCAGAGTTGCTCTCACATGTGTAAACTGATATAAGATAGTTCAAATCTTTCTCTCTTTTTTAAACACTAACACCCTACATGCTGTTCCTCCTCTCCTCAACCTTCCATTACCCTCTCAGAGGAGGGGAGGGCCCAGAAGCTCCATCTTGGAGGAGCCAAGTGGTCAAAACTCAGGAAGTGCTAAAGTTCTGTTTTACAAAGAATCATGTAAGTACATGTAGGAACTGAAGCAACGCAAGGTTTCTGGTGGGGAAGAAAAGAAAACTTCACTCTAAGGCAATTGCAGAATGGAAAATAGTGTATATTTGAAATATTCATTAATAGAAGTCAACATTCTGAAACCCAGCCAAAATGTGTAGGCCTGGAATTCTGGAATGTGTAGCGACTGGAAATTCCTGATTTTCAAATTCGTAGCCAACAACAAAAATCACATTGTGGTATCAGAGACTCACATTCTTTCTTGTATATCCATGGATCCCTCTCTGGGCAGAGACCATGCAGGAGTTTATTTAAAAAAAAAAAAAATAACAACAACATGCCAATCATCATAATAACAGCTTGAGTTTATAGTGTAAAATTTTTGAATTGATCATATATAAAAATCCATGTACTCCATCTAATTTAATTCAAATGGATGTTATTGAGTGCCTATTATGCCCCCGGTGTTGTGCTGAATTCTAGGAAATACAATAGAACTATATTAAATTGTTCCTTTTACCACAGAGTAAGAGAGGCAAATATTGGAATCTGTGAGCTAGAGAGCAACCAAGGGAGAACGATCCAAGCATCTGATGGACAGTCCATGGTAGAAAGATCAAGGAAGGGAACAGGAGAGTGTTAACAAGAGACAAAGTCCTTGAGATAGCCTTCCATGTCTAGATGGGGTTTGGGAGGTTTATGATCCAATGCTAGTGTAGGTGGCTTTGCTCTGAAAGGAGATAAATCTAAATACAACTGTCTCAAGTTGTGCCCATCTCCTGGATGGAAAGGGGAGGTGCCAAGACCAGGAAAGCCCCAAGGAGCTGAATGTAAGCCCAGTGGGAATGCAAGAGGGCAGCCAGTGTGGGTAACTAGCCATGGCAGATTCCATTTCTTAATACTTTATCCTTGCTTTCTGTATTTGGAGGCAATGTGATCAGAAAGAATATCAGTCTAGGATGGGGAAGGGGAAAAAGTCAGAAATCATTGAACAGGAAGATTGGGTCAATATAAATGCTGATGTAAACTAATTCCTTCGCTACCCTTAGATATATTAAGAAGTCTAAAAATAAATGAATTCCCTCTGCTATTTTCTTCCAAATCTGGGTTTTGTTTTGTTTTGTTTCCCTATGTTGCCCATTTTATTATAATACTGCTTTCTTTATCCCAGCCATTCAGAAAGGGACTTTCTTCACTGTGTAGGAGAGGGAGGTAATTTCTTATACCTTTTATATTTAGTGGTTGGAACCTACAAAGTAAACTTTTAAAAAAAGACAGATTAATAGGAGAAAAAGTTTACTTATACATGTAATGAACACACACACAGGACAGCATAGTGATGAGTTACTCAAAAGGGAGGAGGTTAGGCCAGGCTTGGTGGCACGCGCCTGTAATCCCAGTACTTAGGAGGCTGAGACAGGAGGATCAAAAGTTCAAGACCAGCCTTAGCAACTTAGCCAGGTCCTTAACAACTTAGTGAGACCCTGTTTCCAAATGAAAAATAGAATGGAGCTGGGGGAATACTTAGAGGTGGAATGGTCCCAGATTCAACCCCTAGAATTACAAAAAGAGGGGAGGAGATTGTAGTTTAGAGGGTATATATCTAGTAGTGTGGTAGGGGGAAAGAGAGTGGAATAAAAAGTCTGTATGAGAAGAACAAATAGGTTTCTCTAGAAAATATAAATAGGTGCTTTCAGGAGAACAAAAAGGTAAAATCATGACTCTTGTGTAATTATATTGTATTTGCTATTAGTGAGGGAATAGAACTAGAGAATCCAAAAGGGAGGGGGACACATTTATGGATCAGAAACATTGAAAGAAATATACAAATCCATGCAAGGCTGGCTCCTTCCAAAGGGGATGATTGTCTATTGAACTTCCTAGAATCAAGAATGTATAGCTCTAGAGTCAAGAATTATTTTGCAGCTGGGCATGGTGACACACATCTCTAATCCCAGTACTTGGAAAGCAGAGACAGGAAGATTGCAGGTTTTTGGCCAACCTCAGTAACTTATTAAGACCCTGTTTCAAAATAAAATAGGGCTGGGGGCCTAAAACATCCATAATTCTATCCCGAGTATTAAAAAAAGAAAAAGCCGGGCGTGGTGGTGCACACTTGTAATCCCAGCATTTGGGAGGCTGAGACTGGAGGATCCGGGTTTGCTGCCAGCCTCAACTTCTTAGTGAGGCCCTCCACAACTTAGTGAGACTCTGTTTCAAAATAAAGAATAAAAAATAGGGCTAGGGGTATAACTCAGAGGTAGAATGCCCCTGAGTTCAATCCCCAGTACTGCAAAAAAAAAAAAAAAGAATCATTTTGCATAGCTATTATTTGTCTATAACTTACTGAGAGATAAAATAGTTCAAATGATAGAATTAAGATCCAGTATTTAAGGAAGAGGTGTTCTAGACCTGGGCACACTGAGCCCTGCAGGTCAAGTATAGCCTGTTTTTGTAAATAACTCTTATTGGATACAGCAACAACTATTGGTTTAGGTGTTACTCATGGCTTCTTTCTAGCCACAAAGTATTGTTGACCATACAGTCAACAACGATGAAAATACTTATTATCTAGTTCTTTACAAAGTTTGCTAACACCTGCTCTAGAGGACAATGCATAGTTTTCCAATGAAGTAGGAGTTTTTCTCTACACATTCTCCATCCAACAGGCTCTCCCTCCCTCTGGGCACCCCACCTGCCACCGTGGTTAGCCTGTGCTCTCTCTCCAGGTGCCCCTGGGGCTCTGCTCCTGTGAACTTCAACACAAAATCATGAACCATTCGGGAGGGTCTCTCAGGTGGGCCTCAGGCTCATTCCAAAGGCAAATAGCTCTTCTGTTTATTTTGACAGTGGGATCTTTATAAATCCACAGAATGATTACAAATAGGATAACATGTCAGGACCAGCTATGTACTGAATTCTAATTCCCCAAAAATTTCTTGTTGAAGTCTGAACCCCCAGTACCTCAGGATGTAGCCATATTCGGAGTGAGAGCCTTAAAAGGGATCATCAGGGTTAAATGACATTGTGTGGGCAGGCCCTACCCATGAGACTGTGTCTTGTGATAAGGTCTCTAAAGAGGTGACTAACTTGAACTAAGGCCTCGAGGGTAGGGCTGTAAACCAGCATGACTGATATGCTTATAAAACGAAAGACTCCAAGGATGTACCTGCACAGAGAAAAGGCCACGCAAGGACACAGAGGAAAGGTGGCCATCTCCAAGCCTTAGGAGAGCCAACCCTGCTGACATCTTGATCTTGGACGTACAGGATCCAGGACTGTGGGAAAGTAAACTCTGCTACTTAAGTGCAATGGTTTGAAGGTTTTCAGCCCTCCACAATTCATGTTGAAACTGAATCCCCAACGCAACGATATTTAGAGGTAGGGCTTTAGGAGGTGATCATGCCATGGAAGCTCCACTCCCCTGAATGGGATTAGTGCTTGATCCCAAAAGGGGTTGAGGGAGCCAGGTGTGCTGGTACATGCTTGTAATCCCAGTATTTGGGAGGCTGAGACAGGAGGACAGGTTGGAGACCAGCCTCAGCAATTTAGCAAGACACTCAGCAACTTAGCAAGACAGAAACATTTAAAAACAAAAATTTAAAAAGGCTGGGGGTGTAGCTTAGAGATAGAATGTCCCTGAGTTGAATACCCAGTATCAAAATTTATAAAAAGGGGGGAGGGAGACGGGGCAAATTTGGCCCCTCCATCTCTGCCATGTGAAGACACAGTGTTCAAGGTGCCATCTTGGAAGCAAAGTCTGGCCTCTTAGCAAACATTGAACCTCTCAGTGCCTTGAGCTTGGACTTTCAGCCTCCAGAACTATAAGAAATAAATTCCTATTATTTATAAATGACCTGGTTTCATACATTCTGTTATAGAAGCACAAGATTAAGAAAACAAAATACCATTGTCTGTGGTGTTTTGATATGACAGCCCAATCCATCCAGCACAGGGCCAATCATATACTTGATTAAAAAAAAAAAAAACTGTAGCAGCCGTTATAAAAAAAGAATGGAGCTTCCTAAAACAACCAACCAAACAAAAACAAGCAAACAAACAAAAACTAAAGTAGAATTACCATATGATCTATGAGTCTCACTTCTAGATATATATTCAAAGACTTTGTTCAAAGCATAATCTTAAAGAGGGATTTGCACATCCATGTTTATGGCAGCATTTTTCAGAATAGCCAAGGGGCAAAAGCCGGCCAAATGTTCATGGACAGCTGATAAAAGGGAAATGCAGTATACACTTACATGGTAGTCCTATTGCCTTTTTTTTTTTAAGAAAAAAAATTCAGACACATGCTACAACATATATGAACCTCAGGAATATTACGCTAAGCAAAATAAGCCAGTCACAAAAGGCAAATACTACATGGTTCCACTCATAGGAAGTATCTAAAGTAGTCAGAGAATAGAAACAGAAAGTAGAAAGATGGTTACCAAGAACTGGAGAGGGAGGGAGGGAAACTTAGTGTTTAAGGGGTACAGAGTTCAGTGTGGCAAGATGAAAAAGTTCCTAGAAATCGATTGCACAACAATATGACTGTACTTAGCACTACTAAACTGTACACTTATAAATTATTAAGATGGTAAAATTAATGCTATGTATTTACGATGATGAGGATGATGATGACGACAACGACGGTAATGAAATCTGTAACAAGGCATGGAAAATTAGCCTACAGACACCAGTTAGAATCTACTGAACTGCTACTAAAAGCAGTGATCAGATGAGGCTGATTCAGATAGGGTCAGTCTGTGTTAGTGACTAATGGTCGAGGATATTTGTCCAGTCACTATCATTTATTCATTCCCTAAACCTTCAAAGAAGCTGCCTCTGTGCCAGTGGTGGTGGAAAGAGAGGGATAAATAGGCCAGTTTTGTTTTGTGGATTCTTGGTCTAGTGATGGAGAGAGATACCAACTCAACCAATCGCCCCAGGTCCCTTGTAGACTAGCCTGAGGGTGCAAATGAATCAACTAACAAGAAATTGCAATACCATGTGATCAGTCCTGTGAGGAGGGATTTTTTTTTTAAGTGCTACAAGAACCCAGAGGGAGCAGTCAGGTGTGAGAATTAGGTAGTCAAGGATTCAATGAAGGTGGAACTAAGAGAAAGAGCCAGGAGGATACACAAAGGGAGGTGGTAGTTTTTAGCTCAGAGTCTTGAACACACATGGAAGGTTGCAAAGGAAGGTTCTCACAATTTTTTCCTTAGTCAAGGCATACAACCCTAGTATCATGCATAATACCCATTCTTAGGGGAGAAAACTCAAATGAGAAAGAGATAGAGAGGCACAGAAATGAAGCTCTTACTATCACTCCTAAAATGAGACTTTTTTTTCTACTAAAAAATGTCCTAACCACATTTTAGTGGCCCCATAATAACTCAGTTGCGTTCATAGTTATGGGCCTTTATCAAAATCAATGTTGGCTATGTAATTTGATGATGCCAGTGCCTTACCTGTTCTGTGTAGAATATTTCCCAAATATAACTTATCCAGCATCAGTATCAATATCAATAGGTAGCTTATTGTGACCCCACTGTCAGAATAAAAACAGGAGGTCCTGCTGCTGCTATTGTTGCCAAGAGGAAAGCAACAGTGGCTTTTAATCCTATAGTTTCTGTTTATCTTTTTATTTTTGTTTTGGAAAGGTTAGGGCTGTTTTTATTTTTCTACAATGAAAATAACCTTTTAAATTAGTTATATATGTATATATATATGAGTCATGTAAAATGGAAATTATACCATTTCATCTTTATCCTGGTGATATAATCAAAAGCCTTCTAGACCAGATATTTTTCTTTCTTTAATCATTTTCTAAGTATCAGTATATACTAGGTTTTATCCTCATTCCCCCTTAAGGAAGTGATCATACAAAGCAATTATTACAAGAAAGAAATGTGAAATATAATTACAGGTATTTTAAAAACTGAAGTAAAGTTTTAGGGAATTAGTGCAGGAATTACCCATAAAATCTGAATGAACTCCAGAGAAATTGTTGGCCAATTAGCCCCAGCAAAACAAAACAAAATGCTCCAATTACATCTATGTGTCTTGGCTTTTTAAAGGAAAAGGGGGAGGTGTTTGGCAATTGTAGTTTTTTGTTTTGTTTGTTTTTACATATCTGTAAAGTTTTTGAGACTTTTTAAAAACAAAACAAAAAGCACTGTGTTTTAGCTCTCAGTTCAGGGTGGGCGGGTGGTCAGTCTACCCTCATTTTGAACCTACATCCATGTGGTCACAATTAAATGCCTCAGAAGGACTTCGAGTCATCTGAGAACCATCTGACCGCATTGTAACATGTCCAGCTACGCACAATGGAGTGGCTGCACAGCCGCTTGCATTTATGAAATGGCATCTCTAGATGCTGGGAAGGAAATGTGGAATAAGCACCGGAAGCAAAGTAATAAGGAAGGAGATTCTTTTCTTTTAATCATATATCTGGGGCCAGGTGCCCAAAATCTACAAACAAAGCAAACTTGAAATTGTTAACTGGAAGGATTCAGTCTGCTCTCCAAAACATCCTGGGGGCCTGGCGGGTGCTCTTGCCAGATGTCAAGCAAGAAAGAGAAGAGGAAAGAGAAGGGAAGAGAAAGTTGGTGACTTTTTGAGGGGAGAGGGAAAAGCTTTATTGTAGTGGAAACACATGATAGGGATCCTAGAGAGTGGGAAGGATTTTGAGTGGCAGGGAAGTGCAGAAGGGACTCAAGATATGCAGGATGTGACTTTTCTGAATGGAAAGAGAGGTTGGGTTCCCAGGTGGTTCCCTGGACAAGGAAAGGGTAACATTGGATTTTGTGTATTAGGGGAAACAATTAGATTCATATTTTCAGACAGATAATGTAAGCGACAAACAGCACAGAGGAGGAACTGGAAAGAGGAGTTACTGGAAGTGAGAAAATGGTTAGAAAGTTAATGCACAGGAGACCTTGAGCTATAGCAGAGATCAAAGAAATAGAGGGGAAGATGCATGGCCCAGGCCTTCCAGAGTGTTCCATAAAACAGATTGAGTCTATTTATATGAAGACAAACACAGATTTTCTTCTGTGAACTAAGTAACTTTTATGGATATTGACAGAGCTTCCTTGGTCATAGAAGCTGCAAAATAAAAGCAGACAATAGATGTAAGGCAGACCCCAAAGCAGGAACGGGGCCTTTTTTTCCCCTTAGCACAGCTGCTATCCCTCACTCCATCCACTGCTGAATCCCTGCCGTGATCCCCACTGTTCTGGTAACACCCCTTCTCCTGTCCTGGGACCTGCCCGCCTCCCCCCAATGGGACAGAAACCAGGGAAGTTCCTCTTCTCCCACAAGGGCAAGAGGGAACAGAGAAGGTCCCATTTACCACCATTGCAGGCACAGAAAACATGCTGTCACAGGCATGCTGAATTATAACTCAAAATGATTCTATTTCTCAGCGCCTGCCCCCTTAGGGAACCTAGGGGCTAAATATTAGTTCTGATCTAGATTGCCATTTATAATGTGCTGGTATTGGGAAATTGCCCCAGTATTGATTTCCAATGAAAACATAAAAGGCGGTCACAGCCTGAGTGCTTTCGCAGCACCCAAAGAAAATAAACAACAGTTTTGCCTGTTACACTTTAGAACTCTCCATTCTCCCTTGCCCTGATTTTAACCCATAGTATGAACGTAGAGGCAATTAGAGCCTTTAGCCTTCAATATACAAAAGCAATTAGAAGCCCTGAGATCACAAGTAGCTCTGCCTGGCACATCTTAAAAGCTATAGAGATAGCAAGGGCCTTATGCTCTGCTCTGAGAGATTATAAATCACTGCATTGGCTGAAATTAGTGCCTCTGTTTCTCTACTTTTCTCCATGACCAGGCCTTGATATGCAAGATATAAGCTCAATATGTTACTTCAAAGAACCACCAATTAATGGGCAACAAATACAACAGATAGAAAAAGATACACTTAATGAACTAGCACACTGACCAGAGAAAAGATAATACCACCTGCCTAAAATCAGTTGCTAGCCCATTGTCTTGGAAACACTGATAAGAACACACCAGTTAAAAAGAAAAAGAAAAAAAACTTTATTTAAGGGAGGGGATCAGAAGGGGAGGTAGAGTTCCACTTTCAGACTCTTCAGGGTGTCTTTCAGGCACAATGTCTTCCTTCTCTTCATTTCCTATTTTCTACTGGCTTTATAATAAAGATTTACTTAAGCAACAATCGTGCTATTTATTAGTTCTTTAAATCAATTTCCCTATTCAACAAATTTTAGTTGAATTGAGGAAAAGAGCCCACAGCACCATTACACCTGTAACATATAGGTTATTTCTTTGCTTTTTAAATGCTACTACACTTCCTTTTTAGCCCCGTTGACGTTGCTTCAGCGGCAAGCAAAAGCATACAATTCAAATGACTACCTCCAAAAGAACATGTAAATGTATCCATATATGTCTCACAGAATTTCTGGGTTTAGGCCCTACATTTGCCACTTTCTCACTTAAGTCAGTGATTTAACCTCTCTGTGCCTGATTTCGAAGTAGTAAATGGGAGTGAGGGTGCTTACTGTTACTGTTGGAGGAATGTCCCCGGAAGATCTCATTTATTAATATTCTGGGTTGATATAGGTGAGTCATGAGAATTGTAATCTCATCTGTGGATAAATCTGTCCTAATGAGTTATCTAGGTGGTAACCAGGGCCGGTGTGCCTGGAGAAGGGTGTGACCGTAGAGATTGTACTTGTGTCTTTGAATCCCCTTGCTGTCTCTCTCTCTTTCTTTCTCTCTCTCTGTCTCTCTTTCTCCCTCTCTCTGTTTCCTACCACTATGTCCTGAGCTCTAGAACCTGGCCTTGCATGGACTGGACCCCAAATTCCCTAGAAACTGTGAGCAAATAAACCTTCCTTCCTCTAAGTTGAGTGGCCAGGTCTTTTGGATTATAGCAATGAGAACAGTGACTGAGACAGTAAGAGAATTAAACAGGTTAAAACAGGTTGAGCATCCCTAATCCACAAACCTGGAATTTGAAATGATCCAAAACCCAAAACTTTTTGAGTAATAATGTGACACCACAACAGGGAAATTCCACACCTAGCCTCCTCATGTGACAGGTCAAAGTTAAAAAGCAAGTGCACTACATAAAAATATAATAAAATTACATTTAGGGCATATGTGTAAGATGCATATGAGATATAAATGAATTTTGTGTTTAGACTTGAGTCACCTCCTTAAGCTTGTGTATATGGTAAATATTCCAAGATCTGAAAACATCTGAAATCTGAAGCACTTCTGGTCCCAAGCATTTCACGTAAGAGATACTTAGTCTATAAATGGAGAGCACTTGAAACAGAGTCTGGCACACAGTTAAATGCTTAATAAACATCAGCGAGTATCATGATGCATCAAAAGTCTCACTTCTGTTTTTTTTTTTTTATTGTTGTTTTATTTTGTTTTTGGTACTGGCGATTGAACCCAGGGCATTCTACTTCTGAGCTCACCCCTGGACCCTTTTATTTTTTATTTTGATACAGTGTCTCTCTAAGTGACGAAGGGCCTCATTAGGTTGCAGAAGCTGGCCTTGATCCTGTGATCCTCCTGTCTCATCCTCCAAGTATTAGGATTACAGGTGTGTACTGCCATGCCTGGCTCATTTTGGTTTTTTCTTAAATGAGAAGAATGAGATGAGAGAAAAGTCTCAGCATAGTGAGCATAGTGGTGTTTCTAATGCTGTGGGCAGAAGCAGCCTAAGGGTGAGGAGGAAAAGGGGAATTCTGCTGCACTCGGAGGCCACCCTCCCGATGGCTCAAATGTGGGGTGCCCTTGGCAGGGGGTGCCAAAGGAGGGTTTGCTTCCACAGCTAAATAAGACTCCAAAACCTGTAGCCTAGAGATTGATGTTTTTACCAAAGACAAAATGAACACTCTAGATATAGACATAGCAAAAAGACCCTTCTCCTTGGCAGAAAGTGTGTGTGTGTGTGTGTGTGTGTGTGTGTGTGTGTGTGTGTGCGTGTAAGACATTCCAGGGTATTTAAATAAGAGAGTTAAGATAAAGGATAACTTTCCAAATTAAAGACTGGCCCTTCTGTGGAGCTAGGAGGAGAAGAGTTGACATTCTCCCTCACCTCCATTAAGATCTGGCATCTGCCTGGCATGGTGATACGATGCACTCCTGTAATCCCAATACTTGGGAGTTTCAGAGAGGAGAATCACAGGTTCAAGGCCAGCCTCAGCAATTTAACAAAGCCCTCAACAACTTAGCAAGACACTATTTAAAATTTTAAAAATAGAGCTGGGGGTATAGCTCAGAGATAGAATACCCCTGGATTCAATCTCCAGTACCACATTAAAAAATAATAATCTTTTAAGCTGGGCATGGTGGCGCACGCTTGTAATCCCAGCATTTGGGAGGCTGAGACTGGAGGATCCGGGTTCACTGCCAGCCTCAGCTACCTAGTGAGGCACTACAACTTAGTGAGACCCTGTTTCAAAATAAAGAATAAAAAATAGGGCTGGGGTGTAGCTCAGAGACAGAATGCCCCTGAATTCAATCCCCAGTACCGCAAAGAAAAAAAAATCTTTTGGTTGTTTTCTAGAAATTTTTTTCTTAAAGAGCTTATACACAAAGAAAGAAAAAAAAAAAAAAAAAAAAAAAACAGAATTCCTGTGGGCAAAGCAAGAACAAACAAAGGTAAGGGCTGGTAGGGGCCAACCCACCTGAACTGTGTGTCCAAGATACAGGAAATAAAGGCAGTGTATTATTTATTGATAATGGAAAAATAATAAGATCAATTAAAAGCCAGTCTGCTTTGCACACTGATGATTCTAAACCGCATCAGTGGTAGGACGCTCGGCTTGGCCAGGGTGGACCTGGACCGCTTGGCATACCTCTGCATGAAGCAAGAGTGATGCAAGCATGGGCGTCAGTGACCTGCTAACTTTCTCCTAAGTCTCCGGCCAGAATGAGCCCAGGGCTGCATGGGACAGGTTTTGAAAACCCCCAGTCTAGCCCACTCTGCTCATCTTTCAAATCCAGAAAAGTTAAACGACTTGCCCAACATCACCAATGTAAAGCAACTCGAGAGAAAGAAATTAGAATCCAGGATCTGTGCCTTCTGTGGGTCTCCTTCCAAAAGCCACCAACTGGGTGCATGTGAAGCACCTCATTCTTCAGTGTCCTGGCTGGATTCCCTCCTGTTATGGGTTCAATTGAATCCGCTGAGATTTATATGTTGAAGTCCAGTGCAGAATGATACCTTATTTGAAAATAGGGTCATTATAGGGGTAATTAGGATGAGGTCACTAGAGTGGTCTGTCATACAATATAAGTCTCCTTGTAAAAAGAGGAAATGTGGAAACAGATGCACAAAGGGAGAAGGGAATGTGAACATGAAGATAAGAGATGGGAGTGATGTATCAACGAGCCAAGAAATACACGAGATGGACTCAACCAACAGAAGTGAGGGGAGAGCCATAGCACAGAACCTGCTTGAGAGCCCCCAGGAGGAACCAACCCTGTCGACCCCTGATCACAGACATTCAGCCTCCAGACTAGGAGACGGTAAGTTTCTGTTGTTTAGGCAACAGCGTCTGTGGTACTTTACTATAGCAGCCTGCTATGGTTTGATTCTGGTTTCTGGCTCCCCACTCTCAACTCCTGCAAAAGTTCAATCTCTAAAGTCCTATGTTCATTATATTAAGTAGGTTAAACTTAATCTATGGTGTTTAGAGGTGGGGCCTTTGAAAACTGATTAGGCTTATATAAGATCATTAGGTTGGAGCCCCTGTGATTCAATCCTGGAGGCTTTATAAGAAGGATAACCAGACGTACAGAAATATACATATGCCATGTTGTGATATAGCTAAGGGGAACCCCCACAAAGGCCTGCATCATGAAGCAGACTTTCAGCCCCCAAAACTGTAAACTGAATTTCTTTTGTTTATAATGTAGTCTGCCTCAAGTATTTCCTTATAGTAATTAAAAGCTAACTAATGCACAGCCCTAGCAAAGGAATATACCTAGTAAATGGCAAATCAGTGGTACACTGTAGGAACAGCAACAGATGTGTCTTTATTTAAGTACAGGACCCCTGGTACATCCTTGCAAAGCTGTCCTGGAAGTCAGTGCACACCATCAAATGGGCGTATACTGCAAAGAGCCACAGAGTTCAAAACCACAGAACCTTTGCAGATATTAAATAATTAACTCTAGATAATTTCCAGTCAGTTGCAAGTGGCAAATTCAACTTTGAGCAACACAAAGAAAAAAAGAATTACTGTCTTCACAGGTAGGAAGGACAGACAAGTGACTGTGGAAACCTGGAGCCTGTGTTCAAGGCCTCCAGGATTCTCTCCATCTCCCTTCTCTGCCTTAGCATCATTTTATTTTTCTACCCACAGAACAATGAGCACAATTTCAGGCCATTGGTAACAGCTTTGGGCACCAAAAGACAAAAATGACCCTCCTTCTTCTCAGCCCTAGCTGGGAGAATCCCTGGGAAGGGCTCTGGAAAGGTTAATGGAAAGATAATCAGAATAGTGAGTAAAGGTTGTGTAGTAAGGTTTGCTGTGCGGGTTGAAGTCAGTGTCATCTTCACTGAGAACACATGTCAAGAGTCCTGGTCTTCCTAGAAAGAGAGAGAGAGAGACAACTTTTACATGGAAATAGCCTTTTAAAAATGTAAAATTCCTGCCGGGCGTGGTGGCGCACGCTTGTAATCCCAGCATTAGGGAGGCTGAGACCAGAGGATCCGGGTTCAAGACCAGCCTCAGCTACCTAGTGAGGCACTCCGCAACTTAGTGAGAACCCGGTTCCAAACTACAGAATAAAAAATAGGGCTGGGGGTGTAGCTTGGAGGTAGAATGCCCCTGAGTTCAATCCCCAGTCCTGCAAAAAAAAAAAGTAAAACTCCATTACAAAAAAAAGATTTGTGCCTTGTTTTTAGAGTGTTTCCTTCATCTGCTGGTTCTCAGTGACCTTTAGCTCAAAAGTATCCAAATGTCAAGAATGCATATTTAGGGGTGGCATATTCTGATGTCCTTCACCACCCTCGAACTCTGGACTGAGACCTGTGGAAGAACTTCCATTTAAAGACAAACCACACTCTTTTCTTACTTAGAAATATGCAAGGAATGGTTTAGGCCATTTAGACCACCTATGAAGGCCATCTGTGTGCGGAAGGAGAGAGGGCCACACAGGTGCCGGTAGCATGACTCAGAACCACAGGGCCAAGAATCTGACCCAAAGAACTCCCAACAGGAAGCTGCACTCTCCTTCCCTGCTGTGGGCTAGGGGGTGCAGCTTCATGCTCTGTAGCTGAGTCTAGGGATGCTGACCCCAGACAGCACATGCTCTGAAGGTTCAATTCTCACCTCTGCCTCTTACAAGCTGTGTGACCTTGAGCAACTTCCTTTACATCTCCGTGTTGGTTTCTTTGGCTGTAAAAGGTGGGCTTATATTAATACTTCCCCTGTATTGCTGTAAAAACCATGGGAATCCATTTCACATAAAACCTTTAGGCTAGTGCCTGGCACTCTATATAAGCAAGTTTGCTATTTTTTCATTGTTGCCATTATTATTCTGAGGGACATGGGCTCTGAAGTGGGATAACTGAGCTCATATCACAGCCCTGCCTCTTACTAACTGCAACCCTGGGTAAGTTATATAATGCATCTGCTACCTCAGTTTCCCCATCTCTGAAATAGGAATGATAATAGAACCTTCCCCGTGGCATGGGCATGAGACCTGACCGAGGTCACACACTCAAGACACTAATTAGAATGGAGCCTGTCACTTGTGAGCACTCAGCAAATGTGCGCCATTGTCATCCTGGGTCCAAATGCACTCAGCCCTGTCAACACAGGCAGTTATTAAAACTTATTACGTGCTCGCTACAGCTGGAGCCATGTGCTAGAACCTCGAGGGAGTACAAGAAAATTAGGGCTGGAAGAGACCTAGGAGACCTCGTCCAACTCTGTTACTTGGATTTTAGCTCGAGCTCTAAGCATCTACATCTTCATCAGCCAGAAGGGACGTGACCGTTCCTTCCGCCAGCTCCCAGGAGCGGGATCATTGGCAGCGAGTCAACCACTACAACGTTGGTTGAAAGGGTGGCTCCTATGGTGCCTCAAACATGGCTTGCCGTGCTGGCAGCAAGCAGCCAATTACTTGAAAAATCTGGGGAAGGCAGAGCCGTTCATAGCTCTTCAGAACAGTGAGACAATGCACCCGTGAGAAAATGTCAACTCCATATGGGACTGGAGACATGCGGCATTAGGCAGGCTGTTCTCAATCCTAAACAGTTCTGCTGGGTGAGACTCAGTGGGTGTAATGGTAAGCCAAAGAAGGCTGTGTTTTTCACATCCTGGCTTTTTATACTCTAAGAACTGCTGTGCGTTAGCATATGGCAGCTCAGAGGTGTGAATGAACTGTAATCTGTATTCGTGATGCCTACAGCTAGAAGGAATCTATTTAAGAAGGAAAAAAATACACACACACACACACACACACACACACACACAGAGAGCGATGGAGACTTTAAAGGGAAAAGCCCTTAGGATTCTGGAAAACAAGCTTTGATATTCAGGTGCCTTGCCAACAATTATCCCACGCCATCCATCTCCACAGTTCCCTTCTAACACTTGGCAAAGCCAGAGAAAGCAAGGCAGATCCTCGACTGTCCTTATTCTTCAGTGGTTCCAGTAGATGACATCATTGGTTACTGCATTCCCCTTTTCTTTTCTTTTTTTTTTTTTTTTGCGGTACTGGGGATTGAACTCAGGGGCATTCTACCTCCAAGCTATACCCCCAGCCCTATTTTTTATTCTTTATTTTGAAACCGGGTCTCGCTAAGTTGTGGAGTGCCTCACTATGTAGCTGAGGCTGGCCTCGAACCCGGATCCTCCGGTCTCAGCCTCCCAAATGCTGGGATTACAAGCGTGCGTCCCCTTTTCTAATAATGGAAATCAGACTTGGAAAATCAGAATCAGTCAGAATTGACTACTTATCCAAATCTCTCTCTTCCATGTTTAAAGATACACAAGAAATTCTTCAATTAAAAAAAATTCTATCTTTAAAGAGAATGCAGTATTAGAGTGGCAGAAAGGGGGAAAGGATAATATATGCAGAAACATAAATCCAGAATGGCTTTCACTTTCACGTACAAGTCTTTGCTTGAATAATGACCTTTGTATAAGCTTCATTTCCACTCAGATGTCCTATGTTAGTTTTCAGTCCCATTGTTTCCTTTTTTCTTTAAATCAACAAATTACTGTTTTTCATTTTATTAGAAAATAGCCCCAAAACTGGTGCTCTCTACCCTTTATGGGAGAGTTAAGAAGACAGGCAGTATGATTAGACAATTTCCCCAAAAATATGGAGAGAAGGTGAAGACCAGGGAACAATAGGTATCTTCAGCCTGATACTCTCTAGTCCACTCCCAGAGGAAGCATCAACAATGGAAGGGAAGACTGATTGTCAGAACCCTCTATGGTGGAGAGCATCCAGTCCATCAAGCAGTGCCTAACCATTAATTCATCCATGCATTCACTCACTCAAGAAAAAATGTACTACCCACCTATTCTGTCCTGGGCTCTGGAAAATGATAATTATTCAGGCCTGCTTCTTCTTCTACAGTCAACAGAAAGGCCCATTAGTCACTCATCTCCGAGAATAGGTCCTAAGTTCCCAGATGCTTCACCATCAGTTTTATTACCTATGGTAAGCACTCACTATTCTTTTATTGGCAGCTCAGCATCTAAAACATTCTTAAATATTATGGGCTGCTCCTCTTGATCTTTCTTGTAAGAAGCAGGAAGCCAACGGGGTGTGGTGGTGCACACCTGTAATCCCAGTATTTGAGTAGACTGAGACAAGAGGATCACAAGTTCCAGGCCAGCCTCAGCAACTTAGCAAGGCCCTCAGCAACTTAGCATGATTGTATTTCAAAATTTAAAAAAAAAATCAGATGATGGAAGGGGGATATAGCTCAGAGAGAATGTCCCTGAGTGCAATCAAGGAAGAAGAAGAAGAAGAGGAGGAGAAGGAGGAGGAAGAGAAGGAGGGGGAGGAGGAGGGGGAGGAGGAGGAAGAGGAAGAGGGAAAAGGGAAGAGGGAAGAAGGAGGAGGGAGACGGATTACCTCTCAACAAACTCCTTCTCAATGCCAAAGTCTCACTTTCTCAGCCTCCTCTGTAGCTTAAATGAGGATACTTTCAAGGTACTGCTAATTAGAGGACCTATGCCAGACAGTGATTCAGGAGCAGGAAGGTCAACCAACATCCATCCTAGGACAAGTGGAAGCCCTGAAGAGCTCCAGAGACAGTCATGGCCACATGGTGCAGGCAGCGGATTCTTCCTAGGATCAGCTCTGTTTTGATTTGGGAGGCTTACCCTGGCCACATGGCTTCTAGTCCCAGCTCTCTGGAGTCCTGAGAAATTCCATGAGTGACCCAACCATTTAATACATGTCTTTCTGTTTAAGTCACCCAAGCTTGGTTTCTGTGGCTTTTACTAAGCTCTCTGGCAGATATATCCCCTCTGATCTGAGTGCAAAGATACCTCTCAGCACCCAAATGCTTGAGATAGGAGCCAGGGCAGGGGACAGGGAAAACTAGGCAGAAATATTCAGAAGATTAAACCTTTGTATTTCTCTAAAACATATCAGGAGCCGACTCTACACAGTGGGTTCAATTTGGTTTCCAGCTTTCCACTTTATCACTGTTGATTGGCCATAATACAAACATGCCACTTATCAAGTTACATAAATCTCAGTTAATTGACTGTACTTCATAACTCCTGTTGATCTAATAATCCCTTTTCTAGGAATCTACTCTGAATAAATCATCTATTGTTTCATTTTGAGAATGTTTGTATTAGTCAGGGTTCTCCAGAGAAACAGAACCAACAGGATATATATATACATAGATAGATAGATAGTTAATGTAGCAAGAGATTTATCATGACGGATTTGCTTACACAATTATGGAGACTCATAAGTCCCATGATCTGTAATCTGTGAGCTGAAGACCAAGGAATGCTGGAACTAAACCCAAAGGCCTACAATCAGGAGAACCAATGGTGTAAGTACCGATTTGAGTCCAAAGACCTGAGAACCAGGAGCTCTGATGTCCCAGGAAAGGAAACAATGACAGTCCCAGCTGAAGAGTAGAGAAAAAATTCATTCTTCCTCCATCTCTTTGTTCTATTTGACCCCCCCGCCCCCTCCCAGCGTACTGGAAGATGCCCACTCGCACTGGTAAGGGTGCAATTTCTTTACTCGGTCTCCTGATTCAAATGCTATCCCCCGCCCCACCCCAGAAACACCCTGACAGACACACCTTGCTGCCACAAACCCAGCCACAGAAATAATGAGTTCCCACTCTGTGACATCCCCTAGCCTAGTCAAGTTGACCTATAAAAGTAGCCATCACATTGTTCATCACAGTATTACCGATAAATGTAACAAATCAGAAACGGCCTACATGCGCCTCATTGAAACATAGCAGAATTACTAAAAATAATTTTTATCAAAGACTAGTTAATTTGAAAAAGAGGCCATAAAACTTTGTATACAGACAATCCCCGACTTAACCATGGTTCAACTTAGGATTTTTCAGCTTTATGGTGATGTGAGAGTGATATGCACTCAGTAGAAACTGTACTTGGAATTTTGAATCTTGATCTTGTCCTGGACTAGCAATATGTAGCACCACACTCTTCTGCAATGCAGGGCGGTGGCAGAGAGTCACAGGCCCAGTCAGCCACACAGGCGCAAAAAGAACCGCCAAGATTGTGCAGCGTGCCATGTTGCTAAGCTGTGAAGTTTGGCAGGTTAGGTTATTAAATGCGTTATTAACCGATGATATTTTCAACTTATGGTGGGTTTCTGGGGATGTAATTCCATTATAAGCACCTGTATAGGGTCTAAATTTTATATAAAACTTTTTGTGGATGATATATGTCCATAAAGGTAATAAACCAAAATCTTGATGGTCATTATCTCCATGTCGTGAGATTGAGGAACTTTTTAAGTTTTTTTATTTGTATGGTTTTCTAGTATTAGGGATTGAACCTAGAGGTATTCGACCTCTGAGCTACACCTCCAGTTCTTCTTATTTTTTATTTTGAAACAGGGTCTTGGTAAGTTTAGCGCCTACTTCCTCCATTCAAAACTCCTTCCAGGCCACATTTTTCCAACTCGGCTTGCTAGAATCCTGGAATGTGTACGGTCCTACATCTCTCTGACATCAAACACTCTGGCTATAAATCTTGTGTGTTTACTCTGGGTTTCTTAAGGGCAAAGGTCAAGTCTATTTTTATGCCCAGCACATTGTGGACACATAATAAATCTTTAACCAGCCAGGCGTGGTGGCACACGCTTGTAATCCTAGCATTTGGGAGGCTGAGACCAGAGGATCTGGGTTCGAAGCCAGCCTCAGCTACCTAGTGAGGCCCTCCGCAACTTAGTGAGACCCTGTTTCAAAATAAAGAATAAAAAGTAGGACTGGGGGTATAGCTCGGAGGTAGAATGCCCCTGAGTTCAATCCCCAGTACCGAAAAAAATAAATAAATAAATCTTTAACCACAAAAGTGGTGACTTTTATGGAGCCCAGCTCCACCCAACAAAACCCTATTTCAAAATAAATAATTTTCTAAAAGGGATGGGGATATCATTCCCAGGTAGAATGCCCCTGGGCTCAATCCCAGTACCACCAAAAAGTGAAAAGACATATAATAAGCCAAGAAAGTCAACAAATGCAAAGCCTTGCAGATAAAGCCTTGTGTTTAACCCCAGCAGGACCTCTAAAAGGTGTTCCTAATTGCAAAATGTATTAATGGGTTCCCCAGTGAAATAATCCTGAGAAATACGGCTAAGTCCTCAGTGTGTGTGTGTGTGTGTGTGTGTGTGTGTGTGTGTTTTAAACAAGGAATAGTGCTTTTCTCCCAAGAGACCAGTAGCACCAAAAAGCAAGATGCAGGACTAAAGAACTCATCAACTCCCAAGTCTCTGCCAGAGGCAGCCCCTGGGGAATTGCAGGGCAGCACTCTACCCCCCTACCATCGCAGCTGAGCACAGTTGCCACACAGTTAGCTCCAAACCCTCCTGAATCTCTCCCTTCCCTCCTTGTATAGCATTTCCCTCGCTCCCTTTAGCCTCTGCCAAGGGACACCGAAGGCCCAGGGACCATCAGCCAGGACTGTGTGATGTAGGACTTAAGATCTAGTGTCCTCTTGTGGGTCAACTGCCCTCTTCCTAGAAGCCAAGGGGTGGGGGTGGGGGAGAAAGAAGCAGTAAGGACTGTGAGTTGGACTCAGTTATTTTTTTCCTCTTAGGCTCCAGAGCATTTTCAGGATTTTAAAACTCCTCACCTAACAGCTCAATGATGCTTCAAAGGTTTTCTGTGAATAGGGCACTCACAGGCAGTTCCTTGTTGTTAGTCTTAAATTGCCCTTCCTACCTTCTTTCCTTCCTTCCTTCCTTCCTTCCTTCCTTCCTTCCTTCCTTCCTTCCTTCCTTCCCTCCCCCCCTCCCTCCCTCTCTTCCTTCCTTCCTTCCTTCCTTCCTTCCTTCCTTCCTTCCTTCCTTCCTTCCACTCTCTGGAGTGCTCTCGCCTGTTGGAATAAACTGTACGGAATTTAATGAAGACAAGAATGCCTTCAAACATGGCGATTCTGACTTATGCTAGCTCTGAGAATAAAATCATCGTGGTCACAGGCACTGCTATGCTTGGGGCTCGCCCAAAACCTCGCCATTCCATAGAGAAGAGATTTCCCAATAAACCTTGTCTTTCTGTATTAGCAACAATGTACTTTTCTGCTTCTTTTGACAAGAAGCTTTCGGGCTTCTTTCCAAAGAAGTCAGGAATAGTTAGGACAGTTAGAAAGGATTCTGGGATATTATCGGCATGGCCAAAGCTCACATTTTCAGGAGGAGTGACTATCCCTTTGGTTTAACAAGGCTGTTTCCTAAATGGTATTAAACAAAGTAGTATTTCTCACTAAGGAAGTAAGTGGATGTCTACATAAATCAAAACATATGTAAAGTTAGGGATGAGGAAAAATTATTAGTTGTTAATTTCTCCCTTCCCTGCTGGGATTATTTTAAAAATCCACTGAATCAAATGTTCACTGCCTTTCCACATCCTAACATACCTGCTTCACACCTGGAAGAAATTTGCTGTGAAATGAAATCAAACAAGCATATCATTTTTACTTTGATAACTCAATGAGTGGAGCTAATGGATATAAGGTAGAAAAAGCTGAAGGTTTTTTGTTTTTCCTCTGCCTCTCCCCATCAAGGTGTGTGTGTGTGTGTGTGTGTGTGTGTGTGTGTGTGTGTGTGCACACTCATATACGTGTCATACTGGGGATTGAACTTAGGGGCATTCTACTCCGAGCTGCTGCATTGAGAGCCCTTTTTATTTTCTTAGTTTGAAACAGGGTCTTGCTAGGTGGGTGAGGCTCTTGTTGAGTTGCTGAGGCTGATCTTGAACCTATGATTCTACTCTCTCTGCTTCCCAAGTACTGGAGTTTACAGGCATGTACCACCATGGCCAACTCCCCCACTCAGTTTTTGTAGGGAATTGTATTCATTTACTAGAGTTGCCATAACAAAGCATCACAGATTGGTTGGATTAAATTGCAGAAATTTATTCTCTCCCAATTCTGGAAGCTAGAAGTCCAAGATTAAAGAGTTGGTGCGGTTGGTGTCTCCTGAGGCCTCTCTCCCATCTTCAGTCTGCCCTCTGTGCGTGTCTGTGTTCTAATTTCCTCTTCTTATAAGGACACCAGTTGTATTGGATTGGTACTCACTGTAATAACTTACTTACCTCTATAAAGACCCTGTCTCCAAATACAGTCACTTTCTCAGGTACCAGGGGTTGGACTTCAACATATCAATTGGTGGGGGATTTAACCCATAAGAGGAATCATTGGTCATAAGTGGCCTTGTGGGTAACAGCATATCAGATTGAGCTAAATGAGGAATGGAGACCCAACGAGATGAGGAATCCTTAGAACTGGCTTCTGGATCTAGGATGGTATGTGCTCTTTACAGGACCGTGGGCTCCTTCTTATCATCTCTGGGTATCTGGTTTCTCAAGATCAAATGAAGACAGGAAATTAACAACATGATTTCTGAGGTACAAGGCAAATCTATCAGTGTTGTTGTGGTTGGGTGGTAATATAAGGAGAAGCAGAAGCAACAACAGGCTACGCCGATTTCTTGATGGCTTAAGGGTGAAGTTTGTTTATCAAAAGTACCCCTAGAACCATCTCCGTCCCTTCCAATGAGACGCCTGAGGAAAGTCGGTGCAACGCTCCATGTGAACGCCCAGTCACAGCCACCAAAGTCCGCAGCGAAGCGTGCAAGCCTGATTTTGCACACCCTGAGGTATCTCAAGAATGACAAGGAACTAGAAATATTTTGAAGACTTTTTGTAAGAAAGTGGATTTTCCAGACAGATTTGGTGGTACATGCCTGTAATCCTAGTATTTGGGAGTCTGAGACAGGAAGATTACAGGTTTGAGATCAGCCTCAGAAACCTAGGAAGACCCTGTTTCAAAAACAGAAGATAAAAGGGGCTGAGGGTGTAGCTTGAAAGTAGAATGCCCCTAGGTTCAATCCCCAGTACAATAAGAAAGAAAGGGGAAAAAAAAAAAAACGGAAGGAAGGAATGGAGGGAGGGAATGAAGGGAAAGAAAGAAAACAGATTTTTCTTCACCTTTAATTTTCAAACAATAATTAGTAAATAAGGTTGGTGAAAGCAAACAGTGGAGTGACTTTGAGGAAATCCCTTATAGTGTGTGTGTGTGTGTGTGTGTGTGTGTGTGTGTGTGTGTGTGTACTTCCAGAAGGGAGATGAGAGGGTGATGCTGCAGCTCCCAGGGGGCCGCCTTCTGCTAGGAAAGGGCTCCCCGGGGCACCCTACTCAGCTGTACTAGCTCCTTAAAAGCTATGGAGCACTTCAGAACTCCCCTGGAGCTCCCAGCTGCTGTCTCCACTGACCTCCACATCAACCCTCTAGGCAAGCTTTATTACATGTGTCATTGTACCACTCAGAAAACAAAACCCAAGCCCCATGTCTCCACTGCAGTCTTGCTGCCTCTCAGGATAGGATCCCAGCGTATGAACTCTGAGTGTGGGTCAAGACCTTGACATTCAGTGAAAGTGAAAGAGGACTTTAAGGCTTTCGAGCATCCTAGCCTTCCTGGCTGCTGCTCTCAGCCGCCCACAGCCTGTTCTCCGCACAGCCATCTTGCTGACCATCCTCCATGTAACAGGCCTGCCCTCTCCTCTGCCACCTTTACCAGTGTTTTCTGGGAACTCACAGCTGCTGGCCCCTGTGCTGGGCACTTAGAGAAGCCAGAGGTCATCCTCTTGAGGTGCTTACAGTAGTGGAGAGGTGAGCAAGCTGATCAAAGCTCTGTTCTTTGCATGCTGTTTGGGTTGGCCACGGGGTGCTCTGGGGGCAAAAAGGAGACTGAGGGGTGCAGGGTGGGGGAGGGGAGAGGCAGGACAGAAGCACCCAGCAGAAGGTGGTACTTGAAGGCCACTGAGATAGTTTACAGTTTGGATCTGAGAAACTCATGTGTTCAAAGCTTGGCTGGCAATGCAGCTAAGTTCAGAAAGAGAGCTTTCAGTAGTGACTCTGATCTCATCAATGAGTCAGTCCACTGATGGGTTCAAAATTGGGAGGTGGCAGAAACTGCAGGAGGCGGGGCCTAGAGGACATAAGTCACAGGGGGTGTGCTCTGCAAGGGTAGATGTTCCCTCTCCTCCCTATTCCTCCTCCCTCCTCCTCCTTTTCTTTCTTCTTCTTCTTCTTCTTCTTCTTCTTCTTCTTCTTCTTTTCTCTCTCTCTCTCTCTCTCTCTCTCTCTCTCTCTCTCTCTCTCTCTCTCTCTCTCTCTCTCTCTTTCTCTCCTTGCTGGTGAGCAGCTTTTGTTCCACCACACCCTCTCTGCCATGATTCTCTGCTTCATCACAGACCCAGGAACACTGGAACCAGCTGACCATAGACTGAAAACCTATGAAACCATGAGCCAAAATAAACCTTTCTGCCTTTAAGTTAATTTTCACAGGTATTTTGTCACAGCAATGGAAAGTTGGCTAACACAGGCAGGTTCATAGGTAGTCGAGGATTATAGTTAGGAAACATCAGGTCCATTGGTGTGGAGAATGATTTGTCTAAATTTGGGAATCAGAGAAAAGATAAGGCAGAAGTCTAAAGGTAGCACCCCAAGTCCTACAGTAAGAGATTTAAATTTACCCAAGAAATCAGGCTCGCTTAGTGTACTCTTCTTAGTGGCACAACCTTAGATGAGTCAAGTTACCCCACCAGGTGTCAATTCCTCATTGTGAAGTGAGAATTATGATCTATCTATCTCACAGAGCAGCTGTGTATGTTGAATGAGGTCATCCATGCAAAACTTAAAACATAGCCAGATGTGGTGGCACCCACCTGTAATCCCAGTACTTGGAAAGCTGAGACAGGAGGATCGAAGGTTTGAGGACAGTCTCAGCAACATATCAAGACTCAGCAACATAGTGAGATCCTGTTTCAGAAACAAAAAGTAGGGGAAGAGGCTAAATGAGAAATGTGTGCATGTATGCCTTTATCAGCTTGTACCTAACAAAGATGTATGATTACAATGCACCAATTATTATACATTTTTTTTTTTTTTTTGCGGTACTGGGGATTGAACTCAGGGGCATTCTACCTCCGAGCTATACCCCCAGCCCTATTTTTTATTCTTTATTTTGAAACCGGGTCTCACTAAGTTGCGGAGTGCCTCACTAGGTAGCTGAGGCTGGCCGCGAACCCGGATCCTCCGGTCTCAGCCTCCCGAATGCTGGGATTACAAGCGT
>PVLC010000653.1:5703-143247 GCA_004027655.1 Graphiurus murinus | reverse complement strand
ATAAAAAATTTTAAAAAAGAAACAAAAAGTAAAAAATGGGCTGGGTATGTAGCTCAGCAGTAGAATGCCTCTGAGTTCATTTGCCCCAATACTATCAAAAAAAAAAAAAAATCACTATAACAGCACAGGAGGCCTTAAGAAGTGCTATATATTCAAATTATTGTTATTAGCATTGTTATTCAAATTATTGTTATTAGCACTCCTTTGATAAAGGGGTGATGGGGCCAGCTTTGTGGTTTCCAAAGTCTGCCAGTTACTCCCCAGTTGCCCTGTCAAATCCATTTTCTTTCTTTTCAGGCCCTGCTCCATCCCCAGATGCCAACTTACATCCCCAGGCTTCCTGCCTGCTTAGCTTCTTGGTGACTGAGCCAATAAGAAGCACAGGCAGGAGTTTGCTGATTGAAATGGAGGGATAGGTTGCTCCCCCGCACACACACACCATCCCCTGCTCTGGTCCTGCCTGTGACTATCCTCTCAGATGGCTCCCCAGCAAGCAGAGCCTGAGGCAAGGACTTAGTTTCCAGAGATTTATTTGGAAGGTGATTTCAAGGAGGGGGTGGGGCAACAAGGGGAGAAAAACAAATAGGAGAATATCATTGAGATCACTGCTGGGAACAACTGGAATTTGCCCCTCGGGGATCTCTGAGAAACACCGAATGCCTCTTGGAATTTCTATCCAAAGGATGGGAGACAGCATATTATCTCCAAGCTCCCAGGCCCCACCCACTATTCACTGGATGCCCCGGAGAGCACTGACTCTCCCAGGATTGCCGGCTGCATTTCTAAGCAAGTCAAGCAGGTGCAGCTTCAGAGAAAGCTACAGAAATAAATCAAAGAGACACTTGTCTGCCTTTTGGTGGAAAGCTGTCAGGGTGAACCAGCTTGCAGAAGGCTGAGAGGATGTGACAAGGACCCAGAAGCATTTGCTGTGCACACCAAATGTGGTTCCTGCTGGGCTGCTCCCTCTTTTAGAGCTTCAGAGCCTGCCTTCGTTTTATTTCCTTTTAACTCTAGATGTTTCCCTCTGTGCTAGTCTCTGGGGCCACAGTCCCCTCTGAGCACTTGACCCCGAACCTACTTCTGTAAATAGGTTTTTCATTAAAATCTCTTTCGGTGATCCAACAGAATGGGATTCAGCTTCCTGCCGAGACCCTGGAAGATGCTGACAGAAGGTTCTGGATGCAAAACTCGGGTTGTTGGGGCACAAGATGCCACCTGGGAAGGTCAGTTACATGGCTATTTTAGTCATCCCTGCTGAAGGTGAGGAAGGCATGAAACACAACTGAAGCAGAAAGAAGGGCTGGACAAGAGGTGGCATTTAAACGTACCTCCCCACAGAGCCCTTTGGAGTAACCAAGCTGTGTGATTTGACTTTCACCAAGGACCTCTCCCTGGGGCACAAACACTGAACACTTTCACATAAGCCTCTGGAAGCTTAATGCCAAAGGGCAAACCTCTAAGAGTAGGTTCTCAGAAATGGTGGAAACAGGAGCAGAAGGGCCTTGGGGATGGGGACAGCATCACATTCATCTCTGTGTACTGTTTCCTCGGCCCCCAGCAGCTGGTCTCCACCTCTACACCTGTAGGCAGACATTACAGACTCGCTGAATAAATCTCCATTCCTAGTATTGCTGTTGCTCTTGTATTTGTCAATAAGTGTCTTTATAAGGGTACCAAGGCAGAAATATACATGCTGCTTTGGTATATCCAAAAGATTCATCATATTCTTTATCTTTATGTAATCCAGCTTGGGAGAATGGGAACTAGCCCCCATTAACTTACCAAACATAATTAAACATAAAATCTCTGAGGTCTTGGAGCTCAGTCAGTGGTCCTGAAGTCAGAGAACCATAAACGAGAAGATACCAAACATTCATATCTAGAAGGGAGCTGTTGAACCCTTTATGCAGGAATGCTGAACGAGTGTGAGGACAAATCGGCCAGCATTATGACACCCACCTGCCATATCCAGGCTACCCAAGGGAAGGGAAAATGTTCCTTGCAGGTGCAGAGCCAGTGGAGGGGTCTGTTTTGCTGAGAGCTGTTGATATACTGCACCTGTTCTCCCCCATGAAGCAGGAGAGGAGTTCTTCCTATATACCTTAAGCCAGAGGGAGGGAGCTCCAAGAGCTCATAGAGCCTTGACAGCTGTCCTTTGGTGGCTAAGGGACACTGGGACTGAAATGGAATTCCTACCTGGAGAATCCCCAGGTACAGCTGCTGTTGCTCTGCCAGTGGTCATAGCAATGGAAGCTGAACAGCAGCACTTCCAGGATCCTGGGGGCCAAGGATGCATGTGTACTTCCCACACATCAGCTGTTGAACCTGTGGAGCAGGATAGATGGGGGGCTGGCATTCCCCAAAAGTTCCCTGTGTAAGAAGTTAACCGAGACACCCACCACGTGCAAAGGCACCAGCCTCCACCTCAGCCTGCCTTTTCCTCTCCTCTCTGCCCTGTTCCTGTGCCTGTCACGAGGGGCAAGACCAAAGCTGACAACAACGAGGCAGATGGTAAAGGGAGGAAAGAGAGATGAAGCCCCACCCTGCCCCAGCAGACACACACACACACAGACACACAGACACACACACACACACACACACACACGGAGCCCTCTATTGCAGTCTCCCCAAACAAAAAGCAGGCCCTTGATGGGTGCAATAGGTTGAATGGTGGCTCCCCAAAACATGTCAATGCCTTCACCCCCAGAATCCATAAATGTGACCTTACTAGGAAAAACAGTCTTTGCAGATGTCATTGTTGAGGAGGGTGGCTTGTCTGGGTTGGCCCTCAATCCAACAATGAGTGTCCTTCAAAGAGACACAAAGGAGAGACAGGGAGAAGAGGAGCCAGGTGCAGATGAAGGCCAAGATGGGAGTGATGCAGACACAAGCCAAGGGAGACCTGGAGCCAAGGGTGCTGGGACAGGCCAGGAAAGACCTTCCCTGAGAGCCTTCCAAGGAGCAAGACCCTGCTCATGCCTTGACTTCAGACTCCTGGACCCCAGAACTGCGAGAGAATACGTGTCTGTTGTTCCAAGCCAGCAAATCTGTGGTCGTTTGTTATGGCAGCCTCTTCAGGGTGCTAAGTGTTCTGAACTAGGTAGCATTTAACGCTTAGATACTACACTGGGCTGCATGCTTTATCTAAACTTTTCTGGAAAAGTAATGCACACTGCCTGAGATTTCTTCCCAAGTTCAGGAAAGCACTTTTCATTTTCTGAGGAAGGTAAGAAACAGGTTGATTTTTTCTCATGTCCAGAAAGTTGTGCTCATTTCTTGAACGTGTCTCACTCCAAGGTCTAGGCCCCCGTGACATTCAGAGCCATTTCTTCTCATCATTCCCACTGTCTTTATAGGGAGCACACCTGTCACTCCAGCAGATGGCTGTGGCCACAGGTTCTGGGCAGTTCAGCATGTTCCACCCTTCACCAGACGCCTGGCCTCAGGCCCTCTGTGTTTCACTTTCCTCCTTTGTAAAATGGAAATCCTAACAGAGGTGCATGGGTGGCCCACAGTGAACACGGTAAAAATGAGCTTTCGTGGTCAGGTGAACATCTCTTGTCTTTGGCTCTACACAAACCCCCAAGGCCTGGGGGACTATGAAGTACTGAGCCTGTCCCAGGAACCTCCATGGGGGCCCCTGGGCCCCCTGAACTCAAGAACTCAAGCCAGTCACAGAGCTGACAGGAGCCTTGCCTTCCCCCTCAACCTTAGTGGCTCATCCTCAGGCAAGAGTTGGGGAATCCTGTGCTGCTTATCTTCTCATCACTCTGCTTAAAGAAAATGCATCTGCTTCCTCACAACTAATAGTAGCCACCCTGTTCTGAAGGGAGAGGATGTAGACCCAGACAGCCTGCTGGTGGAGTTGGAAATCGGCCTTCTAAGTAGCACGGGGCGGGAAGCACAACAGTCGCTTCAGACGCACTGGAGCCGGCTGAGCGAGGCCTCAGGAAGGCAAAGAAAGTGGCAGGGGCCACATCCTGGCCACGAAGCCTTCTACCTAGTTAAGAAAACCCAAACCGTCCCAATTTTGGCTTCTTCTTCCCCAGAGGATGTGGATACCGGGCGTGTCGGGTCAGCGCATCTGACGCACTTCTTTTGGCTGGAAATCATCAAATTTCCAAAGTCCATGACTCCAACCTTGACCAGCTTCAGTAACATGTGGGTATTTCCTTCTGACCACATGTCCTCTCCCACAGATGCTGCTGGATCTCCTCTGGGGTCCCAGAGTGGACAGAGCACACCAAGTGTTTGCACCCCTCTCCTTTGCTGGGATCTGTTTCAGAGCTGGTGGGGCTGGTGGAGCGTGGGGGTGAGCAGCTCTTCCCGCCAGCTGCCCCTGAGGTTTCCTCTTCCTTCCCCAGATAGAGTGTGTACTTTGGAGCATTCATTTAGCCACAGGGACCTCGTCATCTGCCAGAAGGGTTCCCCGCAGAGGAAATGGAAGTGTTTTACATGGCAGCCTGCCACCGTGCACAGCGGGAGGAGGGGTGTGCCTCTCTTTGGCACCACCACGGTGTGGCCGCCCAGCTGGAACTTCAGGACCCGACCTCTCCTTCCCCCAAATGCAGGGAGCGTTGGCTCCTGACTGCTCACAGCTGAGTCCCTCTTCAGGAACTGTCTCCTGCCAAAGGAGTCTTACCCAAAGTTACACCCACTCCTCTGGAGACAGCCTGCCCCTAAAGATGGGTTGATTTGAGAGACAAGCCCATCCCTGTTGCCTCACCCTGGGCAACTCTATGGAACCATCTGGCTCTAGAGCTCCCTGGAGGGGCAGCTGGGCCCGCTGCTGTGACTGCATCACAGCTCGACTTCTCCCCTCGCCCAATCCAGCTCCCTCACTCCCAACACGAATCGTTCCCAAAGCACCTTCCAGCCAGTGCATGCAAAGTTCAGCCTGTGTCAATTTCATAGAGACTCCATCCTGTACCAGTGTGGTTGCCTGGTGGAGCCTCTGCAGGCGGCTCTGTAACCAAACCAAAGCAAAGGAGAGGTCAGGTACTGCCAGCTACACCAGAGCAGTTTTTCTACTTCTGGGACCACAAGACTTTGCAGGCTTAGTTTGGGGGCTGGGTCCCCCTGGTACAGATTACAGGTCAGAATCTCTTGACTAAAAAATGCCAGGGACATACACTTGGCATCATTCCTGCTTCTTAGTGCTTCAGCATCTTTCTTTCTGATGGACAGAAGCAGTTAGGGAGCAGCTTCTGTAGAGCTCAGAAGTCTAGCTGTCACTGGTGTCTGAAATAAAGTACAAAGTCAAAACTCCCAAGTCTCAAGTGTGTGCAGAGAGCAGCCCTGCATCCTCAAAAGCGCTGGCCACCATCCCAGCCCCGGACCTCACCCATTTTCCAACCTGGTGTTGGCTTCTAACTGGTTGTGAGAGCCTGGACACATCACCTCCCTTGTAAAGTCTTAGTTCTCTCTTTTGTAAAATAGTATTAATGAAGAACCCTACATCTAAGAACTTCTCAGCATCTTCTAGTCCATTGCCACCAAAGGCAATAACTCTTAAACAATGTGGTAGGTTGTTTTCTGCTTGACCATGTCCTTCCACCTCCCAGTTTCATAAGCCTTGTGGTTTATTGCTGGAAGCTTTAGGTTTTAGAAAGCTCTTCCTTATGACAAAGTGGAATCTACCCCCCTCCCTCGTACTTTTCAGTCAAATTTGGCCTTAGGAGCTATGGAAAATACATTTAACCTCTGTTCTATATGAAAAAATTTCAACCACCAAACACTAGGTTTCTCAGGCTAATGTCTCTCAGACTTTTTTCTGCAAGTTTCAAATTTTCCATCATTCTAATTGTTCTTTCCCCTGGGAAACTTCCAACTACCTCTTTAAATACAGGGCTGAGAATGAAAACCAATACCCGAGATGCTATCTGGATAGTAATTCCACTAGGGCATTAAAAAATACTATTCAAGTTAGAGCAACTTGATCAATAGACATCCTTTCAGAAAGACATATATTTACTATACCATGCCACCCCAAACTTAGTAATTTTCATAGGCTGATAGAGTTCGATTAAGTTAGCATATGTCTGGCTTCAATGACAACTTACATAGCCAACTCACACTGGCTTGAGAAAAAGAGATCTTTAGGGGTCTCACACAAAAAAAAAAGACATTTAATCAGAGAGCATTGATTCTAGTTTGATGAAAGACTTAACCATGTTGGTCCTGGTCTATGTGGCAGTGTGACAGATATTGGACTTCTAAATGGCTTTTTTGTTTTAATCTGAGCAAAATCCTCATAAATTACATCAGCAACTTTCCCACTTCTTATTGGCCACAACTAGTTACACATCTTCAGTAAACCAATCATTGATAGCAGAAATTAGGATTCATCTTCAATTGAGACCAATTTCCCCAGCCTCTTCCCCCTCCCCCCCCCACCCCCTTAAGCTGGAAAAAGATCTTTCTCTTCTGAACATCTAGCTTGAAAAAGAGAAGAATATGAATGTGAGTGGACATTCAACAGGATACAAGTTACTTTAAAGTTTGCATAAACTAATCAATCACCTTTCCAATGATCAAAGTGTCAATGTTCTGACAAAAGTTTCTAAGCAACTATTAGTGAGTTTATTCTTTAAAGTGTTTTATGTATTCACCATAAAAATATTTTAGCAGTATGAAATTTTATCCTCCATTGAATACCTTCTTTCCCAGTCCACCCTGAGTCCATCTATAGCTTCTATTTTGTTCTCTACTTCAATCCATATTATTGCTCCTCAAGCCAAACCACTTAAAATCAATGTAGGATGGCATGTGTGTTTCCAAAAGCAGTTTTGTGGAACCCTCTCCAAAAGCAGTACATTTGTACACCCAATTAATTTGTTCTCCTTTTTACAATTTGGGAAGTCTCTCCTCTGTTTTAGATTATTTTTCCTATTAATGCAGCCCAAGATCACACTGACTTTTAAAGCACTACATTTTTAAGAACCCCATCGCTTTTCTTGATTTGGTACTGGCTTATTCTGAACAGTAATTTTTTTTTATGTGTGCCCCTATTCAACTGAGTCTCCAGTTCCTTGTAGAATTTGTTCAGTTGGCTCTTTGGGTCAAGTCCAGGTCTTTAATTTATGCCTATAACATTTCATTTTCTTGGATTTGACCCATTGCTCTAACAAAAAGATCTTTGGACACTGACTCTGTCATCCAACAAATGCAATATCTCCCTTTTAACAAAGTCTAGAAACTGCCATGAAGAATGTTCTGTGAATGTCAGACAATAATATATGACTCACGTCTGCTGCCAGGAATTTCAGACAATTTCACACTACATTTGTAACTAAGTCTCTCGAATTCATCACCAAAGAGAGCTGCTTTGTCTGCATCTTCTTCTCCATTTTACATAAATGGACCTTTTGAAACTAATGGGGAATTTTAATGAAATGGCTCAACTATAAATTTTTAAAAGATAGAATGACTACAGTCCTAGGTGCCTGCTGGGACTATGCAGTGTGACCTCCCAAGCCCTCCCACCTCTGCCCTTTGGGAAAGGTTTTGTTTGCAGTGGTTTCCCATCAGCCTAGCCACCAAGTCCAATTATCTTCCTCCAGCTCTGTTTAGTGGCCTTCACATTCCTGATCTCTCTGCCTTAAAAACCCTCTAATGGGCAAAATAATGGGTCCCCAAAGATATCAGGCCCTGCTCCTTGGAAACTGAACATGACAAAAAAAAAATTTTTTTTGTAGATATGATTAAGGGGACATTATCCTGGATTATCTAAGTGGACTCTAAATGCATTTACGTGTACTTTTATAGAAGGGAGACAGAGATTTACTACCAACTGACAGAAAAAGAGAAGACAATCACAAGAGGCAGAGACTGGAGTGATTCGATCACTAGCCAAGGAATGCAGGCGATAGCCATCAGAAGTTGGAAGAGGAGATTAATGGATTCCCTCCTAGGGTTTCCATGACACCTGGATTTTGGTCTAATGACTGGCTTCAGATTTGTATCCTCCCAAATCTCAAAGAATACATTTCTTTTGTGCAAGCCATTGTTATGGTTTTGGCATAGGTTGTCCCCTGGAAAAACTCATGTATTGGCAATGCTAAAGTATTCAGAGGTGAAATCATTGAATCAGGGCTCTAATGTCATCATGTGATAATTCCATTGAATTATTATTATTATTATTATTATTATTATTATTATTATTATTATTATTATTATTTGGGTGGTACTGGGGATTGAACCCAGGGGTATTCTACCTCCAGGCCAATATTTTAATTTTTTGTGTTGAAACAGGGTCTCGCTAGGTTGCTAAGAGTCTTACTATATTCCTGAGGCTATTCTTGAACCTGCAATCCCCCTGTCTCGGACTCCCAAGTACTGAGGTTACAATAATTTGAATGGATTTACTAGGTGGTAATGTAGGCAGGTAGTAGATCACTGGAATTGTGGTTGTGGCTTTGAGAACTACATCTGTTCTGTGTTCTCTGTCTCTGTCTCTGTCTCTCTCTCTCTCTCTCTCTCTTTCTCTCTCTCTCTCTCTCTCTTTCTCTCTCTCTCCTCTCTCTTTTCTCTCTCTGCTTTCTAGTTGCCATGCGATGGGCAGCTGTCCACTGCCAGGCCCTGTCACCATGCTGTTTCTGCCCTGGTGTCAGCTAACAATGGGCTTGGACTGAACCTCTAAAACCGTGACCCCAAATAAACCTCTCCTCCTCGAAGCTGTTCCTGTCAGGTAGTCTGGTCACAACAGCAGAAAAGCTGACTGAAACAGCCATTGAGTCTGTGATAATTTGTTCTAACAGCCAAAAGAAACAAATACAGGCTCTAAGAAGCTTTCAAGGAAATGCTCAAGTTCTGATCCTTCTCTCTCCACTGCAGGTCTGCCAGAGTTTCTCCTACAACCCCCACAGTATGTGCTGTTTTATGTTTACTTTTATTTTTATTGTCTCCATCTCTTTCTCATAAATACATTCCATGCTCCTAAAGTCTGCCAGCCAGCCATCCCCTCCTTCACTGCTCTGACTGAGGAGAGTACAGCTGCCAGCCATGAGATTTCTCAGGTTGCTTCCTCCTCACCAATTTGTTAGTACCATCAACTACTCCTAGAAGAAGAACCACCCAAGGCCCAATTCCAGGAAGCATCATTCCCCTGAGAGCCTATACGAAAGGTGCCCTCTGTGGTTTGTGTTGAAGATATAGTGCACACAGGCACACAGGCACACACACACACACACACACACACACACACACACACACCTACACATCTATCTGTTGATGAATTATTGTAAATATTTCACGTTGCATTCACGATCGCTCTGGTGAGAAGGGCTTTTTTATTTCCTCTGAAGTCATGAAGTTCCTTGTTTGTTCTTCTGAGGCATTCCAAATTGTAGTTAGTCTTGCTTTTGCTTTCAGTACTGTACCCTCTTTAAGGGCAGGTGTTTCTGATTCATGTCGGCTGCTATAACACATTACCATAGACTGGATTGCTTAAATAACAAACATTTATTTCTCACAGTTCTAAAAACTGGTGAATCCAAGATCATATGTAGTGTCTGGTCGAAACCTACTTCCTGGTTTGCATTATGTCTGTCTTCTCTAACAGCAAAAAAACTGAGAGAAATAATCCTCTTCTCCTCCATTAATCTGATTCATGAGGGCTCCATCCTCAAAACCTAGTCACCTCCCAAAGCCCCCACTCCCAATTACACCTCATTTTGGGGATTAGGCTTCAGCATATGAATTTTGGTAAGATGTAAACATTCAACTCATAGCAACATCTGGCTCTACAAGCTTCTGTGTCTCCAGGAGCCTTTCCGATAGTTGCCCTCAGTATAGGTGAGGTCATGTTCTCAGCAGCATGGTTGTGGATTTTCAAGTATCCTAGCTTGCTGACTGCAGCACCCTTTAGGATTTATTCAAAATGGACTTAAACTCTAAGCTCACAGACAGTGGGATGAGAGGGAGGTCGGTGGTAGAAAGGCTATGGCTTCTGGTTTCTCTGAATCCTATCTCCTTTCTAGATTTCCTTTCCTCATATCCCTTTTCTGTATAACAACTTCCACTGTGTCTCTGAGGACACACTTCCTTCTTTTCCCCAAAGGATTACTAATACAGGGTTGTATATCCAGGAAACTCATTCTGAAGGTTCAATGCAACCAGAGTGGGGACTTACATCATAGTCTCGCACTATGCAACTTGAAATTGAATATCCACCATGTCTCTTCTTAAAAGATCCATGACCACACCCAGCAACCCAGGACTTCTCCAGGGAAGCCTCTGAATAGAATCTGGGCCTCTCTAATCACACTGTGCTTCTCTTTTTCTGTCCCTTGGCAATCTCTAAGCTAGATATTTTATTCTAGGTTATGACAAGAAACTCAGCAACCTCCTGCTTTTTCCTAAATCTCAACTCCAGCTCATTACTTTGCTATCAGTAAAATGCCTTGCTGAGCAGGCCATTCAATCCAAGATTCTACCACTGAGCATCAGGGCAGACATTTGAAATTATGGTTCTCTGTTTTTCACAGACCAATACAAATTCTTAGGTGGGGATGACCTCTCTCCAGATCCCTCTCAGAAGTGGAAGGAAGTGCTCGGTTCTGCTTCATTGCGTAATTGGATGACAGTAAAGTCTGCCTCTGGGACTGGTTTTACTTTACCAAGAGATAATAGCCCATGGGATACGCCCACTCTCTCAATCTGAATGGGTTGAACTTTTTTTTTTTTAATGAGGTTTAATCAGAGAAAAAGGAAATGAGCTAATGCAACATGAGACCTCCCAAAGCCTCAGATTCTTAAGTTTTTGAGTCATCTGTGCAATCATTTCCTCCACTTCACTAAAAAGCAGAGAAAAGAGACAAGGAAGGTGCATTGGTTTCCTAAAGCTGACATAAAGTAACACAGGCTGGGTGGCTTAAAAACAACAAAGTCCTTCTCTTTAAGAAGTCACAAACTGAGATGTCAGCAGGGTTGGTTCCTCCTGGGGCCACTGAGGGAGAATCTGCTCCCTGCCTCTCTCCTAGCCCCTGGTGGTGTGTTGGCAACCTTCACATTCTGAGCTTATGGGGCATCACAGCAGGCCCTGCCCTCACCTTTGCATGGCCTTGTCCCCTGTGTTTCTGTGTCCCAATTTCCCTGTTATAAGGGTACATGTCATACTGGATTTAGGGCTCACTCTAATCCAGTATGACCTCATCTTAACTAGTTACATCTGCAAAGGCCCTATTTCCAAATAGACACTATTTCCGTTCTGAGGTTCCATGTGAACGTGAACTTCTGGGTACACAGTTCAATTAAATACAGAAGAGACAGAGAATAGACGAGGTTAGGGAACTGTAGAAGCACTCCCTTCTTCCCCACCTGCTGTGCTTATCTTGAACCCCAAATTAAAGAGCAATAAAGCAGAGCATTTTAGACAGTGAGCCCCATCCTGCACCTGCATGCACCTTCCAACCTGCCTATCACCTGTGTGAGCATCTCTCCTGGCTTCTGTCTCCTCACCTCTAAAGTAGGGATAATGAGAGTCCTTTCTTCAAAGGCTTGTTGTAAATGTCCTGTATATTAATCAGTGGAGTGCTTGGAACTGTTCCTGGCACATGGTTTGTACTTAATAAATGTTACCAGCTGCCTATATTTTCTCAGCACTTTTTGCTTGCAGGGGCCATTGGAGGAGGTAAGGACAAAAATATCTAAGCAAAGCTTTTGCCCCAAAGGTATAATAGGGGAGACTTTAACAAGGTAAATGACTGCACAAATTTGCAAATGCTAATGCTAAGTGCTGGTGGCTCTTCTGGTAATTGTATGCTGATGATTGAAAAGGGAAGACAGGCTGTGTGTTAGATACCCATTGCATCTCTCTTCTGGGGACAGAATTCACTGCAGCTCCTTCTACAAAAAGCAGGGCTCTTCAGGTCTTACAGGAAAAGACATTTTATGACATTTGTATAAATGTCACAATTTAACAAGTACCTCTCCACAGATATCTTGAGCAATCCTCCCAAAGGCTCCATGAGACAAGTGGTGTTGTTCTCATTTTAAAACTATAGAAAATTGAGATTCAAAGAGGTTAATAAATGATTGTTCCAAAGCCAGACATGATTGTGCACACCTGCAATCCCAGTACTTGGGAGAATGAGACAGGAGAGTCACAGGTTTGAGACCAGTCTTAGCAATTTAACAAGATGTTGTTTCAAAATTAAAAAAAAAAAAAAAAAAAAGGATCGAGGGCATAGCTTAGAGGTAGACTGCCTCTGGATTCAACCTCCAATACAAAAAAAAAAAAAAAAATTGCTCCAAGGTTACCCAGTAGATACAGGTCTCAGATGCAACAAATTGACAACTGAGCTGGGTACACCCTGGATCACTGCATGAAAGGGAGAGATGCCAGGGCCTCGAGGAAAGCTGCATCTCCTGACAATGACTATGACAATGACGGCAAAGTCAATGAAAATGTTTCAGTTCAGTCTGCTTCTTCTGCTCTGGGACTTTTTAAAATGGGTAAGCACGAATTATTACAATATAAATAAATAAATAAATAAATAAATAAAATGGGTTGGGAATTGCTGAGAAAACTTAGGGGGAAAAAAGGTTTCAACCTGAACTTGGCCGATTGCCTTGTTATTAAATAAAAAAGGACTGCCATTAAATAAACCACTTAATGCTGAGTGCATCTGGCAGTAAGAAAAGGGGTCGTTAATCACCATACCTGCTTCATTATCATTGTCTTGAAAAGTGCAACACAAGGGATTCTGAACATCAGATTATCTTCTCCAGAAACTCTTCCTTTAGGTTGGAGGAGCAATACTTTAAAATCTGTTCACTCTAAATTTCTTCATATTCAGCTTCCCTAATCATTCAGAGTCTATAAACAGCTTTGGCTATTTATTTATAGAAAGGAGGGTTGCTGTGTATATACAAGATCCCTGCAGGATGCACTTTCTGTGAGCACATAGATTCAAAGTCCTGCTCCTTCACTTAGGTGATTTATGTACAACATATTCCTTTATGTAGGAACACAAATAATGTCAACTTCTTAGATATTAAATATTCAATGGATACTAAGGACTTAGAGCACTCGTTGGCCCTTTACTAGTGGACAACTCAATGCTAGATTTTATTGCAGGTAAAGGGAATAGTAGTTGCAGTGCACAGTTTTAGAAGGCTCTGGAGTTTTCTAAAGGGAGGGAAGGGCGTTCTTCTCTCTCCATCCCCCTCATTACCACCTGCGTAGACTGTAAGCCAAGTTGCCCCATGATAACTTGAGAGCAGTGGATGATGTGCAGGACTTCTTCAGTCAGCGCAGCCCAGCTCTATTCCCTTTCCAAGGAACATTAATAAGCTTTGGAATCAGGCAGTTGGCAGTCCTGACATGAGCGTTGGAAGAACCTAAAACAATAAGGAGAGCAAAAAAACAGTGTGAAAAGAAAGCTGCCCCAGCTAGGGCCTTATGCTCTCTGAGGTTGTTTGGCAGCCACCTCTTCCTCGTCCACATGGGATTAACACCCTGACAACACCCTTCTCGGATGCCTGCCAACATCCTTCTCCAAGGCTGCTGGAGATGGCTTCAACGAGACCCACTTAAAGAGTCCAGCAGGCTCTTCTCCTGAGCACCCTGCAGATTCACCACTGCTCTTTGACAGCTTATTATTAACTATCTTTTTAATACTTCAGCTATGTGTAATTGATGAGACATGAGCACATTTTAATAAATTTAAATAGTGATTTTTTTTTATAAATCCAACCTAAGAAATTAAATGAAACCCCTCTACCTCTACCCAAGTCTTTTATCTACAGCAATTAGCAAGCATTATCCCTGAGTTGCCTGTGTAATTGACAAGGTCTTAGGGTTGTGTTCTCATTCCCCTGGTCCAGCTTTGCCCAGGTAATTTTAAATTTCTGCAGAGGACTTCTGAATCTAGAGGATAACAGAACCATAGTGTTCCAAATAGACAATTCAGCATGTCTATGAAGTTGGATAGAAAAAAATTACCCTATTTTCACTAACCTCAAGTGGATATTTACCATTTCCTTCAGTTATAGACACAAGCAACAAACCACAGTATTTACAGCAGCCCCTACAGCTTTTTAACCAGTAAAAATCAAATAATTTCATACTATCTGATACTTGTTGCTGATATCTTGAAACAACATTTACTACATCAGTACTTTAAATTAAAATAATTAATAGACTTGCCTTTAGATACTTTTAATGCAACAGCAAGTAAACACGTATATTATTGTGTCAACCAACGTTCAGTGCGTTGTGGTCCCTGGGTAAGGGTTCCGCAGAAATCAGGACACAGGGGATGCAGAGCAGTATCAATGCAACTGCATGTTTATTGAAGGCTACAGTTTGATACTTATAGACAGAAAAACAATTGACAGACTTTCTTTCATAAAATCGTAAGATGTCTGTACAGAACCGGAATGAACAAGATACAGTTCTTAATCTAACAACCTTCCTGTCCCAAATCTCCTTGCCCTACATTTCTTTTTCCTCTCTACAAAATGTATCCAAGCATATTAGAAGTCCGGAACACAACTTACCAGTTACCATACCAAGAAGCTTGCTTCCTTATCATAAGAATGAATTCTGACAGAACACTATAAGGCTGCAGAGAAAGTTTGCTGTTCCTCTCACACTGCCACTGCCAAGTATTTCAGCATCATAGTATCTAACTTCATTCATGACTCAGATAGAGCCTACATTCAAGGCTGGAACTGTTTCTCCACATTATTGTATTGCAAATTCACTTTTAAGTATTTTGATAATTGCATTTAATATAATTGTAGTGCACTTTGTAATCATATGAATTTTATTTAATGCATTTCAAAACATACCGAGAAAGGTCTCATAGGCTGCACCAGGCTGCCAGGCGTTCCATGGCACATATAGGGTTAGGACCCTTGAGCAGGGGTACAAATTCTTGGTCTTCCTACTCGTCATTTACAAATTCATCTCTCTTCTTCATCTTCAGCTCTTTTTAATCTTTCTCATAATAACTTTCTCCCCTGGGTTCCATTTCTGATAACTCCTCCTAAAATACAAATTATAGGCATTGCTTGAGAAACATGCAAAACAGGGCCCCTCAAAGTGTTGTTGGAATGTTAACTTGGAGCTAAGTACCACAAAGTCTTCCATATACAAGAAAAGGATGCTCTGCTGGTGGTGGTGCAATGCTGGGTTCATCTCAGGGCAGAAGCCAGCTGCTCCTGCACATGCGCTGTGCTCAGCCCTCTACACTGGGAGGCCTGTGATCCCTTAAGTAGACTTCAGAGTTCCTCAGGAAGTCACACTCCTTAATTGAAACACAGACATTAGGAGCTAAGCATTTGTGGGAAGCCTTTCAATTAATTTCAGCATGAGTTCATTGGGCCATTGACTTTAAAAATGACACCTTACCAAATTAACAAAGTTAATGCATGCTGAAAAAAATTACCTTTGTGTTCAAAGAGTGGCTGACTCATCAAAAACTCCTTCCTGGCTCATAAGACTATAATTTGTTAAGAGACTCCTTGGCACTCAAATTAAGTTCTTAGAACTTGCTTCTTTATTTGTGTTCCTTTTTTCCTCTTCTCTTTCCCTTTTCCTTACAGTTTCATTAGCTGTCTCCAGGATTGCAAACGAAGGGGCTTTCTGAAAAGGATTGCCATCAGTGGGGTTTATTCTGTTTCATAGAAGAAAGGAGTTTTTTAAGGGAGGTCTAGGCCTAAATTTTGTGGGCTGGTGAACAGGAACACCTTGACTAAAAGCCTAGGGACATAATATGCAGCTAAAGCAATTACACTCTGTGGGGGCTTTGCAGCAGTGTGTCTGCTAGTACTTAGGGCTAGAAACAAGCACTCTGTACCATTTATAGGGTGAGACCTGGCATCTTGGGGTCCCTATGTACCCCAGAGTTGTGCTGCCTTTGGCAGAAGTGAACTGTCTTCTGAAGAGCAGCAGATCTGACTTTTCATCTCACATTTTAATGTCAGAACAGGATCTCTTAGGGACAGACAAATGATGCTGGTCAGAAACCATAGACTGGCTGGGTGTGATGGTACATGCCTGTAATCTCAGTACTACTTGGGAGGCTGAGACAGGAGGATCACAGGTTTGAGGACAGCCTCAGCAAGGAGTAAGACTCTCATCAACCTAGTGAGACCCTGTTTTGAAATAAAAATAAAATAGGGCTGAAGGTGTAACTCAGAGGTAGAATGCCCCTGGGTTCAATCCCCAGTACCACAAAAAAGAAAAAAAAGAAACCATAGACTGTTGTGTGATTGTGTAAAGAGTGAAAAGAACATTCATGGGAGTATAGGAGGTGGGTCCTACTCCCTTCTGTGACCCTATACAAGGGGAGGCCTCAGCCTCGTTGAATAAAAAGAGTATGCATGGCCCTGTGTGCTTCCCATGGTCATTGTGAAGCTATAAAGAAATAATGAAGGCTGAAAAAAAAGCACTTATACATGTTGAATTTCTGCTCAAATGGATTACATCATTATTATTATATTTGAAAAAAATGCATTATTCAGGTTTGGCAAACTCATTCCAAAAATCAGTGGTCTCCAAGATCTTTAAACAATTTACCTATAGCAGTTAAACTTTTAAGGCCCACAAAGATCATGCTAGGCTTCTTAGGAACATGGTCCCTCCTCAGGGTTGTCATGCTTAGAACCTGGAAAGAAAATGTTAGATAAGGTACTGTTAGATAGAATTTACTTTGACTTTTAGATTCTAACCAAATAAGTCCAAAATTAAAAGTAAATTAGAGCCATATTACTTAAAAGAATAATCAGGATGATAAGATAGTCCCAATTGGTACTAAGGAGACATTGGATATTCCTGAGCAGAGAAGTGACTTGAAGACCCATTTTAAGAGGAAAACACTTATCAGGACTGAGCAAGATGAACTGAAGGGAGAAAAAAACTGCAAGCATAGCAGTGATATAGTGGCTCCACTGTTCCAAATATGAGGAGCTTCCTCTTGCTTGCCTGAGAGCTGAAACAGCCAAGAAAAATTTTAAGTATATAGATATCTTTATTTCTAACCCATTCATCATACTATCTTAAGACCTTCAACAAGACACCCATCCGCATCAGTCCTACACCAGGAAAGATTTCCACCTTCAAGCTTGCTCCCCACCTCCTTCAGAACACCCTTCAGCTGGGCAAAATGCAATCACTTCCCTGGCCTCCAACCTAGGACTGCTGGAGGCCTTTGACCTGTCTCCAGAGGACTTGTGCTTTCAAAGACAACACCAATTTGCAGAAATGAACTTGCAGTCAATGCCATCTCATGCTGTGCGGCCTCGTTTTGTCAGTGAGTGCTGGCCCCAGCTCATCCTGCAAGGCACAGCTTCTTCCCTTTCTCTGGCTTCTGAGGGAACAGCCTTCCCTTCCTGGCTTTTGTGTCAGCTGCAGGGGAGTATGTTAAGAACCGTGACAGACTGAGACTCATAGAAGGTGAGGACACATTTGCTGTCATGGAAGCCAGGCTCCTTGGGAGAGGCAGTGCCTGTCTGGGATGGGCAAGTTGCTGGCATAGTAGCCTCAGAGAGGGAAAGGGAACAGAGCAGAGGCCAGCAGGGCTGGACCTCCTCCAAAGGACTGGAAAATCGAGTCGCTCTCTGCAACCCTTCAATTATCAGGAAAGTGGAGCCCTTCCCAGGAGCCACTGAACTTCTAAAGGGCAGCTAGGCATGCCTCTGGGTCCCTGCAGCTCACCACTCCCCATGGCTAAAGGTAAGATTGCCAATGAAAGTGTCACCTCTAAGCAGTTGTCCCTCGAGGGCATTGGTCACAGATTTTGGGCAACTCCTCTATTGATTGGTAGGTTTTACCAAAAGCCATTAGCAAGCAATTGCAATGTGTTTGGGATGTCAGAATCAGGGGGTCAAACAACCTATCAAAAGTAAGTGCCACGTAATGGCTCAGGCACCAGGGCATGGAAGACCAGCTAGATAAAATCAGACTGGTCTGGGGAGTTCTCTCATGAAGGTTGGGCTCTCAGGCTGGGGCTTTCTTCCCTTTTCTCTCTAGCTACCAGTGAACAGCATGAAGTTTGGGAAAGCAGGGGGTGTGCAGGCTCAGGGCCAGCCATTGTAGAATGATTTTCCTCTCAAAAGCCATTACATTCGTATGCTTCAGGGTTGTACGGGAAGCACCCTGTCTCCCTTTTTTTCAAAAGAGCCCCTGGGGGCCATCCATGCCCTTACTCACTGTAAGAAGCACTCACTTAGCTGAAGTTCAAGTTCACCACAGTGCACTACAGAGTTTCACTAAAATGATACTCTATCCCGGGGCCAAGGTTGTGGTTTGGGGATTTTCTGGTGAGCTCATAAACCATCTTTATAGCCATCCTTGTTTGTTTTGAAAACATCAGCATTATCAGTAGGATCCTGAAAGAGTTGCATTTCACTCTTCAAGTAGATCCTATTTTGGGCTTGGGAACTTGGGGAGTCGTAGCCTCTTCCATGAAAGAGACAAGGAGTGACGAAGAAATAGTTTCCTAAAAAGCTTCATGGACTTCTGAAAGAAAAATTTTGTAGGAAGCAGAAGTCCTACCTAGAAACAGAACAGAGGCCAGAGGTGGGAGCGTCTTGGTGGGTGACCGCCAGCACAGGGACTCAGCTCCTACCCTCAAGGCCTCGTGCTTGGTTAACGCTCAGATGAAATTCTTATCAAGCTCAGATGAAGGGGGTCTGCGTTTTCATCCTGGCATGGACCCCACATATTATGTAGTCACTCCTGGCCAGTTATTTTCTGAGTTCTTTCTTGGGGGCTCAGAGGACAAAAAGGAGCCTGGGGGTGGGGGTGAAGATGTAGGAAATGATTCATGTGGTTAATTTTATGTCTCAACTTGACTGGGAGGTGGGGTGTCCAGATTAAACACTCTTTCTGGGTGTCTGTGAGGGTGTTTTCTAACGAGATTAGTATTTGAATTGGTGGACCAACTAAAACATTCTGCCATCCCCCGAGTGGGAGGCAGCATCCCGTCCATTGAGAGCCCAGATAGAACAAAAAGGTAGGGAAGGGGATGTGCTCCTTCTCCCCACTGCTTGAGCAGGGACATTGGTCTTCTCCTGCCCTGGATGGGGACTTTTGCCATCAGCCATCTAGTTCTCAGGACTAGAGCACTAGCTTTCCTGGGAATCCAGCTTTGAGATAGAAAATCATGGGACTACTCACGCCTCTATAATCATGTGAGTCAATTCCTGATGATAAGTCATATAAATGATATAACAATATATATATTGAAAAAACATATATATATATAACAATATATTATTATATAGAACAATATATAGTACTACATATATGTTATATATATACATAGATATATAGAACAAACTATATATATATATATATATATATATATATATATATATATATATATATATATTGTATTGTATTGGCATGATGTCCTCTGGAAGAGCAAATCTGTCCAGCAGCAAGCATGCTGGTTTAGCTGGCAATGTCCACTTGAGTCCAGCAGTCACCAAGCCCCATCCTGGATGTCTTTTTGGCCCTTAGGGGTTTTATTTTTTTGTTTTTGCTTTTGTTTGTTTGTTTTCAGCACTGGGGATTGAACCCAGGTTCATTGTAGCTCTGAGCTACCCCCACCTCCAGTCCTATTTTTTACTCTTTATTTTGAAACAAGGTCTCACTAAGTTGCGAAGGGCCTTACTAAGTAGCTGAGGCTGGCCTCGAATTTGTGATTCTCCTGTCTCAACCTCCCATGTACTGGGATTACAAGCATGAGCCACCAGGCCTGGCAGCCCTTAGGTTTTAGAAGCCTCTTTAGATGACTCAGAATTAGGACAAGCTGAGGAGCTGTATTCATTTCCTACAGGTATTTATCATTAACTTGGTGGCTTAAAGCAATACAAATTTATTCTCTTCCAATTCTGGATGCCAGAAGTCAGAACTCAGTTTTATGGGCCTAAAATCAAGGTGTGTGGTGGCCCCAGGAGAAAATCTGTTTCTTGCTTCTTCTGGCTTCTGGTGGCTGCCAGCAATCCTTGGCTTGTGGCCTCATTAATTTCTGCCTCTTTGGTCATATTGTCTCCTCCTCTCCTGTGTTAAATCTTCCTCTGCCTCTCTCTCTTATTATGTTACCATGGTTTATATTCAGGGTCTACTCAGGATCATCTCTCCATCTCAAGATCTTTAGCTTAACCACATCTGCAAAATCCCTTTGGCCATGTAAGGCAGCAGTCACAGGTTCCAGGGATTCTTTGAGGGGGAGGGGGAGTCATTAATCAGGATAGAAAAAGAGCTCTTGCAAAAGTAAGTGGTCTGCCAAAATCCCAGTGTCTTCCAGCTGCCCCCTGACTGACCTAGTAGCTGCCTCTTGAGCCTGAATTTCCAGAGAATGATAGCCACAGATCCATACCACAGCACCACCTTCCCTACCTCCAGCAACATGGACCTGTAAACAAACATTTAAAGAGGTAAAAAAGCTGGGCATGGTAGTACATGCCTGTAATCCCACTACTTGGAAGGCTGAAACAGGAGGATTGCAGGTTCAAGGCCAGCCTCAGCAACTTAGGAAGACACTCAGCAAATTAGCAAGACCCTGTTCCTAAATAAAAAATTTAAAAGGCTGTGGGTGTAGCTCAGAGGTAGAATGTCCTTGGATTCAATTCCCAGTACCAAAAAGGAAAGATAGGAAGAGAAAGAAAGAAAGAGGAAAGGAGGAACGAAGGAAGGAAGGAGGGAACAAAGGAAGGAAAGAATCAAGAGGGGAAAATAAGAGAGAGGAAAAGGAGGGGGGGCAGAAGGAAGGAGCGCCACCTTCTTTGCACGGCAACAACTTGGTTCATGCAATAAATTAAGTTAGACCAAGATAGTGATCCCTGCTAATGATGGCATGTATAACCTTAAGCCATAGACTAAAAGAAGGGGCCACTAAGACAATTTCAGGCCCTGGAAAGGCCCCAAGGAAGAGACCATTGGTTAAGCACTAAAAAAATAAGCCACAGTCAGCCCGCCATATGGTACGGCTCTACAGCAACAGATTCAACCAACCGTGGATCAAAACTATTTGGAAAAGTCTGGTGGAGTGGGTCATGCCTCTAAGCCCAGCTACTCAGGAAGCTGAAGCAGAAGGATTGTGAGTTTGAGGCCAAACTGGGCAATTTGGTGCAATCCTATTTTGAAATAAAAAGGGCGGGGGATAGTTGGGCCTGGTGGCGCATGCCTATAATCTCAGTACTTGGGAGGTAGAAATAGGAGGACCACAGGTTTGAGCAACTTAGTGAGACTCTCAGAAACCTAGTGAGATCTTGTTTCAAAAAACAAAAAATAAAAAGGGGGGTTAGTGATAGAATTTCCCAGGGTTTCATCCACAGTACCCCCTAAAAAATAAAATAAAATAAAAGGTGACATCTGTACTGAGCATGGACAGACTCTTTTTTTCTTGTCATTGTCCCCTAAACAATGCAGTATAACAATAATCTACATTGCATTAGTCATTATAAGTAACCTAAGATAATTTAAAGTAGATGGGAGGATGTATGTAGGTTCCATGCAAATACTAAACCATTTTATATAAGGAACTTGAGCATCCATGGATTTTGCCGTTCACTAGGTCCTGGAATTAATCCCCCGTGGATGCTGAGAAATGACTATATATCAATTTACCTATAGGTGGAAGCAACCAGTGGAACCAATTAAAGATAGCAGCTTGTGTCATTTGTAAACCCAGAGAGTTGGCCTAGAATTAGCCCTGTAGGGAGTGTCTTCCTCTGTTCAGCTTAGAACCTGGCTGACCAGGCCTCTGGGAAAACGAGGACAGGTGGCCCATTAGCCAAAGAGCTGCCTCCTCAGCTGTGTCCTCTGCACAGTTCACACACCAGAGCAACAGCCTCAGGTTGTTCACTACTAATGAGAAGCATAGAAAATAGTAGTCACAGGCCAGGCATGGTGGCTCACACTTGTAATCCTAGTACTTGGGGGGCTGAGACAGGAGAATCGTGGGTCTGAGGCCAGCCTCAGCTACTTAGTGAGGCCCTCCGCAACTTAGTGAGACCCTATTTCAAAATAAAGAATAAAAAATTGGGCCTGGGATGTAGCTCAGAGGCAGAATGGCCCTGGGTTCAATCCCCAGTACTACAAAAAAAAAAAAAAAAAAAGGAAAGAAAGAGAGAGAGAAAGAAAGAAAGAAAGAAAGAAAGAAAGAAAGAAAGAAAGAAAGAAAGAAAGAAAGAAAGAAAAAGAAAATATTAGTTGCTTGGAAGTGGGCCTGGCACTCTGGGTAGAATTCAGCATAAATCAGCATCTCTGCTGAGTAAGCCCTGAGCTCCAGTGAGCACCAGGGTGGAGTTGTCTTGTGGAACATCCTTGTTTCCCCCCGGGACCCCTTCTCATTCCCACCCTTCCTGACAACCCCCAGTACCCAGTGCTTTCCTCATCTTGGAGGTACTATCAGGAAGGGTTCAGAGAACAGTGGAATAAAGCAAACAAATTTTTGAAAGTAAAGGTTAATAACATTCTAAGAACAAAATGGGTGTTATGGTTTGAATATAGAATGTACCCCAGAAAAATCCATGTATAGACAATCCCCAATACCACACACAATCTCTCGTGTCATGTGATGCCTTGAATAGCCTTGGAACTCTGTAAGCAGGAAGGCCATCACCACAAACAGGCCTCCAGAGCCATGAGCTAAATAAACCTCTTTTCTTCATATAGTTACCAAGCTTCAGAGATTTCACTATAGTCATGTAGACCTGACTAATACATATGCCCTTCCCTATCTTCTGCAGCCAATAGAAGTGATGGGGCAGACCTAACAGGTAACATGGAAGGGCTGTCTGAAAAGGTGCATTGAATAATGACCTCAATTATCTGAAAAGGCTATCGAATATGCCTCTCTCTTCTTCAGTTGTAGTTGTCCCCCAGCATCCACAGAGGATAGGCTCCAGGATCCCTCAAGCAAAACAAAATCTGCAAGTCCTTCATAAAAACGGCACAGTATTTGCATATAACCTAAATAGGTCCTCCCATATATTTTAAATCAACTCTAGATTACTCATACTATCTAATACAATGTAAATGTTATATAAATAGTTGTGCTGTATTGTTTAGGGAATGATGACAAGGAAAGAAGTCGGTACCTGTTCAGTATAGAGGCAATGTTTCCCCACTCACTTTTCACCCCATTCCTACCTTACCATTCTTGGTGGCCTGAATCTCCTACTTTTATACTATACACTTTACCTAATTATTTTTAGTGATTTTCTGTCTCCCAGGGCTATGATTCAGATATGGTTTGAGTGTGTCCTCCCAAAGTTTATTATGCTGGAAGTTTGGTTTCCAGTGTGGCAGTGTTAAGGTGGGGAACCTTCAGGATGTGGGGCCTAGAGAGAGGTAATTAGGTCACGGAGGCTCCACCATCGTGAACGGGTCAATGTTGTCTCAAGGGGTTGAGTCAGGTCTCCTTTGACTGGATTAGTTCTCTAGATAATGGGTTGTTAGCAAGCCACACCACCCCATGCCTTAGCCTCTTCTGCACTTGGCCAGTATCCTTTCTGCCTCTCCACCATGTTGTAACATGGCCAAAAGACCCTCACCATGATGCCAGTGTTCTCTAGCCACTGGAATCATGAGCCAAATAGACCTCTTTACTTTGTAAATTATCTAGCCTAAGGCATTTTGTTATAGTCTTTTCAGATAATTGAATATATTCTTTGTTACACTTCAAAACTTTACAAATGGGAGTATAGTAAAGCTTACTTGCAGGTCTGGGGAGTAACTAAATGGAAGAGTATATTCTTAGCTTATGCAAAGTCCTGGGTTTAATCCCCAGCACCAAAAAAAAAAAAAAAAAGAAGAAGAAGAAGAAAAGGAAAAGGAAAAAAGTTAGCTGTAATGTAGAATCTTAAATAATATCAATGACCTTTTAATACTGTTACATAAAAATAAAAATTCACTAGTCTTTCTTGTACTTGGAATGAATCTTTTATCTATGCATGATTTTGACACATTAATTATACACTAGTCATTTGGAAGATATTGGTTCTCTAAATTATAAAAGCTACCTAATGTTGATAATTCTTATTATTAGATATCAAAAATGTTTGTTCATATCACCACCAAGAGCATCAAAAAATATTTTATATGGAAGTTCATTAGCTCACAATATGATCACAGATTTTCTAAAAATGTATTTTTTGCTTAAAAGCTTGGATTTGGGGCTGGGAGTGCAGCTTAGTGGTAGAGCACTGGCCTAGCATGCGTGAGGCTCTGGGTTTAATCTCCAGTACTGCATGCATTCACACACACAGAGCTTAAATCATTGGCAGCACATTACTATTAGTCATTTTCCTGGAAGTGAGAGACTCACTTTGTTCCACTTTCACAAAATGTCTGCCAAATAGTCCAGTTGGAATAGCCATAATTTGTCACCATTTGCTGAGTAAAAATAGTTTCTATGAAAAATGTGGTTAGTTTAGCTGGTGACTCGAATACTTGCACAATGTTATTCCTTATGATAGCCACTATACTCAATTTTTTAATAGAAATGCTTTATGCATGTTGTCTTTTCATTATATGTAATATCAAAAAGATGAATATAAAATTGACTTTTTAAGAAAAGTTGTGAGTGTATGGTAGTTAAAAAAAAGTGTTTTTGTGTGTGTGTGTGTGTGTGTGTGTGTGTGTGTGTGTGTGTGATACTGAGGATTGAACCCAGAGGCATTCTGCCTTTAAGCTATAACCCTAGACCATTTTTTTATTCTTATTTGTAAACAGTGTCTCACTAGGTTGATGAGAGTCTCACTACTTGCTGAGGCTGTCCTTGAACCTGTGATCCTCCTGTCTCAGCCTCCCAAGTACTGGGATTACAAGTGTGTGCCACCATGCCCTGCTTAAAAAAAAAATTAACACCAAACTATATTAAGACATAAAGTCGCTGATTGTAATGGTGCATGCCTGTAATCTCAGCACTTGGGATGCTGAGATAGGAGGATCATATGTTTGAGGGCAGCTTCAGCAACATAGCAAGACTCTCAGTAACCTAGTGAGACCCTGGTTTAAAAGAAGAAATAATAAAGAAAGGACTGGGAGTGTAGATTGAAGGTATAATACCACTTGGGTTCAATCCTCAGTAACACACACACACACACACACACACACACACACACACACACAGACAAAGCCACTGCCTTAGTTCATGTCAGAGTGTCAGATTTATCCACTATTGTTTTGTACTACACAGAAAAGATGCAAATAACACCATGGTAGTATTATGAAAACAATTTGACCTTGTAAATCCCTTGAAAGCATCCCAGAGACCACTAAGGGTCCCAGAGACTGTGGAGCATAGTCTTAGAACCACCACTCTAGGGAAATATTGAAATGGGCCACTTAGGCAAAGGAATACTTCTTACCATGGCTTTGGCCTTAGGTTCCTGTCTGGAGAGGGATGAGCTGGACACGTGTGAGTCATAGAACTCTTTTGTTCCCTCTTCCTTGGCCACTGTTTCCTGAATCACATGCTTTTTATTAGTCCTCAAGGCCTTACTGATCTGGTGGTAGAAAGCTGTACTTAATGTCATCCCAAGGAAAAGACCTTCTTCTAGCCGGTGGCAGAGTTGCCCCAAACCATTTCCTCCTTCCCCTGGGCTGAACTTTGGTCTGGCTGGGCCTTCCCATGGCAGAAAATCCTCTCAGGAGAATATAGCTCCAAGCCTTCTTAATTTAATTCCCCACTAGCCTGGGGTTGAAAGCATGACCAAGAGTTTCTAAACTCTTTTTTTCCTTTATACCAAAAATGCATCCCCTAACAACTTTGTCCAAAAATGTATTCTAAGCCAGACATAGTGTCACATGCCTGTAATCCCAGTACTTGGGAGGCTGAGACAGGAGGATCATAGATTTGAGGCCAGCTTCAGCAACTTAGTGAGGCTTTCAGCAACTTAGTGAGACCTTGTTTCAAAACTTAAGAAAAAATATAAAGTGCTGAGGGTGGAGCTCAGAGCTAGAATGCCCTAAATTCAATCCCTAGTATGAAAAAAAGAGGATTCTAAGCAGAAATGGGTAAGGAGAAACTAAAAAGCCCTCCCCAGTCAGGCATGGTAGCACATACTCATAATCCTAGTACTGGATGGCTGAGACAGGAGAATCTCAGGTTCAAGGCCAGCAGTGTGTGGTTACTTAGTGAGACCCTATTTAGAAATAAAATAAATAAATAAATAAATAAATAAATAAATAAATAAATAAATAAATAAAAATAGGGCTGTGGGTCTAACTCAAAAGTAGAGCACCCCTGAGTTCTTCAGTATCAAAAATAAATAATAAGCCGGGCGTGGTGGCGCACGCTTGTAATCCCAGCATTCGGGAGGCTGAGACCAGAGGATCCGGGTTCGCGGCCAGCCTCAGCTACCTAGTGAGGCACTCCGCAACTTAGTGAGACTCGGTTTCAAAATAAAGAATAAAAAAATGGGGCTGGGGGTGTAGCTCGGAGGTAGAATGCCCCTGAGTTCAATCCCCAGTACCGCCAAAAAAAAAACCAAAAAAAAAAAAATAAATAAATAATAAAGCCCTCCTCATCCAGTGTTGAATGAGAGCCACTAACACTAGCAATTCCCCTTTCATTGGACACTGCACTTCTTCTAGTGGTTCACCATTTTAAAAAATGCAATAAGCCCATGGATGTGGTGGTACCCACCTATAATCCCAGTACTTGGGAGACTGAAACAGAAGAACTACAAGTTTGAGGCCAGCCTGATCAGCTTAGCATGACTCTGTTTAAGAATAAAAAATAAAAAAGACTAGAGGTAAAGCTTGGAGGTAGAAAGCCCTTGGGTTCAATCTCCAATAGTAAAAACAACAATAATAATACAATAACAAATATCTTAAGATATATACATTTTCACTATTGGAATTCCTTCTTAAGGTTGATCCCTCAACTTGTTGGTTTTATCCAGCATCTGCCTTGTGTGTGGTAGGAAAACACTCATATTATGGAATTTGGTGGGTACCTGAGAAGCCTCCGATTTGTATATACCATGCCCTTGATTCCAATAAGAACTGTTCTCTTTTTTAACAGAAAATGTTAAAAACACAAGTGGTATTGGTAAAGATGTTCAATTCCTAAGACAGAAAGAACCAAGGTAATGTTGAAGAGGCAGGAGCCAGACAACAGGAACGATGTAGACGGTTCTGAATGTCTGTGCAATTAGACTCTGTAATGAGGCAGATGGGAAAAGTGTTGAAATATCAGATTTGAAGCATTAATGCAAGACATTATCCTATAAAGAGTCTAGTATAGTGGTTAACAAATGCAGGTTTGGGGTAGACACATATATTCAATGTACGGTTCTACAAATTAGCCATGCAACCTTAGAAAAGTCACCTAAAGTCACCCAGCTTTGACTTAGTGTCTCTAAAATGGAAATTGCAAATTTTAAACATTGACGGGGCTCCTTCTGGGTTTGACCAATGAAGAACCCCAGCTGATGAGAGGAAGGAAAGAAAGGGAGGCGAAGATAAATATTCTCTAAGCTCCCTCCTTGTGAGGCTGTAGCTATGCCCCTTAACACCTATAACAATAACAGAAACAAAATTACTACTCTTCTTTAGATGGTCTGCTGTCCAGTAATCCCTTTCCTTTCAAGTTCCAGTAGCCTCTCCTTCCCCTGGTCCCTCTGGCCCTAAGGATGATGACAGCTCTGCTGCTGCCAGGCTCAGGATCCTTTGCACTGTCCCTTATGATTCTTCTGTCCTTCCCACATACTTTTGTAATTAAAGTCTTAGTAACTTATCCCTGCTCCAATTATCCTACTTGTAGTGTATCATCTGATTCCTCCTGGGACCCACACTAACACAATGTCCTTCCCTGCTTCCTCTGTATCACAGAGCAACACATTCCCCAGGCCCTCTGGATTTAGTCATTAAGGAAACTGGTAAATACTAGATGGTAAAAGATGGAAAACTGCCTGTGTGCATCCCCTCCTCTGCCTTCTATGTCTCCCGAGGTTACATCTTCAACCAGAGAAGTAGCTCCTTGACTTCAATACCCAGGCCCCTTCCCTCAGCATTGCCGTCTGAGTTCTCACCTCTTTCATCATCTGCATAACCAATTCCGTGGATTACATTTTGTCATAGTCAACATTCTCATTGCTATAATCCAAGACAATTGACCACACAACTTAGAGGAAGGAAGATTTATTTGCTGACAGTTTTTTTTTGTTGTTGTTTTTTTGGGTTTTTTTGAGATCTCAGAGTTTAGTCTATGTCAGGCTGGGTCTTTGGAGTTCAGGGCATGACAGTGGGAAGCAGAGAGAAAGTGTCTGCTCTCACATCATGGATGTGGGAGGCAACAGAGTGCAAGCAAGCAAGGAGATTCAAAGACGAGAGCACAGTCCCTAGAGCCCAAACTCCAGGGACCCACTTTCCCCAGCCACACCCCCCTGCCTAGCTCACCACCCAGTAAAACCATCACAATGGATTTACACACAGATGAGACTAAAACCCTCAAGATTTAATTACAGCAACTCTGAGCTCCTCAAGGGACAGTGTATATCTAACCATAGCACATTTCCTTTGGTTTAAATACTTAGAGGGATTCTGTTGTTCTGGTCCTATCTGATATATTCTCTAAGCCTCAGAACTAATAATACTTACCTCCAATGGACACTGTGAGTATATTAATATATGAAAAACACACAGCAAATGTTCACTAGCTTTTACCTATGACTAGTCTTCCCAGAGCTTCTGGTGGTCCTTGGGATAAAGTGTATCATCTATAGTTTACCTTATGAAAGCTGACCCCGTGCTTCCTTTCCAGCTTCAGTCCTTCTCTCTGTCCCACACAGATACCCTACCCCTACAGAACTTCCAGTTTCTTAACATCTTTCTTTGCTCCCCATATTAACCCTGGCATGACACATTTTACTTTATCATGATTACTTTTCTCTGTCAGTTTTCTTGCTAAAGCTGTGGGATCTCTAGCACCTGTTCATATTTGCTATGTAAATGTTCAACAAATATATATGGAAAGAAGGAAGAAGATTAAAGGGGTGAATTAAAGAACAGAAGTGAGAGGGGGACAGGTAGGCAAGTAGTACTGAGAAGCACCCTATCCCAGAGATCCTGGCAAAATGGTGGGTGTTATATTGGATCTAAAATGTCCTACAAAGACTCATGTGTGGAAGCCTTGGTCCCCAGTACAGCAGTGTTCAGAGGTGGGGCTTTTAGGAAGTGGTTTGATCATGAGACCTCTCACCTCAGCAGTGGATTCATGCATTACGGGATTCATATTTGATAGTATTATTGGGAGATAGTAGAAACTAGGTCACAGAGAGTGTGCCCTGGAAGACTATATCATGGCCCTGGCCCCTTCCTCACTCATGTCCATTCATATTCTCATTCATTCTCTCTCTCTCTCTCCCTCTCCCTCTTCCTTTCCTTCTCTCTCTCCCTCTTTTCTTTTCTCCTCTCCCTGTCCTTCTCTCCTTCCCTATCTTCAGCAATGAGCTGAGTAGCTTTCTTCAGCCACACCCTCCACCATGATATTCTGCCTTGTCTCAGGTCCATTGCAATGAAGCTGGCCAACCATGGACTGGAGCTTCCGTAACTGTGAGCCGAAATAAACCTTTCCTCCTTTAACTTCTTTTTTTTTTTTTCAGGTATTTATGACAGTGTTGAAAAGCTAACACAGTAGGTCAATAATCACAACCAGTAAATCAATTAGAAAGGCACAGGCAGCAGCTACTTATAAAAGACAATGCATGGGAAACATAGATGGAAAACAATGCCAGGGTGTACAAACAAAGGAACTATAAAGGGAACATGAAACTCAGATAAGTTTCCAGCCCTGTTAGGAGCTCTTTATTCACTTCCTGCCGACACAGGAAGGGATTTCACCCCCTATCATGTGAGGTAAGAAAGCAAAATGGCAGCATCAGGTTGAAAGACCAGTGAGAGGGAGCATGGGTAGCTGATTCTGATAGAAACACAATGTTATAGGGCACTGGGCATATTCTTTAGATCAAAAGATTTGGATGGCTTTCAGAAGTCCTAGTACCTGAAGAAAATGCCACAGTCATCTCTTTTATTTTCCTTTCGCCATGGAGCCAAGGTTTTTGACTCAGCTATCTGCTCACCTAATCTTCTCTCCTCCTGGTGTTGGGCTCCATCTCAGCCCAGGTGAGCAGGGTGTCCAGGCTGGGTGTCCCATAGGAGGGAGGCTAATTCACCATCCATCCCCAAAGCTGCTAAGGACTGGGCGGGGAACAACTCGTGTTTCTGTTGTGAAATAGAATGTACAAACAGGGGATGTGATTCATGTCTGTAGACACGTAGTATTCCTGACAGCTAATCAGGAAATGCCATTTTACGTCTGGTCTGCTGAAGGATCTTAGAAAGTCTGACAGAGACTTAATGGCTGCAGTTGTTTTATTTTTTTAATGTGCTTTTATTGGTACATTGTTATCTCACATAATGTAAATCATGTTGACATTGACATACATGCACACAGCACTTGGTGCCCCCCCCCACCTCCACAGTTGTTTTAAAGCAAGTGCTTGTTACTACTCAAGGATTGGGACTGAGCACCCCCCATCCCATACCACCTCCAAGTTCTGAGAAAACTTCAGACTCCTCCCCTCCCTCTGCCTCGCTCCCTCTCCCCCACCCCACTGCCTACACACACACACACACACACACACACACACACACACACACACACAGTACAAAGGCATAGTTGCATGAAAATTCTTTGGAAGAAACATCATACAACTTGAGGCATGCTTTAGACAAAAGTGTGTTTGTTTCTTAGGTAGAATGGGTTTTCCTTAATTTATAGGAAATAAAGAGAAATATTTAGAAGGCTTTTAAGGACAAATAAATCCAGCTCTCAACTAGTGCTCTATAAATGGGGAAAGACTGCATAGGTAGGGAGAAGAATCACCTATAAATGAAGTAAATCTACAAGTCGGAATTGTGGATTCTCCAAAAGGGAATGAAGACGGCCTCTCTGATCAGAGAAGCAGAGTATATCTTAATTTTTAATCCACGTATTTATTTTTCAGAGAGGTTACTAAACTTAGAAAAATGACTAAATATACTGTGTATATCAGAGAAATATGAGATCTTCATGAAAAAGTTGCAGAGCTAATAAACTACTGATGGCCAGTTTATTGGAAACAATTCCTGAGATAGCTTAACAGAAATTAAAGTATGTATTTTGATAAAAGTATGCAATTTTGTAGCCAAGGGAAGCCATGAGTATAAACACTTTTTAGGGTCAAAAGAGATCAGAACTTTTGCTCAGTGAGTAAATAGTGTCTAACTGGTTGATTAATAGGGACAGATTTTTAATTCCTCAAGATTTAACAAGATGACAAATTGGACTTGTTCAGTTTTCTCCTTCAGCCCAGCAAGAACACTTGGATGCACTTCCTCCCCGCAACCCCCTGCACTCAGGGCCTGGGGGAAGCCTCCCTTGCCCCGTTCCCAGACTGCTCGGCCCACCAACCCTGGAGTCACACACAGCTCAGGACATGCAGCGGTGGCCTCTAAGTGGAGAGGCATTTGCTCAAAGCCTTGTCTAATCTGTCAGAAGGGGGATCATGGAGAATTTCTGTAAAGCTAAGTGTTCCACGTCAGCTGGGGACAACAAAACAAAGCAAAAAACTTTACTTCTCTGATCAGAGAAGTGGCACTCATTGCCTTTTGGAGATGCTTCCATTCACAATCAAATGGACGCCATTCCCAGGCGACTCTCCTCTCTGTCTCCTTCACTGAGCATGACTGTGGAGTCATCCTTGTCTCCTGCTCTCTGTATGTTCACCATGTCTGTCCTGTTCTTTGTTTTTTTTGTTGTTGTTGTTGTTTTTCCCTTATCTCAGTCCCTGTTTCTTGGCAATAGTGTTTTTGTTTGTTTGTTTGTTTGTTTGTGGTGCTGGGTATTGAACCCAGGGTCTTTCTACCTCTAAGCTATATCCCTAGCCTTTTTTTCCACAGTACTGGGGATTGAACCCAGGGGCATTCTACCTCTGAGCTACACCCTCAACTCTATTTTTTATTCTTTTATTTTGAAACAGGGGGTCACTAAGTGGTGAAGGGCCTCACTAATTAGCTGAGAATGGCCATGAACCTGTGATCTTCCTGTCTCAGCCTCCCAAGTACTGGGATTACAAACATGTGCCACCATGCCCAGCTTATTTTTTATCATGAAACAGGGTCTCACTAATTTGCTGAGGCTGGTCTCAAACCTATGATCCTCCTGTCTCAGCCTCCCAAGTACTGTGTTTCAGGAACCTCTGCCCCCCTGTGCCTTCCCTTCTTCCCGAAGTATGAACCTTCCTAACACTCTTCACTCACTGCTGCCACTCCACAAACACTGAGTCCTTTTGCTCCACCTTGAGTCTGGAGGCCTCTTCATGGATTCAAAGACTTCTTTGTTTTTCCTCAACCTGTTCATTACCTGCTGCTCTCTAATATTCCCTTTTCTAATAAGTCAGTTCTCTCTTCTATCAGCTGGGCTGGTTTCTATCTTCCTTCTCTTTATCTACTAATGTCCTCCTCTGTGGATGTCCCTGAGCTCTCTCTGCAGAGTACATGTCCACATCCCAACTTCTCAGGAAGTCTCCCTCCATCCTCTCTCAGCTCCCTCCCTTTCTGTAGGCTCCCCCAACACGTAGAGTTTGTGGCACTCTGTGTATCACCGAATTCAGTACAGTTCTTCATCATATTAAACTGCTCCATTTGTATGAATCTTATGTTCCTCCAATATGATAAGCCTTTCAAGGAAAGAAAGTCCCTTTTCTCTGCTTGCATGTATTTTGTGACTGTGGAAAAAAAAAAGTTCAGAAGACAATGCATGCTTTGAGTTGGATCCACTGACATTATTGAATGGTGAAAAGGCCTTTGGAGTCAGACTAATTCTAGTTCTGCCACCTAGGCACCGTGTAGGGGAAAACCTCTAAATCTCAGATTTCTCACCTGTAAAATGGGGACACTAGTACTTGACAGAGTTGCTATAAGAATAAAAGGTTTAAAAAAAAAGTAAAGCCTCTTACATACTATTTGAATATGTACTCAGATGCCCAAGACATGGTAGCAATTTCTCTTATTACTGAACTCTGGAGGAAATAGGTGACATGATTCAGTTCTGGAAATGAACCAGACTTACCTGAGCCTAGATCCGTAACTGATAGGAAGAGAAGAAGACAGACTTCCTATCTGCCCAGCTTGAATGTGGATGACTTGCGTCTGGGATGGTGTTTAAGTGTCTGGAGGAAGTTTACTCTATAAGGTGAGAAGGAAAGCCCATGCAGAGGGGAGCGGCACACCAAAGGCTCCACCCAGGGCCCAACCAGGAGCTCCTTGCCTGAGATAATGCAGGACCAGTGGTAGAAGTCGACATTGTCATCTAAAGAGCAATACCCTAGGGAAGAGAAACAGACATTTGTCCTGGGCAGAGAGATTCTCCAGGTAACAGGAGAAGCTGGGCTGGTGTTGAACACATAAGGAGTGTTTCAACCAATCCTGTGGCAACCGAGATGCTGGAAGGCACCGAGCAATAAGGAGAGATATGTTAGCAACAGGCTCTTACACAGTGCTCCCCATGAGCCTGCCTCCTCTAAGAACTTTCTACAGTAACTAAATTAACCCGCAACAACAACTCAATGAGGCGCCACTGTTATAGAGCTGGAGAGTCTCTCTACTCCTCCAGCTCCAGTCTCTGGCCTTGTGTGTTGCTCTTCTATATTCTGGGAAGATAGCTTTCATGGAAAGCCAAGAACTGGATTCCAGTTGAATTCATCCATTCATTTATTTTTCTGCTACCAGCAAGAAGAACCCCCAGCCCAGAATGGGAATAGCAACATCAGAGCTGAGTGATGGCAGTGGCAGAGAGTTCTTCCACAGAAAGCCACAGCTACTGCAGCCTGGGCCCTCCCCCAGGCAAACCCACAGTTACCCTCCCTTCCAGTCCTAGTCTATGCGCCCCCTGATGGTGGCAGCCAGGGTGCTTCACTGCTATTTGTTGGTCTTCCTAATCCTGTCCATGTTGGTAAACAATCTCCTTATTAAACTCTTCTCAATCTGAGAAGACATGGTTTCTTGCTGGGATGCTGGCTAATGCAATTATTATCTCTCTTGCATATAATAACACTGAACCCTCAGAAAAGTTAAGTAATACCACCACGTAAATGGTGGGGTGGGGGCCCAAACTAGGCACCCTGGCAGCCTGATCCCAAACTTAGGCTGTAGTTTTCACTACCAATGAAGTTTCTGGAAATAACCAAGATGAGCCGGGTGTGGAGATGCATGCTTGTAATCCCAGTATTCGGGAGGCTGAGACCTGAGGATCTGGGTTCACGGTCAGCCTCAGCTACCTAGTGAGGCACTCCGCAACTTAGTGAGACTCGGTTTCAAAATAAAGAATAAAAAAAAAAAATAGGGCTGGGGGCGTAGCTCGGAGGTAGAATGCCCCTGGGTTCAATCCCCAGTACCACAAAAAAAAAAAAAAGAAAGAAAGAAAGAAAGAAAGAACCAAGATGAGACCCAGAGAAGCACTCATGATTATAGCCATCTGCCAAATCCTGACCAAAGCGTCATGAATGCCCTGCCAGGCACAACACAAATGAACACATGGGAAGCAAGTAGAATATTTCCGGAGACGTCCTAAGTCCTCAACTCATGCTAATTATTATCTACAGAAATCAACAAGGAGAAATCATACAAGACAGCATATGTTAGCATTTGCAAAAATAATTGACATAGTGTTTATGGGAAAAGCCCTACAGTTGGGTTTGGAAAAATCTGGCAGAATAAGAAGACTTTAGTGTGAGATCTGGAGCAAGAAATTCCCCTGTTGGCTCTGCACTGGGAGTGGCTCTCCTGACACAGCCCCCCCCCCACCACCACCGCCATGGCCTGAAAATGTACGTGGGCTCCAAATTCATCTCTCCCTCTCTTCCTCAGCAGCTCCACTCAGGGACTGGGCCACATTTTAGCACTGCAGGGTGCTAAAATGACAGAGACACTGCCAGAAGAGGCCTCGCAATGTGCTAGTCCCCCATCCCCTAGATTGAAATGAGCAGGTCAGGGCAAAATCGGATGAGCCTGAGAGAAAAAGCTAAGCAGGCCATCAAGAAGGGGAATACAGGACTTCCTGCTCCTCTGTGGTTAGAGAACTGCAGGGACATCAGGAGGCTAGATTTATCTGCATGCATAACCCCCTGCAGGGGTTTCACTTAGATACCATTGATGGGTTTGGGGGATGGTTTCTAAAGAGGCAAGAATAGTGCAGACTTAGCAGTGCTAAGCTGTGGCTTAAAAACAGATAGTGACCTCCCCTGCCCCTCAGCCCGCCAATGCAAATGTATGAAGGGGAAAGGTTTCCAGACTGAATAAAGCGCATCACATGGAAGATGTGCCACTCCAGAAAGCGGCCCATTGCAGACCCTTTCTCTGGAACACACCCCTTTGTTCTGTGCTTTTCTCCACCCCCAGGGAAGTGATCTTTTCCCGACCCCTTTTCCATCACATAACCAACTCTTTCTCTGGAATGTAACCCCTTTTTCAAGGCCTTCTCTTAAACCATAACCCCACCCCCACCCCGCTTCCGTAAGTAAACCTTTTATGCTCTCCTTTTGGTGCTTTCTGTTTGAAATCTTTCTCTTGGAAAAAGCAAGAATCGAGGAAGAGATAACTGTTTTATAAAAATTTATTTCTAGGAGAAATGATCGCCCTCTAACACCCTGACCTCACTTGTCCCTAGCTGCACCTTCCAGGCAATGCCCTTGCAAGGGAGAGAGCAGCTACATTCACTGGGACTGGGGCCCCCTGGGGAGATGGCTGCATCTTTTGGGAGCCTCATCACTGGGCATGCAGGGAGCCCTTCTCTGAAGCAACAGCTCTTCTCCACGCCATTCTGGGCTTTGCCCTCACAGAGAACCCAAGGGCTCTTTTGCCTGATAGTGATCTTTCTCCTCCTCTTCTCCTTGAAAAGGAACCATCTCCACCTGTCATAGCCCTTCTTCCCATCCTCCACCCTGTGTAATCCTTTACCTCTACTTCCCAGGCAGCCTGGAGAAAGCCGTTGGTTTAGCGTTTGCATTGATATGATTGATGAAAAAAATTCCCGGAGTCTCCTGTAGTTGCTGTGAGAATGATCTAAGAAAATGAGATTCTTAAAAGATGGCAGTGGGGCCTGGTGGCACATGCCTATGATCCCAATAATTTGGGAGGCTGAGATAGGAGGATCGTAGGTTTGAGACCAGCCTCAGCAATTTAGTGAGACTCTCATCAACCTAGCAAGACCCTGTTTCAAAAACAAAAACTAAAAAAGGCTGAGGGTGTAGCTCAAAGGTTGAATGCCTTAGTTCAATGCTCAGTAAAACAGATACATACACACACACACACGCGCGCGCGCGCACACGGATCCCAAGACTACAGAGTTGAAAATGCAAACTTGCAATCTCGTACCTGGGAGACTAAGAATTGCAGGTTTGAAGCCAGTGTTCAGTACTTAACAAGACCCTGTTTCAAAATAAAAAATAAAAAAGGACTAGGGGTATAGCTCAAAGGTAGAATGCCCCTGGGGTAAATCCCCAGTACTCCCCTTCCCCCAAATGGCATCTAGTGTTAAGACCACATTATTCAATTTAAAAACATCTTCCGGAGAGCCTGCATGTGCTAGGAATTGCGCCAGTGCCTCTCTGAAGCTCAATGTCCTTGCTTTGTGGCTCCAGGATGAGCACCAAGGAACAGGATTGGAATTGACCTTTCTGTGAACTCTTCAGTCAGATCTGTGGTATCTGAGTCCTGGGAAGAAATTAGTTTCATATTTCATCACAGAACTGTGACTTGGATTTGGACAGTGAATCATATCAATTCAATTACATGAATAGGCAGCTAAAAGCCTCCAATTTGAATTTCAAAATCCAGGAACACCATACCAATTTTGGTATGATCTGGGAGATGAGGCTTCTCTTTCCCAGGATCCCAAATCTACAGAGTTGAAAATGCAAAGAACACCCAGCCCTATCACCTCAGGGTAGTAGTTGACACCCAGTAGGGGTGCTTAGACCTTAAAGGGGATAAGGAATGAAAAGAGAACACAGATTTGGCCACTCAAGGGAATAAAAACAATGACTCTGTTAGGCTTCAGAGAGGACAGGAATGCTTCCCAGGCATCCTGATGGTAGCCTAGTAGTATGGACATGCAGTGTAAATGCTTTCTGCTTGTTCCACAAGGAGAGGTTCACCTGAGAAAAAGCTTCCTTCCAGACAACAGCAGCCAAGGTATCCATCTGCACACGCCTATTTCCCAGGTGAGACAGGAAAGGCTCTTTGTCCTATGAGTCTTACATGCTTCTCTGAAATCTAACCAGGGTCAATGGGGTAGAATTTAGGACCCTAGCTTCGGTGGTAAGGAACAAGTTTTACTTTATAAAAATAAACCACTAAAGCCAGGCATGGCGGTGCACGCTTGTAATCCCAGCATTTGGGAGGCTGAGACCGGAGGATCCGGGTTTGTGGCCAGCCTCAGCTACCTAGTGAGGCACTCCACAATTTAGTGAGAACCTGTTTCAAAATAAAGAATAAAACATAGGGCTGGGGGTGTAGCTCACAGGCAGAATGCCCCTGGTTCAATCCCCAGTACTGCAAAATAAATAAATAAATATAAATAAATAAATAAATAAATAAACAAACCACTAAGAGCATTTCTTTCTCACATATTAACAAACACATTCACAGAGGCAATATGCCCACCTTTACAACACTAGTTGATACCATCGCCAAGATACAGTGAAGGAAAAGAATTAGGGCAGGTATGGGAGCAGGGAGAAGGGAGTTGATGGAGAAGGTAGCTCCCTATTTGCATAAATAGTTCTAAAATAAAGAGGCTAAGGCTCCTGTCTATTGTTTAGAAATTCTCCTGGGTTCTTTTTCCATTCAGCTTTGGTCTTTTCAAGGGCAGTGTTTGGTACAGAGTTGGTCTCAGTGTGGGTTTAGGCTGGTAGAAAGAACAAATGAAGCCAGGTGTGGTTGCACGTGCCTGTGATCCCAGTACTTGGGAGGCTGAGACTGAAGGATTGCAGATTTAAGGCCAGCCTCAGCAACTTACTGAGACCTTGTTTCAAAATAAAGCATTTTTTAAAAAGGTGGGGTGAGGAGCCGGGCGTGGTAGTGCACACTTGTAATCCCAGCATTTGGGAGGCTGAGACCGGAGGATCCGGGTTTGCAGCTAGCTAGTCTCAGCTGCTTAGTGAGGCCCTCCGCAACTTAGTGAGACCTTGCTTCCAAATAAAGAATTAAAAAAATTAGGGCTGGGGCTGTAGCTTGGAGGTAGAATGCCTCCAGGCTCCATCCCCAGTACTGCAAAAAAAAAAAAAAAAAAAGGTGGGGTGGGGGTTAGGGGTGTAGCTCAGAGGTAGAACATCCCTAGGTTCAACGCCCAGCTAAACACACACACACACACACACACACACACACACACACACACACACGAAAGAAATGCAATAATCATTTCAAGTTCTCATAGCATATCTAAAATCAGTATGTGACATCTTCTCCTCTTCAGATTGCTTTCTATATTCTCATACAACTGAAGACAAATGTTTGAGGAAAGGAAAGAGACACAGAGTATGATAAATTCTGGACTTCAAACCCTTGGAAGTTCTGTCTCTGTACAGTGATCTGGGATTGTCATGCCTAAGCAAACTCATGCTATCACTGATTGGAACTTTGGGGAGTAGGTCCTGAGAGGAAAAGGATCCCAGCCCAGAAGCAAACCCCGGAGCATTAGCCTTGGGAAGCCCCAGAGTCAGACAGGGTGGGGTGCTCCCCTGAACCAAAGGTCAAGGGTGAGTCAAACAGGCAGCTCACCAACATAGCAATGGCTGAAAGATGTTTGTTCCTAGTGTTATCAGACTTTTCGGTTGTGAGGTTCTGTAATTTACCTTGGTGTGACTATTTCACATGTTAACAACCATCTGATAATAGGGAGTGCAGTAAACATTTATCAGGTGGTGGTGTTGAGCAGGCAGGTCTGTAAGGATCCACATGTTTATTATTTAAAATACTAATTTGTCACTAAATGTTCACTCTTGTCATAAACACTGGAATTCTCCACCCAGGCCAGAGACCATGGGTGCCGAAGTCTACACTGCCCGTGGAGAGGAGTTGTCCTTGTCCTCCTGCTGTCCTTTATGGAGTGCAGCATTTCTTTACTTCACCCTGGTAACTTTTCCTACCCCTTTTCTTCCCTAAGAGAGGAGACGGTGTCAAAAAGTCTAATTTAATTTTCCAGAAAGGCAAGGAGAAGAAGGATCCGCCACCATGTCATCTCTTTTCCGCCCCTCTCTCTGCCCATGGACTCCCATTCCTACAATCTCTGGGTCCCCCAAATTCTCAGCATCCAGCTTCCCTCTTCTACCCTCTTATTTTCTCATACTTAGCTCTTCTATATCTAACTCACTCAGCTGAGGTGCTACTGAGTAAGCTAAATAAAAAACATCATATGAGCATGCACATTTTATACTTTTCAACAGATCTTTTTCATGGTACTAGGAATTGAACCCAGGGGGATTCTACCTCCAAGCTACACCCCCAGGCATATTTTATTATTATTTTTTTGAAACAGGGTCTCACTAAGTTGCTGAGGTAAACGAACAACTGTATTTTTTAAAGCAGTGTCTTGCTGAGTTGATAAGGGTCATGCTAAGTTGCTGAGGCTGGCTTCAAACCTGCGGTCTGCCTGCAATGGAGTTGATATTATTTTTAATATTAAAATTTCAACACAGTTTTTTGGCAACCCCTCCTTTTCTGATGTCATGAAATAGATTCTTCAATGTGTCACATTATTTCCAAATTCTGGTATTCTAGAAACTCTAGAATGAAGGTGTTGCTGGCAAAGTTATGGCTAGGATAGGGCAAACTTTAATTGACCTTTAAAAATGTATAGAATCCTAGGGGGCCAACAGGAAGAAAGAGAATATTTTTGGTAGAAGAAATGACATGAAACAAGGAAAAAGCCAGAAGTATACAAGGTCTTAGAAGGGGACAGAGTCCAGACTGGTATAAATGAAGTTCCACAAAGGGCAGCAGAATTATGAAGATGAAAACAACCTGTGATGGCCTTCTGGGGGGTCTTCAAAGCCAATCCAAGGGTTTGACCTTTACCTTCCTCGAAGTCAAGGTGATTTTGAATTCAACTATCAGGAAACTACTCAAATAACTGTAAGCTAGAGGGAATGAGATAACAAAATACAAGGCATCTGAGGGGACTCATGGCAGTACAAGCAGCTGGCTCTTCCCTTGGCCTGCAGCCAGGAATGAAGAGCTCTCCTAGTCTCCTTCCCCAACACTTCCCCTTTCTTCTCCAGGCTGCTGTCTCATCCTTTCCTCTCCACACAATAGATCTTACCATTCCCCTAATGGGGTGTAAAACAATCTACCCCACAACTCACACTTCCATAGCTCTTCAGGTCAAAGAATCAGCAGAGGCTGCCAGCATCTTTGGCTTCCAATTCCAAATTTCCATGAAAAAAAAAGATAAGATCTGAGTGTGTATTCCTAGTACAAAGGGGCCCACCTCTCCAACAAGACATAAAATGTGGGACTGTAGGCTGGGCAGATACACTGAAGATGTCTTCACACTCGTCTTAAAGCCAAATGAGCTAGGTGTGACAGCACATGCCTATAATTCCAGAACTTGGGAAGCTGAGACAGGAGGATCACACAGCCTCAGCAACTTAACAAGACCCTGTTTCAATATAAAAAAAAAAATTAAAAGGGGTGGGGGTGTATCTCGGAGGTAGGATGCCTCTGGGTTTAATCTCCAGTACCTATAAATAAATAAAGCCAAACAAGTGTCTTGATGGTGGGGGAAGAGATAATGAAAGTAATCTTAGGACTAAGATGCTTCCGCAAAAAGTAGAATGGATAAGAAAGGAGGATCTGGGGGGCAGGAAGAACAGAGAGGGCTATTTGCATCTAAGCACTGCAAGCTTGAAATGATGTGGCTGTGGTCAGCCGACCACTGTTCTTTAGGAAAATACACTCAGTTCAACAAAAATAGCTTTTTACTTAGTCATGAGAGGAACATTTCTTAATTCATAGCTCAGAGCCAAGCCCACGCCGTTTGCTTTCCTGTCTATACTTATATGTTGATGGCTGATCTCTCTTTACCCACTGGCTGCTCAATTTCCTGCTTTAAAGATAGAACTTGGATAACCTAAATTAATAGGGGGAGACCCATAAAATTAGGTAGGTTCCATGCCGTCCTACTCTAACTACTAGACAGGACATTATAAATCCTCATTCTCTAAAGCTGTGTAAAAGTTGTTTTTTCATCTGTTGCAAGTTAATTCAATCAGCTAGCTGAGGTCATAGTAGCTAGTCTAAGCTCATGCATAGAGTAGTCAGCTTCATTCTGTCCTTTGACCACAAACCATATCTTCAGGAGCCTCCATCCTGAGGTCCAGCCATGGGAGGGTGGAGAGAACTGAATCCAAAGGACTTTTCTGGTGTTTGGGAAAAAATTAAAACACTACCATTCCTCCAATATGTCCAGCTTCCTCTAGGTTCTGAGACGACCTGTTGCTCCTGTTGTTGATAACAATATTACTCAAGATGGTCCTCTCTGCTGTTTCAGCCTTTAGTATTAGAGGCTCTATTTCTTCCATCCTCGGACTTGCTTTCACTTAGCATAGAACAATATTATTGCAATACTGTGTGTGTGTGTGTGTGTGTGTGTGTATTTGTGTGTGTGTGTGTGTGTATTTGTGTGTGTGTGTGTGTTGTGAACAACTGGGTTAGGATGCAACAGAAAATTCTACTCAAGTGACTTATACAAAAAGATTATATGACCTTATATATCAAGAAATCTAAAGATAAGGCGGCATATCCATTTTCTAGGACAGTCATAGCCAAATATCACATACCGACTGGCTTAAACAATGGAAATTTACTGTATCAAAGTTCTGGAGACTAGTAGTCCAACAAGAGGTTTGGCTTCTCCTAAGGCCTCTCTCCTTGGTTTAAAGATGGTCACCTTGTCTGTGCATCGGCATTGCTGGTGTCTGTGTGACCTAATCTCCTCTCTTATTAGAACAGTCAGATTGGATTAGGGCCCATCCATCTGACTTTACTTGACTTTAATGATCTCTTTAAAGGCCCAATCTCCAAACACAGTCATGTTTTAGACTACTGAGGATTACGATGTCCACTTAGATTGTGGGCGGAGGAAGGGCAACACTGTCTTTAGCAGGCAGCTCTGTAGCTTGTTAATTCAGAGGTCCAATGATATGCTCAGGCCCCAGGTGATGCCATCTCTCTAAGGTTCAGTCATTCTTAATGTGTGGCTTATCTTCAGGCTAGCACTCCTCATACTGTTAAAATGCCTGCTGCAGTTCCAGGCATGCATCCAGACATGATAAGGACTAATAGAAAAAGACTCTGGCTCTTCCTGTGTTCCTCTCTTTACAGGACTGTCAGAAGGCCCCAGAGAAGACTCCTTTTCTCCCAGGTGAGAATCTCTACATGTGCACATGCCTAAACTAGTCACCAGCAAGAGAAAAAGATAGCCATGATTGGCTTGAGCCACTCACAATTCACCCTCCGGGCTTGGCCAACCTCCTTAGAAGCACAGAATTGCTTTAAAGAAAAGAGATTTGAGTGATGCCTGTACAAAGGAAGGGCTCTTTCAAATCAAGACAGGAAGACATGGAAACCAACAGCATCTGCTCCAGCACTTCACCCCTGGTGATCGCTATTCTAGGATCTGCTGGTAAAACCAATCTTTGCACCTGCAATAAACCTCCCAAGTACTGGGATTACGGGAGTGTGCCATCACACTGTAGGGTATAGCCAACTTTTAAAACACATATATAAGCCAGGCATGTGTAAGCCAGGATGATTACAAGTTTGCAGAAGGTTACTTAGTGAGGCCCTCTACAACTTAGTGAGACCCTGTTTCAAAAATAAAGAATAAAATAGGATTGGGGGTGCAGCTCAGAGGTAGAATACTCCTGGGTTCCATTCCCTGTATCACAAAAACAAAAACAAAAAACTAATACATGTGTGTATAATGATCAGATCAGAGTATTGGAATATTGATCACTTGGAACATTTATTATTTCTTCATGTTGGGAGCACTTAAAATCCTCTCAACTATCTAGATTTCCCACCAGTTTCTTACTCTTTAACAACTGGAGTTATCGATGTGAGCTAGAAATGGCTTTCCTTCCAAGACATACAAGTTATTTTTGGTTCTCTTTTTTATGAGCAAGCAGCAAGGAGTGAATAAGTAGCACAGAGACAGTTTCTGTTATAATTTCTATTTGATATTACCAAATCCTTTATAAATACGAGCTTACCGTGTCCCTGATCACTTATTTAGTATCACTCTTCCTGCTCCGGATCCCCTTGGACCTCTACATGAGGTTTAGTTCTTCCTTCTGTGCCTGTATATATTTTTCGTCCGCATTATCTGATCACAACTCCAGTCTTCTGCTTTAGGCATTTGACTCTGACAAGAGGGATGAGAACTATCTCTGGATTTAACTGACCCAGGATCACACTGAAAGTACTGGTCACTGCTCTCGTGGCTGGTGAGCCACATGCTAAGTGACAAGGGGCCTTGGGATCTGGAGACAGCCATGGGTTTAAGTAATCATTTAGTCTTGAGAAAAGAAGAAATGGAAAATAATTGTCATAGGTGTTTTCATGGAGAATAAAAAACAATAATAGTAACTAAATTTTACTGACAGCTGACTCAGATGAAGGCTCCAAAGAGGTAAATTGTGCCTATTCAGCTGAGCATGGTGGGGCACACCTGTAATCCCAGTCCTTGGGAGGCTGAGATAGGAGGATCACAGGTTTGATGCCAATATACAGTAACTTAGTAAGACCCTGTTTCCAAATAAAAAATAAAATAGGGCTGAGGACGTAGCTCAGTGGTAGAACCCCTTTGAATACAATCCCCAGTGCTATTTTAAAAAATACCCTTGCCTGAAGAGAAAAAGAAAAAAGAAATAGCATCATATGAGTGAAAGCAAATTAAGTTCCTCTTAACGAGATTGTACTTCTAAAACTTAGTATTTTTTTAGTAATAAATATCAGAGAGACATATTTTGGAACGCTGGGTTGTGTAATATTCTGTCGAGAACAGCTTCAGCAAGTAGTGGGACTCTTAGCAACCTAGTGAGACCCTGTTCCAAAATAAAAAAAAATAAAAAGGGATAAAAAGGTCTGGAAGTGTAGCTGGGAGTTAGAATGCCCCTGAGTTCAATCCCTGGTGCAAAAAAAAAAAAAAAAAAAAAAAAAAAATGTGCCTAATCACATAGTCATCCAAGAAAAAGAAACATAGTCATCCAAGCCAAAAGGAGGTTCCTTGGTAAGCTACCCCTCCCTCCAGCCCTGGAGTATTTTAATGCAAGCCAGCCCCCATCTGTCAATAGGCTCTGAAAAGGGCTTCTCACTTGAAGTGGGATTTGGGTTAGATGACTCTAATAGTCCTTCTTCATGCTGCATTAGTGATCCCAGAAGAGCCAGGATGGCTGCTGGATTCATGGCATTTTCTTAGATAACATTTAATCAAGTATTCCTCATAATATAGAAACAACCTCTGTAGTATCTTAGGATTTGCTACCTCCTAGATTCATAATGCCAAAACTATACCACTTCTCTCATTTATTCATTTGCTTTACACAAATGCAACAAGCTTCCACTATGTCTGGGTTCTGTGCTAAGCACAGCAAACCCAAATATGAATGAAGACACAGGCTTACCCCGAGGGGCTCATGGTACATCCAAGGAGGTACACAAATAAGTCAAGGAAACACAGGCGTCACGCTGCTTCACCAAGGGAAACATTAAAGCACGTGCCCAGTAGAAAGGGAGTTTCGTGGACTCTGTCTCTGAGGTCACCAAAACTTTCCCAAAGAAAATAAGAGTAAATTGAGTTTTAGAAGACAGATCCAAATATTCCAAGTGGACAGGATAATAAGGTATTCTAGACAGATATAATCGAGTGCTCCAGGAATCAAAGATGAAGCAAACACTGAGTAGAGCCGAATCTCCATCACCCATTTCGCTGTACAAAGAGATGTAGAGCTCATCTTGTAGGGAATGGGAAGCCACAATCAACCTGCATTTTTATTTTTATTATTTTTTGTGTTTGTGGTGCTGAGGATTGAACTCAAGGGTATTCTACCTCGGGGCTATACCCACATTAAGTTGCTGACAGCCTCACTAAGTTGCTGAGACTGGCTTCCAATCTGTGATCTTCCTGTCTAAGCTTCCTAATACTGGGATTACAGGCATGCGCCTCCATGCCTGCCTAACCTGCATTTTTAGAACTCATGTTCACTTGAATTTCCTACACTGTCCACTGTGCCCAGTCCACAAGCTAGGGGCCCTTTCCTGGCTCCTTTTAGTCTTCCTGTGCCAGGCATTGACAGATGGGAGGGAGACAGTAGCTCAGTGGTCCACCAGACATACAGACTTTTCTCCTCCCACCCAGACACCATGTCTAGACAAATTTTCTCACATGATAAACCTCACGACTCTACTAGACACGGACAAGATTCAACATTGTGAATAATCTCCTTAACCTTCCCATAGGTTTTCCTGAGTTTAATGGACTGGCCTCCTATCTGCTATTTCCTTGAAAACTAAGTATTACTTCATCTCAAGGGATATGCTGTGCTCCTCTGTGGCATGCACTATAGTTTTGCAGCTAGTTAAAATAGAAATTAAATTAGTGATTAGAGAAATTGTATGACTAATACTTACAAAACTAGTTGAAAAAATGCCCCCCAAAAGACTTACCCAGCCTGAAATTGTGGGGTCAGGATGACTTCATGGGTTATTTCACTTCTAATTTCTAGATTGCAGGATAATTTCAATACGGCTGTACTAGGCAATTACTGAGTCAGACCCACACTTGAGTTACTGCCTTTTTGACTTTTATAATGGAGTGGGGAGGTGAGTCACATCTTATTACAGAGCATTTGTGTCTGATAGAGAGTCAATCCACCCCACCGTGAAAATGTCAAGCATGAAGAAAAAAAATACTCTAAGGAAACCACAGTACAAGGAAAATTATAGAGACAATATTGCCTTTATACAAGCACCATTACATCCCCCCCCAAATATTTTTAACCTACTTAAGAATGTTATAGAAAGGAAAAATGATTCCAAAATAAGAAAGATATTGTCAGCTTGATTTAATGGAATGTAGTAAGGCATTTTTCCTTTCTTCAAAGTGGTAGATGTTTAAATCTTACACTAGATCTCTCAGTTGTGAACAAATGCATAAAAATAGCATTCCACTGTAGAGTTGGGTCTAAGCCAGTTAATGAAAATAAAGAAACAACTCTCCAGAAAGTCTGAGATACTCTACATTTTAGAATGTATACTAGTCACACACACACACACACACACACACACACACACACACACTCATTCAAGAATGGACTTGACCAAGACCTTAAAAAGCACAAGATGCCCCCTTACATGGATTGTATGTTCCAGAGAGTCCCCAAAGGAATGGACTAGTCAACTGACAAACACTCACCAGCAGAGTGAATTTCTCCATGCAAAGCACATCTTATAGCTATTCACTGTGCCAGAGCCCTTCCCAATGTCCCTTCCGATGCTTCTTATTCCACAAGTGAGAGAGGCTCTTGGGGTGATAATTCGAGTTTAATATGTCCCTTTTAACATCCTTTGTTTTTGTTTTTTGCAGTACTGGGGATTGAACCCAGGAGCATTCTACCCCCAGGCCAATTTTGTATTCTTTATTTTGAAATAGGGTCTCACTAAGTTGCAGAGAGGACCTCACTAAGTAGCTGAGGCTGCCAGTGAACTGGGATCCTCTAGTCTCAGCCTCTCAAGTACTGGGATTACAAGCATGCGCCACCTTTGGATTCTGATTAGCAAATTTACAACCACCAATATCCCCTTGGACAAGAAGAGTGAATTCCAGTTGAAAATATCTGTAAACAGTAAAGGGAGAAAGGGAGAGAGGGAGAAAGGGAGAGAGGGAGAGAAAGAGAGAGAGAGAGAGAGAGAGAGAGAGAGAGAGAGAGAGAGAGAGAGAGGAAAGGCTACTGGTAAGGATGCTCCATCATGCTTCAGAAAGTAACATAGAGGATTCAGCACCCCGAATCTGTGTGTGTGTGTGTGTGTGTGTGTGTGTGTGTGTGTGTGTGTGTGTAGCATTCTACCAGATACACCCACAGCCCTTTTTACCTTTTTTTTTAAATTTTAAAACAGGGTCTCACCAAGTTGCTTAGGCTGGCCTTGATCCTGAAATCTTTCTGTCTCAGCATCCCAAGTATTGGGGTTACAGGAGTCATCACCATGCCTGGCTCAGAACATCAAGTCTTGATCCCACATGCCCCTGGTGTGCTCTATACAAAGAATAAAGCTATTCTCTGAGCAGAATTTTAAAAGGAAAAGCCAGGTATCCTATTCAAAAGAAGCAACCATCTAGGATAAGCTAAAACTAGATAGTGGGCAGTTTCTTTTTTAAACATGAGAAGAAAAGACGTTCTTCGTCTTAATCATGCAACAAACCTCAATTAAATGCAACAGGCAAGAGACATAGACCACAGGGAGAAAAATGAAAGTAAACATGACTTGAGTGGAAAAAATAAAACAGGAGAAAAGCTAAGTAAAACTCACAAATACAAAAGGAAACGTGTTGGAGTTGTTACAAAGGGAACTAAGGAGATGTGAATAAGCTCTTCAAGCCAAGTATGTAGGCAAGAAGGCAAAAAAGAAAACAGGAGTATGTGGAAGAGAAAGAGAACGAAGGGACAGGACTGAGACAAGAAAATAATTATAGTATAATTCATGATTAATGGTTGATTCATGTTTAATACACTTTTAAAAGAATGAGGCATTGTATTACAGGACTTCTAAGACCATCCACTGAAGAGATTATATAACCCACGGCATTTTTTGTGGAGGAAAATAAATAAACCACTGATCCTACACACTACTCACTGAAAATGACTGCCAGCCTATTTGTGGGTAATGTTCCTCCTTTAAAATACAATAGAATATGTTCCTGAGTATCATCTATGGCCTGCACCTGAGATCTGTCTGCAGAGGGTGTCATACACATCACACATCCACTTACTAAAAAACCTTGTGTCAGAGAAGTCACAGAGTCACGGAATTCTGATTCTCTCTCTCTCTCTCTCTCTCTCTCTCTCTCTCTCTCTCTCTCTCTCTCCATATATATATATGGAGATATCTATATCATCTTTATTTTTCAGTAATAAAATCTTTGCTGATTAAAAAAATATTCATATATATGTAAAGGCCCCTATGATGAACTGAGCCTGTAAATCCCAGCTGTGATTTTGGTGGATGTACTGTTTCCTTCTTGTTGATCTTTTCCAGAAGCCCAGATGTAGGCCTTCTTTAAAGAGGAGGATTACATGTGGATTCTCCAAAGAGAAGTATGGTATATAAATGGACTTGGGGATTATGAGGCTCAGTGTTTGTAAATATGGAAGAGATTTGAGCTGAAATTTTTATATGTAAAGGAAGCAGAAGGTTAAGGAACCCACTTTTGAAGGGTCATAGTATATGGCCTCTCCTTCTCTATGGGACAAAAAAGACAAAAATCTTCAGGGTAGCTGGAAGGGGGAGGGAAGGAAATCCAGATAAGCCCATAATTACTATCAATTAAATAAGGAGCAAAAATGAAGTCTTGTTTTGCTTTTTCAAATTACAAGACATGGTTATAGTGTAATTTTTATGAATCCTGACTCAGCACCATGTGACCATGCTGGTATATATAAGGTGCAATTACAGGCAAATAAAATGTTTGGACAACCTCTCAGCAGTAATCTCTTTAGGATAATTTTCACCCTACACTGGTTGCATAGGCTACAAACTCTAACAACTAGGGCCATTTACATTCCCATCTTACTGATCATTTACAACTCTCTATATTCCATGAGAGTCAGGAAAGAGCTCCTTTTAAATGGGAATCATGACTTCTCAACCGCTTACAAAATTGATTCTCCACAGGACTTGAAGAAGGCTGCCTGAATTCTTAAACCCTGTCCACAGGAAAGAAGATTTGCACAGCAGTTCTAGGAGGCAGTTGGGCAAGCCTCTTTCAATATAGTCACATCTTTTACTTAGAAAATTCACTTCTTGGAGCCAGATGTGGTGGCGCATGCCTATAATCCCAGTACTTGGGAGGCTGAGACAGGAGGATTGGAGTTCAGGGTCAGCCTTGGCAGCTTGGTGAGATTCTCAGCAACTTAGTGAAACCCTGATTCAAAATAAAAAGTGCTGTGGGTTTAGCTAGGAGGTAAAGCGCCCTGAGTTCAATCCCCAATGCATATATGTATATATTTACCAAAACATATATGTATATCCAAAGTGTGGATCTGGGATTTGATTATTACATATCAAACCTGTTTCCCAATTGCCTGCGACAGTACTCTGTTAAGTAGGTTGAGTAGCTTTGTGGAAAAAGGCTACTAAGCCAGGCATGGTGGCGCATGCTTGTAATCCCAGCATTTGGGAGGCTGAGGCTGGAGGATCTGGGTTCGTGACCAGCCTCAGCTACCTAGTGAGGAACTCCACAACTTAGTGAGACCCTGTTTCAAAAATAAAGAATAAAAAATAGGGCTGGGGGTATAGCTCGGAGGTAGAATGCCCCTGAGTTCAATCCCCAGTAGCAAAAAAAAAAAAAAAGGAAAAAAGGATACTAAATAAAAGACTAGGATTATGTTCCTGGGGGGACTCCATATCTTGCTGGCATTTGGGGTAGGGCATCAGGTCTCCACTACTCCATCTTCAATTAAGATGGAACCCCTCTGCCAGGGGGTGACAGCGCCCTGTGTCCTTGCTGAAGACTGGGATCTGTGGCCCACATGCGAAGAACCTTCAAGTACCTGACACCTTGTTCTTTTGGGTCTGTCAGCCTCCTGTCATCCTGTCCCCAAGCTTTCTGGGAAGACCTAACACCTGGCAGAGCTCTGATCTGGCCAGGCCACTGTCTACGAAGGTCGCCTCCTAAGGTACCAATAGGACAAGCTGCATAAGCTGTAGGGCTTAGTGCAGCAAACTTCAAATTATTGCGGATTTCCAATTGGCAAGGGCAGGGCACTGACTAGCACAGGCCTTTGTGAGCATAGTGACCTCTATGATTGCACAGGTCACACACCCGTGTGGCCACCCAGGCACCAGCACCCTGAGTCCGCTCAATTGTAAAGCGTGGGTGAGTTCATTTACTCTGGACCTTGAGAGGGAGTGTCAATCAATTCATACTGAGAAACTACACAAGTGAAAAGGACTTTATTTGGGGGTCTTAAGAATGCAATTCAGAAAAGGCAGATTCAGACAGCTCTACGTCAGTGTTCCAAAGAAGGCACAGAGGATGAGAGCTTATATTAAGAAAACAATGTTGACTTATCACAAGGCAGTAGGAACTCTTTTATGGGGACACTTCTGTTAGAGTTGAGAATACATGTTGTGTGACAGGGACTATGTGACTCATAAAGATTTAAAAAATGTATGAGCTTACTAAAACTTGTCCATGAAACAAGAGTCCTGTAATTCCTTGGTGTACATCTCAAGTGTCTGGGCACAATGTAATTGTCTGTTCCCGCTGCAGTCCGAGGGTGAAGGTGACCAAAGTTCATGTTCCCAGGCAGCAGCTGGTGTTGTGCCTAAGTCCTGTTTTTGAATGGCCTTTGACTCCGCTTTAAGGAGTTTTCGCAGCGTTGTTTTCATTATGATTTTTCCTTTTATTTTTGCAAGAGGCAGTTCAAATAGGGCCAAGATGAGAGTTAGGCTGACAAAACCTGTCTTCTAACATCCCAGAAGCAAATTCTGTATTATTGTGTTGTAATAAAAGCCAAATGGTTCCATAGTTTATCTCTGTCCATTTAACCTCTTGCTGGAGGGGGTGGGGGGAGCGTGTGGGCGACTGTACAGTAACCAGGGCTGAGAAAAAGAAAAACTTCACAACTATCAAATCAGCTTCCTTTTTTTCTCCTCAGAATGGCCAACCATGGGTTTCACACACCTTTGAAATAAATGAACGTCCCATTATTTAACAACTTGTTATCCAAGGGGAGGATTGTCTTAGCCAATTCATTAACAAGACAAGTTAGAAATTTGTTACCAGGTGTATAGTGGCGATTCCAGCTCAAAAGTAATAATATGATTAGCACTTTCTCTTCCTTCAGCTTAAATATTCTGGAAAAGTCTACCAAAAGGATCTCATAATGAGTGGCAAAGTTTGTGCAGAAAGGCAATAGCAGAGCAAGCAGGTACGGGGAGCCCCAAGCAAGATTCCAGCTCTCTGTTGCTGACGTTGCCGGGTGGTCTGGGACAAGTCACTTAATTGCCCTGCATCTCAGTGTCTTCTATTGGAAACAAAGATAATGATATTCACAGGGTTGCTAGGAGGATAAAATAATAAGAACTCTGTAAACTTTTTCTTAAAGCCTATACATGCATCGTAAGTATTAGTGAGTTGTTATCCTAAGTAATATCTACTGGAATGTGCAACAAAGGGAAATGATCAGGCACTAAATATCCTGGTTGCTTTAGAAGGAAATACTTTTCTTTCCTGTATCTAGGTTCACAATGTACATCAGTACAAAATGTTTCTTTAAAAAGGAAAATATCATCCCTTGTTCAGACAAAGGTGTGTGATAGACTTTTGTTCTAGAATTTGGACAAGTCTGATAGTCCATCCCTACTTAAACATCATAATACTAAACCATAGATTATAGAAAGTGTTGCCTATCTGTAGTCATAACTCATTTATTTCAAGAAATGTGGGTTATTTCAAACTATGTTGTAGCAGAAAGCTCTGGACATGATCTTGAAAGATGATGTAACTGATACTTATCTGATTTTCACAAATACCTGTCACACAAATTGCACTCTAAGTATGACTTACCTGAGGATCTTTTAGTGTCCTCAGAGGTGGTGTTAAAGGAGAGGGTTTGGTGCCATCATCAACATTTTTTTTTTTTTTTTTTTGCGGTACTGGGGATTGAACTCAGGGGCATTCTACCTCCGAGCTACACCTCCAGCCCTATTTTTTATTCTTTATTTTGAAACCAGGTCTCACTAAGTTGCGGAGTGCCTCACTAGGTAGCTGAGGCTGGCCGCGAACCCGGATCCTCCGGTCTCAGCCTCCCGAATGCTGGGATTACAAGCGTGCGCCACCACGCCCGGCTGCCATCATCAACATTTTGAAACCTTGGATGGAAGCAACTAAATCCACTCTTGATGAAGCTACACAGATTAACCGAGTCATGAAGATCCACTGTTTTTGACTAGAATCTAATGACCACCATTTTAAAATGCTAGTTACTGAAGGAAGATCCCCAACTGCCTGGCCATGTACCCTTGAATCCACGCCAAAAGAAAATAAGAGGAATTTTATAAAGAAAAAACTTGGAAGCCACTGTTCTGAATGAAAACAGCTCTTTGACCGATTCTTAACTGTACTGATACATCCCTAACTAGGTTTAACCAGCCCTTTTAATGATCATGTTTTAAAGGATTATTCAATTTCTTTAGGAAAACCATGTGTGACAGTGATAAGCTACAGTCTTCATCCCCAAAGACCTGATTATGGTCAAGTGGAATACAGGTTTTTGTTTTATTTTATTTAGGTACTGAGGATTGGACCCAGGGACATTCTATCTCTGAACCACACCCCCAGTCCTATTTTATTCTTTATTTTGAGACAAGTTCTCACTAAGTTGCAGAGTGTATCACTAAGTTGCTGAGGCTGGCCTCAAACCTGTGATTCTCCTGTCTCAGCCTCCCAAGTACTGGGTTATAAGTGCACACCACCACACCCAGCTAAATGGAATACAGTTTGAAGAATTAACTTCTCAGAACTGTTTTTCTTCTCTGAAAAATTAGGGTCCCTTCTTCTTTGGAAACTCCACAGGTTGTGAACATTAAATGAGATCAACGATTCAAATGTTTTTTTGTAAACTGTAAATACAAAGTATATGGAGTAGAGGAAGAAGAAAAGAGTGTTATACTTAATGACTGAAATAGCATTATATGAATAAACTTTGAGCCAATGTGGATAATCCAAAGATATGTATATGTGTGTATAGATGTCTACTTATAAACATTTCAAAGGACATTCATAGAAATTAACTAACCTATTCGACTTTCCATTAAAAAAAAAACACCCTTGCTAGGTGTGGTGACACATACCTGTAATTCCAGTACTTGGGAGGCTGAGACAGGAGGATTGTAGGTTTGATGCCAGTATGCAGTAACTTAGTGAGACTCTGTTTTCAAATAAAAAAATAAAGTGGGGCTGAGGGTGTAGCTCAGTGGTAGAACCCCCTTTTTAAATAATACTAGAATCCCCAGTACTATTGAAAAAAAATACCCTTGCTTAAAAAGAAAAAGAAAAAAAAAAAACAGAAATAGCATCATATGAGTAAAAGCAATTTAAATTCCTCTTAAAGTGAACTGTACTTCTAGAACCTAGTATTTTTAGTAATAAATATCAGAGAGACATATTTTGGAATGCTGGGTTTATGTAATATCCTGTCTTAAGAACTAAAAGAGAAGCCAGAGAAAGGGTATTAAACTTGAGCTGCACTTGGAGTCAGTTATCTTAAAAAATAAAATTGTGGCAAGAGATCCAAAATATCTCTTGCTGTTAGTGACTTGGCTGACAGTGGAGCCTCCGAGTGGACTGAGGGGAGGGAGGGAAGCCATCCACAGCAGTATAATTTTCCATGGTTTCACATTTATCATTTGACACTTGGAAATTCTCAGAGCGTGTTAGATCGTGTTTAGGACACACTCTTCCCAAGAAAGCTGGTACAAATTTACAGAGGGGATTTTTATATGATGAGGCCAGAAACGGGGGCACTTGCCAAAAGGCCTAGATTCAGAGTCAGGTCTTAAAGAAGAGGTAGCAAGCTCTCGTTAAGTCCTGAAAAGACAAAAAGCCAAATAATTTAAGGGATTCGGGTGAAATATTTATGAACTATCTATTGCGTGCCCCACTAAAGACTGAGCACTGACCAAAACAAATCCCCATCTTCATAACTTTACATTATTTTTAGGAGAGTCAGAACAGTAAGCCAGGAAAACAAGCCATCAACAAATGAGAGAGTCCCAACTGGCAGGAAGTGCCACCAGGGAATGATGATCAGGAATTCAGCAGAGAGTGATCAGAGGGGTGAGGGTGGACCACATGAGACAGACTGGCCCTGGAAGGGGCGCCACTGGTCCTGAGATTGGAGGATAAAAATGATGCAGATCCGGAGAATTCTACGCTGGACAGAGGGAACCGCCAGGTCAAGGCTCTGAGGAGGGAAAGGGCATGGCACAGCAGGGAAGAGACAAGGCCACTCTGGCTGGCTGGAGCCCAGTGAGCAAGCAAGGGGCAAGGAAGGAAGGAGGTGGGATTGCAGGAGCAGTTGACGGCCCGACCTGCCAGGCCTTGCAGGCTGCAGTGAGGAGTCTGGGTTGGACATCTGAGCCTGACTGCAAACCATTGCAAGGTCTGAAGCAGTAAATGAACTCGAGGAATAGGAAAAGTTATTCTGAACTTAGCGGGAGGAATACGTCAAAAGATGTAAGTTGATAGCCAGGAAAACCCTTTGGGAATTATTTCTATATCTGAAGTGAGATAAACTGAAACTGTACAATGGAAGGCAAGAGAAAAGGTCATTTAAAATATGATCAGAGCCAGGCGTGGTAGCACATGCTTGTAATTCCAGTGCCTGGGAGGCTGAGACAGGAGGATCGCCAGTTTGTGGCCAGCCTCTGCTACTTCATGAGGCTCTCTGCAACTTAGTGGGACCTTGTTTCAAAATAAAGAGTAAAAAATAGGACTGGCTAGCCAGGCTTGGTGGTGCACGCTTGTAATCTCAGCATTTGGGAGGCTGAGACCAGAGGATCCGGGTTCGCAGCCAGCCTCAGCTACCTAGTGAGGCCCTCCGCAACTTAGTGAGACCCTGTTTCAAAATAAAGAATAAAAAATAGGGCTGGGGATGTAGCTCAGAGGTAGAATGCCCCTGAGTTTAATCCCCAGTACAGCAAAAAAAAAAAAAAAAAAATAGGACTGGGGGTGTAAGTCAGGGGTAGAATGCACCTGGGTTCAATCCCTAGTAATGAAAAAAATATATATTTTTATGTATATATATATATGTAAATACATAGAGAGAAGTAATAATGGATATATATATATATATATATATATATATATATATATATGTATATATGATCAGTAAGCTGGATGTGGTGGCTCACACCTGGAATCCCAGTACTTGGGAGGCTGAGACAGGAAGATAACAGGCTTAAGACCAGCATCAGCAACTTAGGGAGACCCTTGGCAACTGAGACCCTGTTTCAAAAGTAAAAAAATGAAACAGAGTTGGGGGTGTTGTTCAGGGTTCAATCTCCAGTACTAAAAAACAAAAACAAAGACCACTTTGGCTTTGGTGATGAGCACGGATAAGAGAGGAAGTAGAGACGGGTGTCGAGGCTATTGCAAAGCAAGGATGGAAATGGAGGTGAACTTCTACCCCACCATGAAAGCTTGCTTTGCATTCGTCTATTTGAGTCTACTCTGTTGCCTTCTTTGCTAACTACCCAACCTGTGACCCAAAGACTCCAGTGCAGGAATAACCACCCTTTTCCTGACAATTCTCCACAAACTGCGTAAGCTGGCAGTGTGTATCTGGAAGAGGCAGGCTGGCGATTGCCAAGAGAAGCCATTAATGGGAATAATGGACAAACTGAAACCATTGTTTGAGCATGTTTCCAATTTCTAGAAAATTCTGGAAGCACAGGGAGTATAGCGTGGTGGGGCCGTCAGCTGGAGATCCAAAGTGTGAGGTTCTGAGGTCATTGGGTAGATTAGAATTGACAGGAGGGGTCTCTGTACAATGTTGGAGGTGTGGAGGACAGGAAGTGGCAATGACAGGATCTACAGAGAGAGGTGATTTGAAACCACCCAGAAAAGACCACATGGTAGTGACATGTTCAGCCTGGGGATGAAGCCCTTGCCTAGAATGCATGATACCCGGGGTTCCATCCCCAGCACCGTGCAAGCCAAGAAAAGAAAAAATGAAGCTGATACTAATAATACCTTCATTTTTCTTTTAAAATTAACTTTGTTTTCTCTGATGTATAGACTATCCAGAGACACTAAGATAAGTAGTAAGATTTGCCTTATAAGAATTCTAAAATTCTTGCTGACTTCCATATCTTAAATACTCGTTACTCCATCACAGGTTAATAAAGCTAATTGTCAACAGAGTAGAAAGGAAAGAATGTAAGTTTTGGAGTCAGAGAGGAACTTGTTCAAATTCTGGCGTAGCCATATCCTACTTCTACTGTCTTAACCAAGCCCTTTGAACTCCCTGAGTCGCAGTTTCCATATTTATGGAATGGGAGTTGTATGGACTATGGATAACAGTTATAACAGGCTTGGCTCCTGCTAGACACTTGATAAGTGTCGAATTCTAATCAGAGGGCCAAGGAAACGTTAAATTCTCATATGAACTAAGTACCTTATACAAATAGAAAGGAAATGTCTTTTTCCCATCTGTAAGTTATATCAAATCCTGACATACACCAGTGGTCACACAAAAGAAACTCTGGGTTAAAGAGTGAGGCTCACACTGGGTGCCATAGCACAGTCCTGTAATCCTAGATACTCAGGAGGCTGAGGCAAGAGGATCACAAGTTCAAGGTCAGCCTTGGCAAGTTAGCAGACCCTGTCTCAAAATAAAAAATAAAACGGGCTGAGGATGTAGCTCAGGGATAGAGTGTTTGCCTAGCATGTGCTTGGCCCTGGGTTCAATCCTCAGTACAAATAAGTAAATAAATAGGAAAGGAAACATCCCCAAGCCCAGTGGAATGGTCCCCTTAGGTGACATGCCTGGCATCCCTCTATCCGGCGACATTCACTGTGTTTTTAAAATGTCATTTATACATATATGATGTGCTAGTGAGTAATTTCCCCAAAGTCTGGATTGAATAAACAATACCAGGATGCTTTAAAAGGGCTGTACTAGGCTTTGGATGTAGCTTAGCGGCAGAGCACTTGCCTACATATGCAAGACCTTGGGTTCAGTCCCCAGCACTGTATCCCCCTGTTGGCACCACTCAAAGCATTGCTCGCAACGGCTCTGGAGCAACCCCCTCATCACACCCATTAGTCACTTTTTACCTTCTCTTTTGAGGTTGTGGATGGAAACTATTAGAGTTAAGGAAATGACTGAAATATTTTCCCCAGTCGTGAAATTATATCAGTACAAAAGCTCCAAGAACATTCAACATTCATGGTGGTGAGCTTGAACTCACTTGCTTTTAAAACATAAATAAAGGCAGTTCTATAAATTCAACTTCTCACTGTGCTCAGAAATGAAAAATTCCAGCTTGTCACTGATCTCTCGCAATTTTTGGAAGAAGCTGCCTCTTTTGTAGTTGGGATTTATCTACGTTGGCCCAACAAGGCCCTTGTTCCTTTGCTTTGTGTTTGGTTATAATTAAGTCTTTCATTCTTGAGGTTTCCTATCCACCAAGCCTCCCTGTACAATACGAGTTACCAGAGGTTCACTTCTGCCTTTGCAAAGCTGTGGAGAGTTCCCACCACCCACCTCCGTCTGAGCATTAAATCACAGACACAAGCACTTGGACCAGGCCCCACTTTCCAATCCTTTGATATTTCTTCCAATAGCCCAGTGTGTGAGACACCAAAACCAGGAAAACTTTATTGTAATTTTTAAAACTACTGTCGTTTGTTTATTTAATTGATAATGATAGCTGGTATTTCCTTCTTCGACTTTTCCTACTTTAGGTTAGACCTAAAGCAATATGCACAGGGAAGACTGTTGTGAGAAAAGAAAATATCAGAGGTAACTTTCATTTTTGCAAGTTTTGAAAATAAATAGAGGCGAGAAATAAGATACCCTCATGAAAGAGAGTAAGAAGTCAGATCTGGAAGAGACTATGTTCCTCACTTAAGGAAAACATGAACATTCAGGGTGTCAAAGTGACTTGAGTGGGGTTTTGGAGAACTGGAAACTTGATTTCCCCTTGTGCGCTCCCTCACAGGTCCAAGAGGATCAACTACAGCTTCAGGATTTTGGTTCCTTGCCCAACCCCATCCTGTAGAAAAGGAAGAAAGAAGCCCAAAAGGGGGGATTGGGAGCCCCAAGATGATCCAGGCTCTCTTCACAATTTGACTTGGTACATCACGGACCCAAATTAGGGCTAAAGTCAACCCAGGCAATCATGCAAGTGGCATAATTTAAGGGACTCTACAAAGCAGCCCGGCTCCAGATTGCCCCACAGCAACCTAAAGTTTGTATCAAGACCATACTTGTGAATGAGCTCCTTCTTCTAACCTAAAAGGCCAAGAGCTATCTGGGAGGAATCAGTCACAATGCCATTATGACTAATTAGAATTTGAGTATGACTTGTTTTCCCACATCAGGGGTGACATAGGCTGAATGTTTGTGCCCCCCTGCCAAGTTTCTCATTTGATGCCCTAGTCCCATGTGTGAAGGTCCTATGAGGTGGAGCCACTGAGACGTGAGAAGGTCATGAAGGTGGAGCCTTCCTGTGTGAGATTTGTGCCTTTCTTTATAGGATGAGACACAAGAAGGACAGTCTCTCTCTCTACCATGTGATGATAGAGCAAGAAGTTAGTTCTCAAACATATGTTCCTCAGGAAAGCAGCACACCCTGAGTGTGAAAATTCAGACCAGTACCAGGTGTTACAGGAACAGGAAGGGGCATTGAGCCAAGTCAGAGAGAAAGGTGGAAGATGGTAAGGAAAGGTTTCCTGGAGGAGGTGATTGCTAGCTGAGCCAACTGGTTTTCTGTAGAAAAGACGACCATGTTTCACTGATTCAGAGATGCACTATCTTTCCCACACTGAAACATATGAAACTGGGGTTCATCTGATCATTCAAAGCCCTGAGCCAGCCTGGCTGCCATGATATAATTGTATCATGGGAGCAATCTTGGTCATTTTGTCCTCAGGTCATTTGAGTATTTGAAATCATAATATTATACATGTGTAGCTTAATTGTCATTTAAAATGTCTTTAAGAAAATTACCTATGATTTGGTGCTAACAGCAAAAAGTTATTGTCTACCCAGAAAACTTGGGGATAGGGTAAAAGGGCTTACACTGGACATTAAGAAAGCAAGTATTTATTATTGGAGCAATGGCTGCAGTTCTGCATTTTTTTCCACAAAATACAAGTTTTTCAAGACTCATGAAGCCACAACTAAATGATGCTGTGCTACTTTTGGTTACTAAGATACCAAAAAGAGAATTGCCAGTCACATACTAAGGAACATAAGGAATGGCAGGGCGAGGTGCCAAACCCAGAGGAATGGATACAAGGAGGTGTCAAGTGAGCAAACGCTAGAACAACTGACTTCCAGCCTGGCACAACGTTGTCTTTACAGAGTTATGTCATGGCTTAGGAGACAGAGGACTGTGTTTTCCCTTATTGATTATAAATAAAGTAGCAAATCAATAGGGTCTTACTGTGATATGGTATTTAGTTATGAGGAACATAGCCACTTAGTTCAAATCAAAGGCAGTGGTTGTTAGGGGAGGCTCATGCAAGCCCACTGAAGATGAGTGTCTTGTGTACATGTCCACATTCTACGACATCACAATAGCCTGAAATATTCCATGGCGAGTAGTTTTACACATTTGAAATTGGCAAGTGCCACAAATCAGGCCTTGGCTTGTTTGTGTTTTAAGAGCTAGTTTACCAGCACATCACTACCAAAGAGGAAGTTTGTGGATTATACAGGGATATCTGTATACAGAAGACCAGGATTTGGAGCCAGGTAATGTAGCTTTCAAGAATAGACACTTTTTTTTGTACTGGAGATTGAACCCAGGGCACTCTATTTCTGAATTATACCCCCTTTTTATTTTGATACAAGGTGTTTTCAAGTTTTTGAGGCTGGCCTCCAACCTGTGATCCTCCTGTCTCAGCTTTCCAAGTGCTGGAAGACACCTTCTATGTTGCTTTCTATGTTCTCCTCTTGGTCTTTCTGGAGCGACATGGCCTCTTATCTCTTCTAGACTCACACATCTTTCCACCCTTCTCTTCATCCTCTCACTAGGCAGGTCTGGAACCGTCAGGAGGTTTTGGTACAGTCATGCAGATTTGCCTTCTCCAGGACTGTGGCTAGAGCAGGTTCTCAAGAAGGGGATGTAGGGGCAGAAGAAAAATGATGAACACGTCAAGTTCACTCCTCAAGGGAGTTGGTTAGGGTAAAGAGTGGGATGGAAGGTGTTACAAAGGGAATGGCAATTGTAAAGGCACTTAGAGTTGCTAAAGCACAAAGTAAAACCAGGCATGGTGGAAGATGAGGCTGAGTGCATGGGCAAGGAACAGGCACAAAGGCCTCATGTGTCATGTTCGGGAGCTTAGGTTTTATTCTGCACCTGACAAGGTTTCAAAGGCCCAGAGTCTCAAGGCTGGGAGATCTGAAATCTAAATAGCTCCAGTAGACCTATACAGTCCTGTGATGCAGCCAAGACAACTTAAAACTCGAACTGCAGAGGTGCCATCAACTCACTCCTTCCAGGGCAGGTCACGTATTCTCCCAAAGCCTCTGTTTCTTCATCTGCAGACTGTAGATAAATAATACCTTTCCTCTCACACCTCAAAGAGTTGTTGGGGAGGCAACTGATATAATCTATGCAAAAACCCTTTTAGGACTGTAAAACATGGTTCCAGTATAAGAGATTTACTCATCTGTAAAATGAGGGGGTTGGCCTAGATGGGATCTAATGTTCTTTTAGTCCTAAAATTCTACAACTCTGTTATTATCCTTATTATCTGATGATCATGCTAAAATTATAGGCTTTATGGACCTGAAACACCCTCCTCTCATCTTGCCAAGAAACCTTAATGTGAAGCTCTAAGCCTGGGAAATACCATCTCCTAGGTGGTGGTTTCCGCAGAGACACCAACAACCATAAAGTTATGCAGGAATGTGAACTGTTTGGATTTGAATAGGAAGAGGAAATTGATTTATAAACCAGGAATAGAACCAAACCCTTAAAAAAAAGAACAAAGGCTTTCTTTCTTTACATTACATGTATATATGTAATCTAATCCCCCATTTGGTAACTCTCTGCTTTTTAAAATATTACACATCATGCGACAACCGTAATACCAAACAATTTAACAGTGGTTTTCAAAAACTGTGGCTACAGCTTGGAGGTTTAAAATGATGAGGTCTAGAGATTTTTTCATTCCTAAATTGCCCTTCAACCACAGCATTTCATGTTCAGTAACTCTCTTGTGTTTTAGAAAGGAAAAAGGGGGAACACAATCTTCTTCCTAGAAATATGCCATCCAAAGTCAGGCAGCTCAAGATGATCAATAATAGATTGGAACCATTGCTGACACCCAGAGGATTCCCTGTGTGGGGGACACTGGGTCCTCTCATTTAGTCCTCACAGACCTCAGAATGCAGCAAGTGTTCTTGGCCCCATTATATAGGTGCAAAAGAGAGGCTCAGGCAGACTGATTGGCTTGCTCAGGGGCCCACAGCCAGGAAGTAAGGCACTGGTAACCAAAGTCACAGAGCTGGGCTCTACACTGCATCCTTGTTTTTACCTTGGGATAGCTTGTCTCTAACTGCTTCATATGCCTTACTAAAAGCTGTTTTTCCAGAGCAAAAGACAACCCTCTGACATGTGTGGGGGTGGCAGATTGGTTGGGAAAGGATCTCATGGAAACAAGAGGCTCTAAAGTTTGCAACATTCAAGAATGAGTATCATCTTCAATGTTCTTAGCAGATACAATCCACGTTTTCTGGAAAATCTGGCCTAAAACATCAGAGGCATCATCTCTCAGGAAAGGCTAAGATGTGCATAAAGCCCTTTGCCCCATAAATTGTAGGCTTTCTCAACCCAGCTAGCAAGGACTGGAGAGAAGATAAAAATTCTCTACGCAAAACTTGCCTCCCTCCTTAAAAGTTGACCAAGATATCAGTTGCAGCTGTTTCTCCCTATAGTTCAGAATGATAAAACTCGTGGGAAGAAAGACCCTGCGTAAAAGATTCTCTTCCCATTTGCCAAGCAAAGCTTTTCTGTCATGTATCTGTCTTTTTATTTTTTTCACATGCCTTTAAACAGACTTTAAAAATACACTCAGAGAAAAACCAAAAAAGAAAAAAATGCATTAGATTTTCTTTTCCTTTGGTTAACAATAAATGTTTGTGAGGCACAAAGGACCATGGGGAGAGGAAAATAATAGTGCAGCTCAGTAATACACTTCTATTTCTAGAACATAATTGCCAAGCAGAAAGATCAAGTGTCATGCATTTATTGAGCATTTACTAAGTGCTTGACTGCGTGGGATACAAAATCAGGGCAATAAGATCTTAATTAACAGATGTCTGGGAACTAAACTTTGCAGAAACAAAGCAAACAAGATTTCTGTCTGAACTATGCAAGCAAAGAGGCTTAATGGTATCGAAAAGAACATTAAAAGAACGGAGAATGGTGAAGCTATCCCTCTCTCTTGCCAAGCGGTGCTGCAGGGGTGCTTCCTCTATCAGTAGAGAAATGTGTTCTCTGAAATTGTCTTCACCTCTCATTCAGGATCAGAGGAGGAATGGAAGGAGAAATGGACTCCCACTGATGAACCAGGATTCTAAGGAGCATTTACATAAATCCTACCCCTGCCCTACTCTCCTCACCTCCCCAGGCAAAACAATGATAACCAGTCATTCATACTGATAAAATGAATCAGCCAGTTACAGATCAAACAAAGCTTATTCACACCAAAATGTGATCTCCATCTTGTTTCTTTTTTTTTTTTTTTTTAGTTTTGTTTTGTTTTTTTTTGTGTGTGTGGTACTGGGGATTGAATCCAGGGGCATTCTACCTCTGAGCAACATCCTTAATTCTTTATTTTTAATTTGTAACTTTGAAACAGGGTCTCACTATGTTGTTGAGAGTCTTACTAAGTTGCTGAGGCTAGTCTCGAACCTGGGATCCTCCTGTGTCAGCCTTCCAAGGATTACAGGTGTGCGCCATCACACTCAGCTGTTTTTAGTATTTTAAGTTTGTTTCCTCCAACTGTGGGAAAGGAGTTTCAGATGCCACTAAGCAGATTTTGGGGGCTAGGAAAGGGAGCCTAGGACCCCTTCTGTCTTGCTCACCCAGGTGGCCCTTAAGTCCTCAGCTCACATGTCATCTCTACAGAGAGCCCTTCTCCCACTCTGGCTCTACTATTTGATATTTTATTTTATTCACAGCACTGAACCATTACCAGAAATTGTCTTGCCTATTATGTTTGTCTCCCTGCACTTTCCTCCAAGCACTGTGAGAGTATCAACTTATGTTATGGTTGGAATGTTTGTGTCCCTTCAAAATTCATGGTGAAACTTAATTACCCAGTGCAACAGTATAAAAAGTTTGGGGCCTTTCGGAAGAGACTGAGTCACAAGAACTCTGTTCTCATGAGTGGGATTAGTGCCCTCATTCAAAGGCTCAAGGAAACAAGGAATTCCTTTCTGTGTTCCCGTGGCTTCCAACTTGTTAAAGCACCATCTTAGAAGCAAAGAGCAGCACAAACTAGACATTAAATCTTCCTTGATCTTGAACTTCCAGCCTCCAGAACTGTGGGAAATAACTTTCTGTTGTTTATAAATCATCTAGCCTAAAGTAGTTGTTATAGCAGAAGGAACAAACTAAAATACTTTATCAATTTTGCTTTTAACTCTTCACTCGTGGCCTGACACATTGGCTGGGATATGACGGGGAACTGGAAGATCATTATTGAATAAAAGAATGAATGCACAAGTAAATGAACAGATGACTCTATTTGACATCTGGCTTTAGTTCCTCGAGACCTGAAAATCTCAATATCTTAATGTGGCCAAGTTCATTTCTTGCTCACATGCCCTTTCCCACGTAGGTTAGCAGGCCTGCTTCACAGCCTAGCCACCTAGACATCTGGGCTAGAGGAGACCTGGTTCTATTCTAGATTCACATTTCCCAAAACAGCAGTGGGAATGGAGACCCTAGTGAATCACAGGATTTTAAGCTACTACCTAGAAGTGACACATGCCACTCCTGCGCACATTTCATTGCCCCCAGCGAGACTTATAGTCACATCTCAGTTCAATGGGGTAAAGAGGTATTATCTTCCCAAAGAGCCTGGCACTGAATATTTGTGGGAACTTTATAATTATTTATAAGTATTCTTTAAGTACTTTAGTTAGGAGGGAAAAGTACTGGATTAGGAATCAGGACTGTGGATACTAATCCCCAGTAGAATTTGACTCAAGGATATTAAAGCAAGAATGAGGGGCCCCTTTCCTGAATCCCACCCCAAGGTACCCTGAGAAACCACAGGCTTCAAGTACCATTGTTTAATAATAATATTTTTAAAAAGCCTGGAACTTGAGAGAGTCTGTAATAGTCTACCAGACATGTTTCTAACTTTAATATCTTAAACTCTATTGAGATTAGGATCACCCAGCCAATAATATCAAAACAATACTCTGTAATTTAGAACTTCGCACATTGCTTTACATTTGTCTAGAGATGTCAAGGCCGTGAAAGGTCTTCCTGTGAGTAGCTGCAGCAGGAATGCTCTGAATTCCTTCACGCAGCCCATCATGCCTCTGGTGTGCGGCATAAGAAATGCTCGTCTCCTAAGTTTCCATGTCTGAGGTGCAGAATGTTGAAACCTGGGCTTTCAACATTTTATTCCTCTCACTTGGAGGAATCAATGCAGGGCCTTGGAGCCAGAAGAGTGGACATGGGGGAGTATGAGTGGTGCAGAGGGCCAAGGTCATGGCACAGTGGGGACAATCAGTCCTCTGCTCTTAAGGAGCCCTGGGCACCAAGAGCACAAGGAGTGTGTACCCATCTGCATTCTTGCAGCTATAACCTAAAAGACTGACCATGTAGAGGAAAGAAGAGTTATTTTCTTACTAGTTGGGGTTCAGTTCATGTGAGGCCAGACACCACAGATCTCAGTGCATGGCAACAGGAAGGGGGGAGAGGGAGAGCGCATGGGCTGTGCTTCTCGCATCATTTGGGCTGGAAGTAAGTGACGGAGAGCAGGGTGAGAAGCTCAGGGAAGTTATACCTGGTATCTTTTGTTGATGTGTGGGCAGGATGAGGAGTTTCTGTCATTTTTAATATGTGCTGAGAATTCTATGATATGATTCTAATTGCATCTCCCCCACCCCAAATGTATTGGTTGAATCTCTATTATTATTATTAATAACAATTATTATTATTTTATGTGGTACTGGGAATTGAACTCAGATATTCTACCTCCGAGCTATACCCCCAGCTCTAATTTTTATTTTTATTCTTATTTTGAAGCAGGGTCTCACTAAGTTACGGAGTACCTCACTAAGTAGGTGAGTCTGGCCATGAACCCGTGATCCTCCTGTTTCAGCCTCCCAAGTACTAGGATTACAAGCGTGCGCCACCACACCTGGCCTTGGTTGAACCTCTAAACCTCAATATCTCAGAATGTGACTTATTTAGAGATAAGAACTTTAAATAGATAATGAAGATCTTTGTCAATATTCTGTGTGTGTGTATGCACATGCATATGTGGTCATCTGATGTCTGATGTATTGTCAAAAAAACCCACAAACACCAAAAAAAGGAGAAGGGGCAAAATGAATGTCTAGAGTCTAGCATAGATTCCGAAATTTTTTGGCTTACTGCCCCCTTTTTAGAAAAAAATTACTTAGTGTTCCCTCAGGCACTTGCACCACCCCTTTATTTTTGTTCAATGCCCGTGAATTGAATCTGAGGCTACTACAGCCCCTGGATAGTTTTTAGCATCCGTCCTCCCCCTGCAAGTGGTATCTCCAATTTTGGGACTCTGTGGCTACAGATAAGTGTACAAAGTTATTACCCCAGCCTTTTCTTTCCAAGAACTTATCAGCCAAAATAACGTTAATGAGGTTGTCAATACCATATTGGTTCAATATGGTCTATAATGTTTATGACTATGGAGGTCTCCCCCACTTTGGCACTGGAGATTGAATCCAGGGCATTTTACCTCAAAGCTCTATCCCTAGCCCTTTTTAATTTTTTGAAATATAGACTGACCAAGTTGCTGAGGGTCTCATAAGTTCCTGAGGTTAGCCTCAAACCAGTAATTCTTCTGTCTCAGCCTCCAAAGTACTGGGATTTTAGATATATTCCTTGGGTGATAGTTTAGCAAGGTATATAATACCAGGGAGATTATTTTCTCTCAGTACTTTGAATTTTTCTCTGGATTCTAGTTTTTTCATTGCTGTTGAGAAGAAAGGTATCTTGTATTCTCTATTAAGAAATTTCAGCTTTTTCTCTGGTTCTTTGTATAATCTGTCTTGAGTCTTCCAAAATTTCATTGTAGTAATGCACTTTTTTCCCTATTTATCTCGCTTATCACCTGATGTACTTCTCCACCAATCTGAGAAATGTCTCTCACTGGTTCTGAAGATTCATGTTTTTCATTATTGCCTTGAACATTGCCTTTACTTACTTCTATCTATTCTTTCCTTCTGGAATTTCAATTAGATGCATTTTGAACATCTATTTTTCTCCTCCATGTCTCTTAGTTTCAACTTTATACCTTCCATATCTTTATCTCTCTTCTCTATGCAGTATTATAGGTGATTCTTCAGCCTTTTCTTCCAATTTACTAATTATCTTAGTCTGTCTTGCTATAACAGAATAACTAAGGTGGGTAATTTATCATGAACAGAAATTTACTTCCTATAGTTCTGGAGACTGAGAAGTTCAAGATGAAGGCTGTGGGCCTTCTTGTTGCATTCTTAAATGACAATGTAGAAGAGCCCCAAAGGGAAACTCTGTGTCATCACAAGGCAGGCAAGCAGAAGAGAGAGAGTTCCCACTCCTGCAACCTATTTTTGTGGCAACATTAATCCATTCCTGAGGGTGGAGCCCTATACCTAATACCTTCCAGTAGGCCTTACTTCCTGATACTCTTGCATTGAGGATTATGTTTTCAACACATAAATTTGGGGGAATACATCAGAGCATAGCACTGATTCTCTCTCTTTCTATAATTTATTTGCCATTCAATCCATCCATTATATTTAAAATTTATATATATAAATCTATCTATCTATCTATCTATCTATCTATCTATCTATCATCTGTGTGTGGTACTGGGAATTGAACCCAGGGACATTTTACCTCTGAGCTACACCCCCAGCCCTATTTTTTATTCTTTATTTTGAAACAGGGTCTCACTGAGTTGCAGAAGGCCTCACTAAGTAGCTGAGGTTGACCCTGAACCCCGATCCTCCGGTCTCAGCCTCCCAAGTACTGGGATTACAAGTGTGTGCCACCACACCTGGCTGCTTAGTTATTCTTGATGGTCTTTGTTTATTTCCTCTTTTGCAGGGGGAAGGGTGGGGATTGGATTTAGGGCCTCTTACATGAGAAGCACCCACTCAAACACTGAATTGTACTCCCAGCCCATTTTTTGTTTTTGTTTGTTTGTTTCGGTAATGGGGGTTGAATCCAGGGTGTTCTACCTCTGAGCTATACTTCCAGCCCTGATTTATTTTGAGACAAGGTTTTGTTAAGTTGCTGAGGTTGACCACAAGCCTGCGATCTTCCTGTCTCATCTTCACAAGTACTGGGATTATAAGTGTGCCACCACACACTGTTCCTAACCCACATTTCTTATGTTTGGTTTACCACTTCCTCTGTAACTTCACAAATATTTCACGCATACTCATTTTACATTTTGTATTAGATAATACTATACTTCAAGTCCTTAAGTATTTATTTTCTCATTAGTTTATAATTTTTATATTTATTTATTTATTCATTCATTCGTGTGTGTGTGTGTGTGTGTGTGTGTGTGTGTGTGTGTGTGTGTGTGTTACTGGGGATTGAATCCAGTGGCATTCTACCTCTGAGCTACACCCACAGCCCTATTTTATTTTTTATTTTGAAACAAGGTCTCATTTATTTGAGGAGGCCCTCAAACCTGTGATTATCCTGTTTCAGCTTCCCATGTACTGGGATTACAGGTGTGTAATTTTGTATTGATTGTTCATATAAGACTCCTCTTAAAGGTAGCAATCCTGAAGAGTCCAGGTTGGAGATGCATCCTTCCACATGCCAGGTGTTTTTGGGTGGTTTGAACTAGAAATATTTAAAAATAATATTTCTATCTGAGGTTTCCCAGACCACAGAAATAATATAAACACTAAACCTCCAATGAAGTTGGTTTTGTGATTATAAATTCTCAGGAGAGTCTCACTTTTGTTTTTGCTTTTCATTCCTTTGACCAAGGTCTGGGACAACCACATTTCCTTGTTGACTTCCTTTTGCCAGAAGATGATTTATTTTTTTTCCTGACCCACCTTTTTGCTTGAGGTGGTGAATGTTCACAATTCCTATCTTTTTCCTTTGCTTTAGTTTTCTCATAGACCAGGTTTCCAAGATCACTAGATGCCCATGAGGTAGTCCATGCTCAGGGCTTGCTGCCACTTTAATTTCACTGGAACAAGCTAACAAAGAATAAATAGGGGGAAGGCATGCAAATGTATTATCATGCAAAAGGAGGAATATCAGCGTGGGGAAAGTTACATGGGTGATTACCACCTACCAACCCAGCACCATTTAGAAGTTTATATACTCCTTTTTCTATAGGGAAGGGGGAAAATGGCATATATCAGGGAAAGAGTAAATAATTTTTTAGGGGAACTCAGTAGACTTAGAGGAGATGCAATGGCCTAGAACAAAGTTCACTGGGCCAACAGAACAGACAATAGATTGTAAATAATTCCCTGTGGAACCCAAATATAGGAAAATCATGTATGACAAAAGACAAAAAAAAATAGTGTTTCCACATGTGTTGACAGACTTCAGTCTTTGTGTGTAGATGTGGTATTAGGGAATCAAACCCATTGGCATTCTACCTCAGAGCTATGCCCTCGGCTCTATTTTATTTTTTTATTTTGAAATAGGGTTTCTCTAAGTTATTTTCTACTATGGGCCTTAAACCTGTGATCCTCCTGTCTCAGCCTCCCAAGCACTGGGATTACAGGTGTACACATCACACACCGGGCTTTTAGTCTTTCTTTTTGCAATATGAGCTTAGTTCATGGAAATTTGTGGAAGAGACTAGAGATAATTGTTTTCTTCCTTGGGTGTTAAGACTCTAAGCAGACAAGGAGCTATCAGAGAAAAGCCTCTTCCAGCATTTATTACTCTCCAAATTATTTTAATTTAAAGTAATCCATCATTATAGGGTACCATATTTGGGGGTTACAATCCCTGGACTCTTTTCATTTTATGCAACAAATGAACCCAATATTAATTCTCCTAATTTTCCTATTAGCAGCACTCCAATTTTATATGATGTGTAATGTATCCACATAAAAATCTATTTCCCTCCTTCCTTTCCGATGTGTGTTCATACGACACAATTTGCGCAACTAAATAAAGGTATTGGGTGGAGCATTCAGAAAAGCTCATCAAGGGAGCATGCTTTGCTGGCTGTTCACTCTTCCTCTATCTTCCAACTTGGAACACAGCTTGATGCTGTGGATGGGTAAGCCATCTTATAATGAGGAGGTGTTTGTTTGGTTTTGCAGTTCTGGGGATTGAACCCAGGAAAATTCTACCTCTGAGCTACACCTCCAGCCCTATTTTTCATTCTTTATTTTGAAACATGGTCTCACTAAATTGTGGTGGGGCTCACTAAGTAGCTGAGGCTGGCCAAGAACCAGGATCCTCTGATCTAAGCCTCCCAAATACTGGGAGTACAAGTGTGTGTCACCATGCCTGGCTCAATGAGGAGGCTTTTGAGAATCTCAAAACCCTCTGCACTGATATCCTTGATCCACTGATCCAAAGCCAGTAACTTTTTTAAATACAAGGGAAACAAACCCCTATTGTAGTAAAGCCACTGTTATTGCATTGTTAAGCAGCTGATTAGGATGCTAATGGTGTTGCAGTCCCCATTACTATATGGAAGCTGCACGGTATAGTTGTTCTGGCTGTATGTAAGAGCGGGAGTCTCTGGGGATGGAGAAGAGCTTACTTGGGTTTTGTAGCCTAACAAGATTGCAGCAGAATAGTATGCCTCACATTTTCAAGGCTGGCCAGGTAATGTGGCCTAGTGAAGCCACAGAAGAGTGCTAAAGAACTAGAGAACAACATGAGAAATCATTAACGGTCTTCTTTTGTTGGCTCTCTGTCCATTGAGGGGAAGTTTTAATTTCATTCTTTTACCTTTGAAGGTTCAATAATTTTAGTCTTTAAGTAAATGGACCAAAGGCAAATTAACAAGGAAAAATACAAGTTATTAACATGTAGAAACACAAGAGAGCCATACATGAAGTCCAAGACACAAAGGAGGGCTAGACCTTTGAAGTGTGCATAGAGCTAAACCAAGGGGTAAGGGCTGGAGCATCTGGGGGAAGAGAAGTGACACAAGTTATGGAAGTTTGGGGAAGGAAGTGTGGAGAGCAAGTCTTATCTTGTTATTGAGATGAAGACTCCCAGGAGGCTGAGGCAGGACGATCACAGGTTGAGGCCAGCCTGGGTAACTTAGAACATTTCTCAAGATAAAAAATAGGAAGAGCTGGTCATGGTGGTGTACACTTGTAATTCCAGTACTTGGGAGGCTGAGACAAAAGGATCGCAGATTTGAGGCCAGCCTGAGTAACTTACTGAGATCTTGTATCAAAAAAAAAAAAGGGGGTATGAGTGGGTTGGGGGTATAACTCAGAGGTAGAATGCCCCTGGGTTCAATCCTCAGTATTATACATACATACATACATACATACACACATACATATATATTTGTATACATAGCCCAGCAGCTGACCACAGCTTGGAGATGGAGGAGCCTGCCCTCCACACCACACACACCTGGATATGGCTTTGTTGGTCTCCCTTGCCTTCCGCAGAACTGGCCTTACATACACTATTCTAAAATTTCTCCAAAATACTCTTTTCACATCTAATCATTTTCCATTTCTCTGAAATGAACATTCAAGAAAGAATGCCCAGACTTTAGGCGGGAGGCAGTGTGGTTGGTCAGGGGGAGAAATCAGAAAGAGAAGGAACACATGGAATGTTCTCATAGTTTCTATTTGTTAATATGAGCACATTACGTTGGGAGTAAATGGAGAGTCCTCTTAAGACACACAGTTTAAATAAAAGTGTTTTAAAATACTTCCCAGAAACCCACAAAGCAAATATGAGACCCATTCAGATCTCCACCTCCCTCCTTTTGTCCTGGAGGCCTGGGTCTTTGGGTGAGAGGTTTCCTGGTCTAATTCAGTGCCAATGTGCTTTGTTTTCTTGTTCTTTCAAAAGGGCCTCCAAACTTCCCTTCCCTCTTACATAATTCAAAAGCACACACTCCCCTCTGGTTGGCCAACAGTGACCCTGATATCTTTAACACCAGAAATCCCCTCCCCCTTTTACTGACAATTTTTTCCTCTTGGCTGTTGTGTTCTAAGGGTTCTAGGAATTCACAGGAGGAAGAGGCTCCGTGGCCTCTCTTCCTGATGCAATGGTTTCTGTGGACCTTCCCTCTCCAGGCCCGGCTCTGTGGAAGAAGTATTTTGCAGAGATCTCTCTGGCTTCCCAGATTCCTTCCCTCCTCTTATGGAATGTTACAGGACAGACAGAAACATTTTCCTGGCCTTAATATCTTATTCTGAAATTCAAATAGGAAGTCTAGAGAAAGACATTACAGGCTGCTTTATAAAGGTGAAGGAAGAATGATAAATTTGACTTAGAAGAAGTCTCATTCTGAATGTGAGAAACTTACTTGAGGTGAATATTTGGATAGCTGGAGGAATGTGCATTAAGACAAAGCAAACAAGGAACTTGTAGAATTTTGTTAAATATCTTCATGGTAGTGCAGTCAAAAGCCATCTTAAGCAGGAACAGTCTGCTGTGGAAAATGTCTCGAACATGTGTTCACTTATAATAGAAAGATTTAGAAAACAACAAGTAATCCATTTCATGTAGTCTACTAAGGATTTTAGAGAACAAACGAAAGTGGAAAAGTGACACTAACAGAAGCCAAATGGCCACAGAGCCTTTGAAAAACACAAATGAGAAGTCATTAACAGATTCAAAAGCCATGCACAGTTTTTACTATGGGTGTACTAACTGGATAAGAAAGGAACAGGAATTAAATATCTCATAAGCAGGAGTTGATTTCAACAGAGAAAACAAGACTTTGGGGGTTGAGATACAATACCATAACAGAAAACAAGCATAGCCGACCAATAATAGCTCCACTCAGAATCATTCTGTCAAGCAACCTTTCTGGAACATCAACTTTTGCAAGGCTCATTCATTGCAAGATCGTTCTAGCTTCACTATTACCTAGTTTCACTCTGCTCGCAAGGCTGGGAGCCAGGTGCTCTAAGCAAGACGGACTGACAGCTCATGATGCAGTGGCCTACATTAAGATAAGCTAGAGAAAAGATGTGAAGTACTGATTCCTGGGCCACACCAGATCATTTTAAGCAGGATCCTAGAGTATAAGGGTGAGATGCAAGAAAAGCCACGCACCTGGTGTTCTCATGGATTCATATGCCAATTGGTGCTCCCGTCTTTGTAGAGCTTTGCAGAAACCCCTTCTTAGTCTTCTGATAACCAACTAACTTGATGTTTGTGAGCGCCTCAGAACACCCTCTCCACTGCCTTCATGGAAGCATATATTCTGGGATTTCTGACATATGCAGCAGAAAACTTGGCAGCTTGATGGCTGTTTGGATTATCTTAAAATGTTCCTGCTGAGAAGGGACAGACCTCCGACACTAAAGCTTCCTGTGTCAAATCTCCTGTACCAAGGTTGACACCAGCTGGGGCTTTGTCCTCTCATATCTAGCTCCTGCCAGCACTGGGGAAAGTAGCAAGATTAATAAGTAGGAGGCGATCTGATGATGACAATAAGGAGCAAGGGCTAAAAGGACCACTTGGGACAGCCACGTTTTCCTTCTTACCTCCACTCTTTCTGGTTCTATAATTTGGGCAAGTTTCTGGGTCTATTTGAAACTCATCTGTAAAGACAGAATACTACAATGTTCAAATTACCTTGTGAATTAATAAAAATCTAGCAGCCAGATGTGGTGGTGCATGCTTATAATCCTAATACTTGGGAGGATGAGATAGAGTGAATCATAGGTTCGCAGCTAGGCTCAGCAACTTGGAAAAACCTTCTGCAACTTAATGAGACCCTGCAATCCCAATACCTGGGAGACTGAGACAGGAGGATCACTGCTAGCTTTAACCTCTATAGTACTGCTACCCAAATGGAAATATAATGTAAGCTACATAATAATTTTTTAATTTTCTAGTAACCACATTTTTAAAAGTAAAATTAATGTTAATAATCTCCAAGTTATTAGCATTACTCTACTTAATCAACATAAAAGATATGGTACCAGGAATTGAACCCAGGGGCATTCTACCTACGGGCCACATCTCCCATCCCCAGTCCTACTTTTCATTCTTTATTTGGAAACAGAGTCACTAAGTTGTGGAGGGCCTCACTAACCAGCTGAGGCTGGCTGGCTGGGAAACTGCGATCCTCCTGTCTTAGCCTCCCAAGTACTGAGATTACAAGTGTGAATTATCACACCCAGCTCAGTTTCTTATTCTTACTGACTCTTTGAAATCTGTTATATTTTGCATTGAGAGCACATCTCAGTTGAGACTAGAAACATTTCAGGTTCCCAGTAGCCACGTGTAGTTTTCGGCTACCACACTGCACAGTGTAGCTCTGGAGATCTGCATTCCTTATCCATGATGATGGGCCAGAGAGGCTGAAGGTCTTTTCAGGTCAGTAATGTCAAGGTTCAGATGCTCAGCTTCTCTGCCATACTCTGCAAGCAGAGCGCCCATGCTTTGGACTGTACTATCAAACATCACAGCATCATCTTCTGAGCAGGTGCACAATTTCACTGAGATGGAAAGTAACCTACCCTTGGAGAACTCTCTGGCTTTCTGGCAAGTGGAAAAACTATAGGCCAGTTAATGTTTACACAAGGCTGCTTTATTGTGATGGTCTTGCAAAATCATGAAAAGAAATGCTGAAGTTGTTTTAGTAATTTCTCCTGTGCTAGTAGTCTCATATTGGGAAATAACACCTGGTGGTGGTGTTTGGAGGGAGGGAGGATTTTTCTATGAATATTTGAACTTTTGTGTGTATGTGTAGATTATCTCCATTCAACTTTCTGATTTTGTTACTGAGTTTTTCATTTTCTGGACGAGGTCCAATAGCTCCAGATTTCTCCAAATCATGCTGCTTCTAACAAGATACAGAAGTACAGTCAGATTCAATTATATTCCCATTACTATAACAAAATTCCTGAAATAATCCATTTATGAAGAGAAAAGGTTTATTTTAGCTTACAGTTTTGGAAGCACCCTGTTACTTCTGGGCCTGTAGTGAGGCAGTCTATCATGGCAGGAGCAGGAAGCAGAGCAGAATGGCTCACCTTGTGGCCAGGGAGCAAAGAGAAAGAGGAAGAGACCTGAGTTCCACAATTCCCTCAAAGTCATGGACCCTAGGACCTAAACACCTCGAAAGCTCCATCACTTTTTAATAGTGCCACCTCAGGGAACAAGCCTTCGACACATGGACCTTTGGAAGCATGGGTACTCCAGATCCAAACCATAGCACTGACCACACACAAAACAGAGAGGTTTTGGCTCTAGTGTGATATCTATTTTCTCCTTCAGGAGCATTTTTTGTTACCCCAATCTTAAAATATTCCTAGTCTGGGGAGAACTGATATTATTGAGAGATTGGTCAAGGAAGAAGGGATGTGATATTAGAAGGGATGTAATTCTACTTAACTTAGAAAGTTCAGCTCTATCAATGAATTTCATTTATATGGTCCTGCCAAGTTTTTGATGGCAACATTCTGGTGTTGACTATTACATTGTTATGACAAGATCGAACCAGTGGCATGATGAGAGAACACTGCTTTGCCATAAAACAACAGGACAATTTTGCTTGTGAAAGCTCTGTGAACTAAGGATGTTAGAATTGAAAATGTTCAGAGGTCATATAGTTTGATATTCTCCTTTATTGATTTGGAGAGGGGGACCAGAAGGGATTAAAACACTGGAAGTTCTCACAGTAACTAAATCAGAGAAAGGGTTCAGGAAGCCTAGTTTCCTTGCTCCTAGATTGTTGTAATACATATTACACCATAGTTACCTTGTTTCGGATAAGGGAGTACAGTATGCTTTTTCTCCTGAAATGTGTTACCACTTTACACAGATTAGAAATGATCGTTTTATTCTTGCTGCCTTCTCTCAAAACTTTAAACTTGGGCCTGGTCTCCCCATCCAAGGGCATAGTTAATGTATTCTGAATCCAAATCACATTTCTAAAAAAGGCTGGGCTGGAAAAAAAAAACAAAAACAAAAACAAAAAAACACCTTTGAGAAGACTCTTTAACACCATAAGTTGACCAATAATCCCTGCAGGGGCAGAACTTCAGAACTTCAGCTGTTGTCTGTGTCAGGTAAAGACTATCGAGTAGGGAGTTGGTTTTGAATTTCCAAAGAGGGACTCTTGAAAAGGATCTTAGCACAAATCAACAAAGAAGAGTTCTTCCCTCCGCTCAATCCCTCACCCAGGTTAGACTTGCTGGTGTTGGAGGGTGGATTCATAACCTAATGAGAAGAACACAGAAGCCACCTATGGAAGCCAGGGAGCTGGCACAGGCTTTTTGGAGGTGACCGGGCCAGATTAAAGAGATGAGGGTCAGTGCTCCTATGAGTCAAACGCTGATTTGTCTGCTTTACACACTCATGTTTAACGTTGTTAAATATTTTAACTCCTTCAACTTGTCATCTGTACTTATATGTTGCATTTCCAAGGTAAATAAACCCTTTACCACACTCCACATCTGATCTTCCCAACTGCCCCTGCTCAAACAAGACTGGTAAGTCAAATGCCAAGGAGACACTGGGCGTGGTGGTGGATCCACGCCTATAATTCCCTGTGCTTGGGAGGCTGAGACAGGCTGATCACAGGTTCCAGACCAGCCTCAGCAACTCAGCAAAACACTCAGCAACTTAGCGAGACCCTTTCTTAACATTAAAAAATAAAAAGGGCTGAGGTAGAACATCCCTGGGTTCAATCCCCAATACCAAAATAAATAAACACATAAATAAAAATTAAAATTAAAGTGGAAGAGAAAACATATGCGGCAGTATTCAGTACTGTAGGGTTCAGAAATACTGCACAGTCCCTCATTCACATGAATCACGACAAAACCCTGTATTGTAGACATTGCCATCACTAAACAAAACATAACACAGATGTGCTTGCCAGTTTGCATTTCTTTTAGAGAGTGATTTTGTTTGAGGAAGGGATAAAGGACAAGAGGAGTGTACATGTTGCTTTAAACTGGCTGTTCACCGCTTCCCCCAAGGGATCTTTGATGCTGATGTTAGGAAGTGAGGAGCATGCAGCTAGTTACGAAGTTTTTGCTTCCTATTTGGCAAGCTCACCTATGAAAGCTAGGCAGGTTTCCCTTTAGGGGATGGGGCTGAGTGGGGAGAGGACAGATAAAGTCTGACCTATCACTGTTAAGAGATGGCCAAGATGTTATAGACTGAACTGTTAGGGCGAATTTCTCTTTTGTTGATATTGGCTTGTTCTTCCTCTATAAGTTCAGACGACCTACAGTAGATCTCAGAAAAATTCATACCACTTATTCAGTCTAGGAAGCTTTCTCCCTTGTGCAAAGGATGCAACCCTAACCAGCAGAAGGGAGGGGCTTTAGAAAATAAAACTAAGTGCTAGCTGGTTAGCATTACTAGACTGCATGGAAAAGCGGGCCCAAATTAGACGAGTAGGTGGTGAGATTTGGAATCCTCGGAATGAACGGAGGACTCCATCCTGGTGGGCTAGGGCAGGGAGAGAAGCTGCAGGGTCCTGGGAGCAGCGAGCACTTATCTCTTTGCAGACCAGACGGGGCTTGCAGGGCATCCTTGCGGGTACTCCTGTCAGTTCAAGCTGTAGATGTCTCCCTTCTAACTCCGGAGCAGAGCCAGGCTGGTAGTTTTGTCTGGCCACCTGATGAGTGTTCAGAAACAAGATTCCAACCAACTGGCTCAGCCTTGCGGATATCGATCACACTCACACTCTAGTTTACTTTCTGTTCAATAATTTCTGTAAAATATAACCGACTCAACGCTGGTTAGACGGGGACGTGGGCCAGTGACTTTAAACAACCCCCAAGATCACAAACTACCTCGGAAGTTGATCAGAAATGAATACTCTTCAGGATCTCATCCCACCCAGGGGTCGGAGCACGCGTGGATTCCACTAACTTCGGGTTAACAGATCCGCGGGGAAGGATCTTGCTAAAAGCAAGCCACCCACGCCCCAGGCGCCACCAGGACCCCGCAGGCAGGGAGCACCTCCCGCAGGTCGTGGCCGGAGCGCCGGGCCGGGTCACCTGACTCGCGGAATTTGGGGCCGCGCTGGGTGGAAGGGGAGGGGAATGGCTAGCACCTCCCTTCCCGCTCCCCCTGGATCCAGGTCGGCGGGGGCCGGCGCCCGGCGGCCACGTGGTGGTGCTGCGGCTGCCCCCGCCCCGCCGGCCCAGCCCGGGAGCGCGGCGCCCACTGACCCCCGCAGCGGGAGGAGGAGGGACAGAGGCGCAGGAAGCCGCGCAGGAAGCCAGCCCGGCGGCCGCGTTTTCCTGGGGAAGCGGCGGGCGGGGTGCGCAGCCAGCGGGGCCGGGAGCTGCCGCCGCCGCCTGGATGGGGTGAGTGCGCCGCGCCGGGCGGGAGGCTCCCGCGCCGGGTCCCGGCTCGCGTCCCCGCCTTTGTGTCTGGGGCTCGGCGGAGGCAGCAGCCAGGGTCCCGCCACCACTCCCTTGTCCGCCAACTGTCCGCGGAGGACCGACGTGGGGACGGGAGGAGGAGGAGGACGGTGGGGATCTGCGCCAAGAGGACCGGCCAAGTTAGGAAAAGGGGTCCTCTTCCCCTTCGGCCCCCGCGATCCTCAGGGCTCCCGGGTCGGTGCGAAGGGAGCGCGGGTGGCAATGAATGACCAGACCCCGGGTCCGACGTCCTGGGTGCGCCCCGGAGTCAGCACCCTGTCCCACCTGCTTCGCCCTTCCCGGAGCCCCGATCCCCCCCGGGTCCCCGCTTCTGGGCTCGACCCGCCTCCTTGCTGAACTTGGAGGAGCTGGCCAGGAGGTGCGAGCCCGAGGCTCCGGGGGCTCCCGAGACCCCGCACCCGCTATTGTTCCTTTGCTGTCTCTCCCGAGCTCTGGAGAGACCACGGCGGGCCATCCGCGGCCCCCGCCCCGCGCCCCCCGGTCCCTTTCCCAGCCGCAGCTCCAAGAAGGGCGGGGAGGAGGGATGCTGGAGTTGGGGCAGACTGGCGGCGGCTGGGACTTCGGAAGGAAGGAGGATGTGGAGCCGCCAGAAGGGCGCCCGCCATCTCCCGGACCCCTGCCCGGGTGGGGGGTATCCTTGGTAGACTCGTTGTGCCCACGGTTTAGGTTTTGCAGGTTGCAGCGTTCATCTGCTAACCCTCTTTGAGCTTCTCTCTCCCTTTTGGGGAGGGGGCTCAGAGCCCCGAGAGACAGCAGACGGGAGAATAAGACAGATGGAGCGAGAAGTGACCTCACGGGGGCCTGAGCATGGGCTGTATAGCCAGGCTGCCCTTTCTTTACCGAGGAGCCCAGCTCAGCGTAACTTTATTACGAATACTGATCCGGGGAAATCTGCGGACTCCAAGCCGCTGACCTGGGACCTGCGGCTCCCTTCACTGTAGACTCAAAGTGCTTTGAGGAGGACGAGTACCTGGGATGGGGAGAAGTTGCTCATTCTTTGGGGAATGTGACCAGAACATAAGGGCCACACAGAGAAAGGAGCTGATAGGGGTCCTCAGTAGGACTTAGACGCTCATTTACTGAGTCTCTCCTCCCTGAGGTTTGATCAGAGATGGAGAAGAGACGGAGAATCACAGGGAGGCACTTCGATGGCTCTGTCCACGGCCTGCTTGGCCCTGTTCCTTCGTGTGGCTGGGAGTTTTATTACTGATGGATATAATTTGATCATCTTTTTTTTTTTTTTTTTGAGGTACTGGGAATGAAACCTGGGGACATTCTACCTCCAAACTACAGCCCCAGCCCTATTTTTTAAATTTATTTATTTTTTATTCTTTATTTGGAAACAGTCTCAGTAAGTTGCGGAGGGCCTCACTAAGCAGCTCAGGCTGGCTGCGAACCGGGATCCTCCAACCCGGATCCTCTGGTGTCAGCCTCCCAAACGCTGGGATTACAAGCGTGTGCCACCACGCCCGGCTTGATCATCTTTTCTTAATGATAACAAGTGAGATCTTTTTCTCCCTTGGGCTTATAAATTGATTTTGTTAGAAGAAATGCTTCAAGTTCTTATCCCCATAGCCAGTTAGCCAGTGCTTGCTTAACATAAACTTGGGAGACACAGCCCTTCATGAATGAAATTATTGCAGCATTTCCACTCTTTAAATGTTTCATGACTTTTTTTTTTTTTTTTTTTTTTGGCGGTGCTTAGGACTGGATCCAGGGAATTGAGCATTCTAGGCAACCTACCACTGAGCTATACCCGCAATCCCATTTTATGACTTTATTGAGGGTAGTGATAGTGGTTATAACCCAATTGAAAATCTTAGTACTGTTATCTGTGAAACTGGGTAAGAAGAGTGGATATGGAGCCTGAGGATTCAATGGGGAGGGGGTGTGTGATACAGTGTCCCCATCAATGAATAGTGTTCCCAACAATGAAATTCTGTCTCCCTGACGGCTGCTTCTCAAAGAATCTTAGAGGCAGGTACACCTTCTATCTCCTATGAGCTTTTTGTTATTGCTAGGGATCAAACCCAGGGCCTTGAGCATGCTAAACACCCACTTTAACACTGAGCTGCACCCCAGCAACCCCTCACCCCATGCTTTAAAGGTGAAGAACCAGATTTGGAGGTTGAGACATCTGGCCCCAGGATTTAACAGAGTGTGAAGAACTTTCGTCTTTTTCTCCCTCCTTTTCTTCCTTCCTGCCTCTCTTCCAAAAGAAATGTAAGATATTTGAAATATACATAAAAGAATAGAGTCAGGCTTTCATTTTCCCACTACCTAGGTTTAAGAGTTGCTAATATTTCCATACTTGCTTTCTAGCCCCTTTCCCCAGTAAAAGTAAACTGTATCTTAAATATTTTATCCGTCCCTCTTCCTCTGCCTCCAGCCCCAGGTAACCCTAATGTGGAGATACCACATATAGTTCCTAAGCATGCTTCAGTAGCTCTGTGTATTATAAATCTTCAAAAATATGTATAAACTTGTGTTTAACATTTTACATAAATAGCATAATTCTATATACATACAGCTTGCATTTTTAAACTCATCATTATGTTTTTTTGAGGAACATGTAGATCTCTATTCACTTTACTAAAGAGAATTCTAGAGTATGAATAAATTATAGTATACTCATTCCCTTGCCAAGAGAAAATTAGAGTTTCCACTTTTTCAATGTTTCAGGCACTTTTTCTGCTAAGTAACAACCGGTTTCCACTTTTTGACTATAACAAATAGTGGTACACTGCACGTTCTGAAGCAGGTTCCCTGGTGCACAGATTTCTCTGTTGTGTACCCACACAGTTTGTTGTGGGGTAGTGAGGTCTAGGCAGTGCTGCATTTATTATTTCATTCAAAGTATGTAGGGTGATAAAGGGTTTCTCTTGGCTCTCTGTTGAATGAAAAAAAATGAAACTGATCCATTTTAAATTCTAAAAACTTAGATTGTATTAGTTGACTGGATCCCCCCCCCCCAATTTTTCCTTTCTTTAATAAAAAAAAAAGTGCCTCTTCATTGAAGAGTTGAAATGAGACAAAACTATTGTGCTGACTCTGGGATACTTGTACTAAAGCTTTTCTCAGACAGTTTTTGGCTGTGTGATCTTGGATTACTCATTCAATCTCCTCTTCCTCATTTCTTCCTTGGTAAGACTAAGGGGCTTGAGGAAGCGTTTCCAAGGGCACATTCCTGTTCTAAGAATTTGTGAAAATGTGACTGTGGTAGGGAGATATTTTGCCCTTAATAGTAGCCCCCTATACTGCAAAGAGTTCAAGGAATTTAAACACATTGACATTCTGTCCTCTGAGCCTTTGCAGTTGCTGTTCCTTCTGCCTAGAGAACTCTTCCCCTAGATATCTACAGGGCAGTGCCTTCCTCCCATGAGGTGTCCAGACACCCCCTTCAGTGTTATCACCTTCTACTTTGATATATTTTATTTTATTTTATTTGTGGAAGTAGGAATTGAACCCAGGGGGCACTCTACCTCTGAGCTATAACCTGAGCCCTATTTTTATTTTGAAATAGAATCTTACTAAGTTATGGCTCATTGGCCTCAAACTTGTGATCCTCCTGTCTCAGCTTCCCAGGTACTGGGATTACAGGTGTGCACACTGTGCCCAGCTTGCTATATATGTGTGTATGTGTGTGTGTGTGTGTGTGTGTGTGTGTGTGTGTGTGTGTGTGTAGTATGTGTGTGGTACTTGAGATTGAGCCTAAAGGCATTCTACTCTGAGCTACACCCCAAGCCCTTTTTAGTTTTTGTTTTGAACAGGGTCTCTCTCACTAGGTTGCTAAGAGTCTCACTACTTGCTGAAACTATCCTCAAACTTGCAATCCTCCTGTCTCAGCCTCCCAAATACTAGGATTATAAGCATGTGCCACCATGCCTAGCAGGCTTGCTATATATTTTACTATATTTTCATATTGCTGGTCTTTCCATACTAGAATTTAAGTCCACAAAGGAAGGGGTTCTCTCCTTTTCACTGTTGTACCCTTGTGTCCATAACAGTGTCAACACATAGTAGGCACTTGAATATTTGATGAACAAAGGAATATAGTGCTTCTTGTTGTGGTTTTCTACTTGAAATTTCTCTTTTAGCATATAGAGAGGCATCCCATGCCAGTGCCTCAAGTGTTACATTTACAGGATTTAGGAGGATAAGAAAAAAAAAAGTGTCATAAAGAAATCATTCTGTTTAAACCCATGTGATTTATACCACAAAACACTTGTGTCTTTAGATTTTTTTCCACTCAGCATTTTGCCTGACCCTAAATTCAGAGAAAAACATTAGATGGCATGACATTTGGTAGCGTGCTCAGCTTTCCTTTTCTGCAAAACCTAGTTTTCCTGTGGAAGGTGCATAGCCAAGGATGGTGGTCCTCCATTCCAGACAGCGTCTGTCCAAACAGGCCAGCAACCCACCCCAGCAACACTACCACACTCAGTCTCCAAGAACAGAAGAGAATTTCAGAGAATATGCTCATCATTGTCCTGCCTTTGTGTCTCCATCTGTGAGGGTGTTTTGTTTTGTTTGGAGGGGGAGAAGGGGGATTGGGACCTTATTCTGAAGATCCAGGAGCAACCAAAGTGTAGTAAGAGCCTGGAAATACTCTTAGGAATGGTCGCATTATAAAATCCTTAATTCTTGGTACAGAAAACTCATTGTTATAGTACAGGGCATTTGGGGGCTAAAAACTAACTGAATTTTTTCTACTTTGATTGATGAGTATAGGAGTTGACAAAGCAAAGCTAAATGTATCAAAGCCCTTGGGCATATTTTAAGTGGATGATAGGGATAGGCTTCTAAATTTTCCCTTTCCCTTCCCCTTCCCTTCCCTTCCCTTCCCTTCCCTTCCCTTCCCTTCCTCCCTCTTCTCCCTTCCTCCCTCCCTTCTCCCTTCCCCTTCCTCTATTAGGGATTGAACACAGGGGCAGTCTACCTCCAAGGTACATCCCCAGCCTTTTTTATTTTTTGTTTTTGAAACAGGGTCTCGCTAGGTTGCTGAGAGTCTCACTACGATACTGAGGCTTTCTTTGAACCTGCAATTCTCCTGTATTAGTCTCCTAAATACTGGGATCACAGGCATGTACCACCATGCCTGGCTTAGATTTTCTTCCAATGAACTATGTAGATATATGACAGTGGTGGTATTCTTTAAAAATGACTGGATTGTTGAGGTACAACCATGTTACTCTCTGAAATAAAATGATAGTGAAAGAAATCAGAATATTATGGGTCAAGATAGGGTTAAATGACCTTCAAGCTGGGAACTATAAGCACAGAATTGTACAATTATTGGTAAAATGCTGCATAAGCTAAAGAGATTGCTTCTCTTTGGTTTATGGTTACCTTTGGGTTGAAAAGTACAGGCAATTCAACAAAAGTTAGAGATTGTTCATCAAACTCCCATTTCTTAGCTCCAGCCATCCACATGAGACAAAAAATTGGCCTAGTCTTGGTCATCAGGCTCACTGATACATATCAGTAAATTTAGTCAAGATTTTAAAAAAGCAACTTTCCTGACTTAACTGTATTAAAAACAAAACATTCAGTCAGGTGTGGTGGTGCACACCTATCATCCCAGTACTTGGAAGGCTGAGACAGGAGGATCTCAGGTTTGAGGCCAGGCTTGGTAGCTTAGTGAGGTCTTCAGCAACTTAGCGAGACCCTGCTACAAAATAAAAGAGGGCTGCTGTAATACTCACAGATAGAATGTCTCTGAGTTCAATCCCCAGCACCAGAAAACCATTCTTCTATTTATTTGAAGGAAGCATGCCTCATTCTTCAACTTTATATTCTCCGTGTCCAGTAGAGTATCTGTCATGTAAGTGATTAACTTTATTGGAAGTACACACACACACACAAAGGCACCCAGAGGTCATTAAGCTGTTCTGGTGACCATCAGACATGGAGCTGTCTAGTCTAGAGGAGAATTTAAACAGCAATCAAAAGGCAGAGGAGTGTAGGTAGCTAGCAGCAGAATGCAAGCTGAAGTCCAGAGTGAACCTTCCCTTTTGTCCACCGGTTGGGGAAGTTTGAGCATGTGTTCTATCTGTTCCATTGGCTGGCTTTGTGATCTCACCTTTCTAACCTTACCTGTGACCCAGTCCAGTCCTTTCTGTAGGAAATGACATTCATTGGAGATTATGGTGTCTTGCCATGTAATTCCATGACCATTGGTGACACCCCCGAGCAAGGAGAAGCTTGGGGAGTTCTTCAGTGCTTCTAAATAATTTTAGCTGGACGTGGTGGTACATGCCTGTAATCCCAGTACTTGGGAGCCTTGAGACAGGAGGGTTGCAGGTTCGAAGCCAGACTTGGCAGCTTAGGGAGACCCTCAGCAACGTAGTGAGACCCTGTTTCCAAATAAGAAATAAAATCAGCCTGGAGGTGTAGCTCAGAGGCAGAATGCCTCTGGGTTCAATTCTTATACCAAAAATAAATAAATAAATAAATAAATAAATAAATAAATAAATAAATAAATAAATAAATAAATAAAAATAAATAAATAAATAGACTCTAACTGTGAGGAAGTTGATTGTAGTCCAAGAACCTTACCATACAATAGAAGAAAATACATAGAGTCCTTTTCTTTTCTAATTTTTTTCTTAAATTGATACTTTGTGAATACCTGAGTTTATTACCATGTTACCCAAATTAAGTTATTCATTACATACTATATCATTTCCCCTCACATTTGTATTACTGATATATTTATTAGTTTGTATTTATTACTTTTTTAAATCTCATTTTTTTTATCCCTATGGGATATTGCTATTGATAAAAAGAATTAATCTTAGCTGGGCATGGTGCTGCATGCCTGTAATCCCAGTACTTGGGAGGCTGAGGCAGGAGGATCACAGATTCACGGTCAGTCTCAGCAACTCAGCAAAGCTCTCAGCAACTTAGTGAAGCTCTCAGCAACTTAGTGAGACCCTGTTTCAGAAGTAAAAGATAAAATAAGGCTGGAAGTGTAGTTCAGAGGTAGAATGCTGCTGGATTCAATCTACAGTCCTCTCCCCTCCAATTAATATTCTCTTCTTTCTTTATGCTTTCTAGAAAGATCTAGAGTATCTAAATATCTAGAATGATTTTTATTTTTCTCTTTAAAGAGCTAAATAACTTTAAAATTAACAGCAGCAGCCTCTACCTGCTATCATTTTCACCGTGTCTGTCCAGTTGCCTTTGCTGGCTGTGGTGGTAGAACCTTGCTCAAAACCTAAAGCTCCGGCAGAGCTCCCTGGTGGGGTGAAAAGCACAAGAAGCCTCCCTTTTGTACTAGGGAGGCACCAACAGGAATCCATTCTGCAAACCAAGGAAGACCATCTAGTTATGAATCCGAAATATTTTTGAGTCATAGATGGACCATTTTGCAAGTTTGATACAAATTCTGGACAACTTTTCTCGCTGGGAGAAACTTACTTATCTACAGTGTTTATAATTTTTATCAGTTTTAAGAGGCTCATGGAACTCCCTGCCCCCTGGTCATTTCTGGACTTCTTCAGAATACTCAGATTAAGAACCCAAGATCTGTGTACCTGGAAGTGTACCAGGAAGTGTACCTGGAACGTTTTGCTGCATTTATCCTGTTTACTCTTAACAGCCACCTCTCAAGGGTGAAGATTACCATTAGAAGGGGTCTGTTTTCTGTCATGTGCCACTGTCCCCCAGGACAGTTAGACAACGTGTCATATATGAGTAAAAAGTAGTAATTATCACTTTTATATTCTTAATTGGAAAACCAGTTGCTGGTTGCTATACCAGCCAGTCTACATATTATTGAGCATTTTTAGGAGCTCTTTCAATCAGATGCAATAAAATTCTATTTAGAAGTAATAAAAATGGCATTGTAGTATGACTATTTTACAGAGATCCAAAGAATTTTAAGGACAGGCCTCAAGCGTCTCACCCGAGGGTACCGTCTCTCCTGGTCTGGAGTTGGGTCTGCATTGTCCTATTTCTCAAGTGGCAGCAGCTTCCTGGCTCTGCTGGTGCAGGAAGAAATGGAGACATCTCAGCCCCACCGGACAGCACTCCTAGGCTACAGCCTGGGCCTCTGACTGTTGAGCCAAGTGGGAAAACATACCCCAACTGCCAGTTTCGCCATTCTCCCCTTGAAGTAGCAGATGCTGGAGGAAGGCGCTGCCAGTGTCAACCACACTGAGTTTCTGTTGGTGTCCAGGGTAACATCCTTGAGCCACTGCAGTCAGTAATCGAGCCAAAAGAAATGTAGGCCTGCATGTAGCAGAGGATGCTGGACGCAAGTTCTTTCAACAAGTCAGTTTAATTGACCCAAACACCTTCTCCACGGCAGGCACTTTACTCCTGGACTATCGATGCATTCGGTCAGGACTGGTCTTTTCATGGTCAGATTTCCCTTGAGTGGAATGCGATGATTGGATCATTTGAATGTTCAAAGAGCCCTGGATGAATGTCAGGCCCGGTGCTTAGGGGCTGAACTTTTTAACAAGGGTAAGACATGTTTGCAGTCTGCCACAGAACCAGGCGTACTATTGGTGGCTGGACAGGGTGGCGGGGAACTCATTTTACAGAAGAGGCTGAGCTGCAGAGAAGTGAAAATAAAACCCTTGAAAAGGGGCAGTAAGAGGCAGAACTAGACCTGACTCGTTCTGGCTGCTCACAGCACTGGGCTCCTAAACTCTATGCTTTCCTGTGTCTCTCAGACACCAACGGTGACCTTGGGAGTCCTGTGCATAGCTAATTATAATTGTTACAAATGAAGAAGACTTGTTCAGACTTGGACAGTCCACTCTGAAGAATAGGGTGAGGATTGGAAGTCTCAGATGAGGCACATGGTATAGAGCCGCATAAAGGTCAGAAACAGCCTGCAAGCCCAGCTCTTAGCATCCTGCTGAGTGAGAGAGAAGCTCATAAACCTACTTGTCAAGCTTTGGCAGGGAGCTAACAGATTCTATGTGGACTCACCGAATTTGACAAGCACAGTCAAGTAATTTGAACATCTCCCATGCAAGTTGACATGTTGGTGATGGAGCATTTTTCAAAAACAAGGGAGTACTGACTTTTGCCGGGAAGCAGCCAATGCCTGGTGCCTCCTCCCACCCACCCAGAGCCTGTGGGAGCGTGTGAGCCAAAAGACCTGTGGAGAGTGGGCCCATTTCCTTATGAAAGGCAGCCACAAGGAAACTGCAAGACAGAGCCCGGCCACAGTCAGCGCCAGGGCCCCAGGAAGGTTCAGTATTCTTCATGACCTCTGCCAGGAGGTCCTGACACCAGACAGGTGCTGAGTATTGTTCCCTTCTCTGTAGAAGCGAATCTTATTTCAGGGTGAATCCACATGCATCATAGGTAGAAGTTACTACTTCAGATGCTCTTAAACCTTGTCTTTGTTTAAAGAAAAAAAATCCTTAGATTCTCTTTTGAGAAAAAAAAAATCATATTTCTTCCCTATGAGCTTTTTACAGATTGGAAATGAAGCAATTCAAAAGACAGGTATAGGAATGATAACTAATAACCATATACCTACCATCCAGAATTCTCTTGGAGTTCTGTTCATTTGCTTTTTAAGTAAAACCTCATTCGAACACTACCCTTATGAATATGTCCAATCAGCAGTCATGTGTGGGGGGGGGTGATGGGGGGTGAGGATGGAGGGGATTGAATCCAGGGGCATTCTACTTCTGAGTTACACCCCAGCCTTATTTATTTTTTATTTTGAAACAGGGTCTCACTGAGTTGTAGAGGGCCTCGCTAAGTTGCTGAGGCTGGCTGCAAACCTGCGACCCTCCAGTCTCAGCCTCTCAAGAACTGGGATTACAGGTGTGCACCACCATGCCCATCTCAGTCAGCCCTGTCTTGAATAATATCTAGGTAGATTCTTTCTATGCTATACAACTCTCTGCACTGCTCAGTTTTGCCTTTATTTGCATTTTCTAGTCTCTAAAAGCCAGAAAGAGGCAGGCAGAGTGCAATGATTCCTTCCAAACAAGGCCAATTTCCAGCCTGTCCTTTGGCTGCTCTGTTGTTACTGCTCTGTGTTACTGTTTGTGCCTTGTTTGGCAAGAAGCTCACTTTCCTCCTGTCTTTTAAAGCCACCCCTGATTACTTTAAGTGCATACCCCCTAGAACAAAGGGCATTTGATTCCCATGACAGTGAAAGTGGGTGTTTATATCCACCATGGCAAAAGAATCAGAAGGAGCCGCTGGCCCTATCCTGTCACTATCTGCTTCAGGCCAGGTGGCCGCCTGCCGGGCTGTGGTGCTTTTGTGTGTGGCTTCCCCAACAAGTGTCACTTGCACTCCCTGACCATTCTTGTCTCATCAGGTGGCTTTTTAAGAATTTCACTTTTATCAGTGCTTTATTGTTACTATTTTATTGATTCTACTGGTGCTTTTCATTGTCCTGAAGAACTGCAGTTTTTAAATATTTTTAATAGCTTGGAGAGAGTTGTCCAAGATGGAATAATTTCTTAAGGAATAGAAATGCCCTAATGGCAGAGATGTGTCTAAGCATCAGCCGTTCTCCTTTTTCAAATTGTTGCCAAAACATGGAAACTTCCACCCCAGCCTGTACTTTGTCGGCTGAGTGTAAAGAGCCACTTGTCTGTGGCCATCTTTGTTTTTTCTCTGATATTGACTTGGTATCTTTAGCACCGCTGTATGGAATAAACTTTGACTAGTGAGTTCAGTAAAATTATTCATTAAGCATATGCTCCACATATGAGAAAGACAAAGACATAAATAAGCTGCCTTGCTCTGGAGTGAGGCAGGAAGGCAGGAGCTTGGCAGTGAGGGCCACAGCCAACAACAATGCCTTTTGCCAGCGGTTCCTTTCTGACTTCCTAGAGGTAGTGCTCTCTGTGCTAGGAGCAATTCTGAGGACTGCCAATGTTAAAGGCACTATGTTAAAGTACTTTTTTAAAAGTACTAACCGAGTACTTTCTAAGTATTAACTGAGTACTTTTTTATTTTTTTAAGTACTAGCTGGCTGTACTAGCATGCCTCTAATCTCAGTACTTGAGAGGCTGATACAAGAGAATTGCCGGTTAGAGGACAGCTTTAGCAAGTAGTGAGACTCTCATCAACCTAGCAAAGCCCAGTTTCAAAACAAAAACAAACAAATAAGCAAACAATAGGGCTGGGGTTGTAGCTCAGAGGTAGAAGCCCCTGGGTTCAATCCCTAGTACAAAAAATAAAAAGGTACTAAAAGGTGTTGGCTAGATTTTTCTTTCATATTGGTGTTCTCTAATATGCGACCCAGTGTTGTGTTGGGCTCAAAAAATGAACCTCAGTTTAAATCTAGCCTCTTCCATTCATAAGCAGTGCTATTTTGGCCAAATTAACTTTCTATGTTGCAATTTGCCAATCTGGAAACTAGAAATAATATTAACATTTATTTCTGAAGAGGTTGGGAGCATGAAGTGAGATGCTACTCATTTCTAATAAAGTTTAAAAATAAAATTTTGCAAAGCAGTCTAAGTAAATGATGCCTATTATGACTATTATTGTCATTGCTAATGTTATCATGTTCTCTATCAACTCACCTTTAAAGAATTACCTGCTGGTATATTGGCCAAAATAATCCCAGCTACTCAGGAGGCTGAGACAGGAGGATAGCAGGGCGAGGCCAGCCTGGGCAACTTAGACCCTGTCATAATAAATTATACAAAGAAGCTGGATGTGGTGGTGCATGCCTGTAATCTCAGTACTTGGGAGGCTAAGACAGGAAGATTACAGGTTCAAAAACAACCACAGCAACTTAGCAAGACTCCCAGCAATCTAGAAGACCCTGTTTCAAAGCAAAAAATTTTTTAAAAAAGAGGGCTGGGGGTGTAGCTCAGAGGTAGAAAGCCCCTGGGTTGATTCCCCACTACCACCAAAAAAACCGACCCAGACCAAAGGAAAGAAAACAAAAAATCCTAAAAAGAGCTAGGTGTATAGCTCAGTGGTAGAGCACCCCTGGGTTCAATCTCCAATATCATTAACAAACAAACAAAACAAAACAATACAAAAAGTAAACTGATGATACATGGCATAATGGGCATTCGAGTTTTTTGGTTTCCAAATCTGTATTTTGCCTTTGTGCAAGTGTGTTACTGCATATGGACTTATTTTCCCCTTTTAAATAGGCTGATTTTGTAGTCAAGGGTTGTGTGTGACGCTGATTTTGTAGTCAAGGGTTGTGTGTGACGCTGATTTTGTAGTCAAGGGTTGTGTGTGACCCACATTTCTACGTCAGCTGTTTATGTGCTTTACTCATGGTCAGTATGCAATGCATGTGACATGAGTGAGACATTATAGGTTTCTTTTCTCTTAAATTGCAAATGATGTTTTTACTCTAAACTCTCTTAGCATCAAATACAAGGTATGTGGGTTTGTGGGATTTGGGGGCATTGGAGAGCATATTAAATATTTGTTACACTAATGGAAGCATTCACATCCTTCATGTTAATGTTCTTTGCTGTTTATCCCTAAACACAGAACGTGGTTGAAAATGAAAAGATAGAAGGTTCAGGGTTGCCGGGCATGGTGGCATACGCTTGTAATCCCAGCATTCGGGAGGCTGAGACCGGAGGATCCGGGTTCGAGGCCAGCCTCAGCTACTTAGTGAGGCACTCTGCAACTTAGTGAGACTCAGTTTCAAAATAAAGAATTAAAAAATAGGGCTGGGGGTGTAGCTCGGAGGTAGAATGCCCCTATGCCCCTGAGTTCAGTCCCCAGCACTGCAAAAAAAAAAAACAGTTCAGGTCAGCTAACTGGGGTTTGTCTTCTCAAGGCAGGTGGTTCCAGGGCCCCATGGGCACAGGCATGGAATCAATAGCTGATGGTTTCTAATGGAAAAAGATCTGACAGGCTTTTCCGTTTGCATTGCCAGTGTCATCTCTAGGCAAATCCAGGCTAGCCTCGGCCCTGGGGAGTGAGCCTGGATGTCTGAGCCACTGTGTTCAGCTGTCTTGCTTAGAATAAATTAGGGTGAGTGACTACATTGCATATCATCTCTTCACCACTACTTAAGGGTAACTGCTCAGAGAATTATCATTGGACCTTAAGGACTCCTGGTTTCTATGAATACCATCTCCCCGCCCGTGACTCTCGGGGAAGCTCTCCTTGTTCCTTCCTATCCTGAAGGTTTCCACATTCACTTCCAAGAACAGCTTCCTTATATCCCTCCTCCAAGCCTCCTTAGCTCTATGGAGGAGATCAGAGAGCTGGGGTCCATCGCATCTCCAGGTCCCAGACACTTGTCTCAATTGGACTTAGCTGTTACAGTGGCCTTTAATTTTGTAAACGATTTAGAATCATCTAACCTATTCCGTTCCAGTTGGTTGTGATGGCTTTCTTTGGTGGCCTGGTTTCTGTAGGAGAGCCCAAGAGAACTTGACTCTCAGAATGGAAATACTCCTGGAGACCCGTGCTTGGATGGCCGGCAAGGTCTCCCATGGAGACTGTGCCTCCATGGAGGTGGATGGTGAATGGAGTACTTCAGAGGTGGGTGGATTGGGGGCACAGGGCAGAGCAGAGCGGGAGCAGCTAACGGCCACATGAGTGCATAAGTATGCCCTTTGTAACCTGTGCCTTCAGAGGGGGTGTTGTAGGTCATCCCATTTAGACTCCAGGGAGTACGTATTTCACTTGTGTAGGGTCACGAAGTCAACTTCAGACACGGGCTGAACAGACAGAAAGTGAGCTGCCACCACATTGCTGAGGTGCTGTTTTCCAGTGGTGTCTGAGAGGACAAACTGAGACGGCTGAGTGGGTGAGAAGGCACCCAAGCGTTGGTCAGGACTCTTATACTGCAAGTGACAGAAACCCCAGTCTAGAGCGCAGGATCCCTGGAGCACGCCTCCTCCACCCCTCCCTTAAACCAGCTTTCTGCACAGGGCTAGAACCGGACCTTGGCACATGCCCAACTCATGGTTTCTGCAGCTTCTCCACTGGAGAGGAAAGTCTGCACACCCCTCCCCCAACTCCCAAAACTCCAGGGAGAGTCTCTAAAGGGCCCTGATGAGGACACATCCCCATCTCTAGGAGGGCAGCCACTGTTAGAATGACTTGGTAGGAGGAAAGAAAAGATAAAAGAAGGCTGGCACAGCACTACAGCACGCAGATCATGTGCATGCTAAAGGAAAGGAAGACGGCTCCCTGCAAGGGATTCCTTATTGGGCTGGAGTTGAGAAACAGCCTTGTGTGAACCCAATGTGCTCAAACGATGTCCAGACATCCTAGTTGGGGCGGTAGAAGTCGTTTTTGGGTTCTCTGTCCACTCATTCTTCCTGCTCCCAGGCATCAGCAGTCATAGAATCATTTTTATTAACTTATTTATGTGTCCCTTATTCTGAAAAGTATGTACGACATTGGATGACTTGGGTAAAGAGATTTGGCACACCAAATGGAATCACTGTGATAATCATAAATGACATTTCCAACATTCCAGAACATGGAAGGTCCAAGTTTTCCCTATTTTGAAACTTAGTCAAAGAGCCAATGAAATATATAGTACACCAACTTTTGGCAATAAAATCTTTCTGGAATAAGTAAAAACAAGGCTAAATATAACCAGGATTAGAGCCTATCTTCTCACTCACTACAAAGATACTTTCCACAATTGTTTTGCATTTTGACTTCCTTTTTACTTTTTGCATTTGATCTTTTTTTCTTTTTCTTGGTGGTGCTGGGGATTGAACCTAGGGTCTTGCATATGCTAGCAAGAGCTTTACCACCTAACTACATCCTCACCCCTTTTAATTTTTTCATTTTGAGACAGGGTCTCACTAAGTTGCCCAGGATAGCTTTGAACTTGTGACCCTCTTGCTTCAGTCTCTGGAGTAGCTGGTATTACAGGTGTGTACCTCCATGCCCGGCTTGCATTTGATCTTTTTAAAAACAGCTTCACTGAGGTACTATTTATATTTGATTACAATTCAAATTGCCTGTTTTAGTGTATGATCCAATGAATTTTAGTAAATTGACAGAGTTGTGCAACCATCCCCATGATCTAGTTTTAGTACATTTCCCTCATCCTAGAAAGATCCTTCATGCCATTTGTGTTCACTTACTGTTACCATTCCCTGACCACTAATCTTCTTCTGTCTCTATAATTTGCCTTTTCTAGACATGTCATAGAAGTAGAATCATACAATAGGTGGTCTTTAGTCTGACTTTACTTCATGTGATTTTTTTTTTTGAGCTCTATTCATGCTTTACCACGAATCCATATTTCATCCCCTTTTACTGTTGGATAGTATTCCATTATGTGGAAATGCCACCGTTTGTTTACCTACATTTTAGTTGTTTCACTTTTTGACAATTATGAACTCTGCTTCTATAAACATTCCTGTACAAGTCTTTGCATGGATGTGTGTTTTCATTTCTCCTGGCTAGAGACATAGGAATGGAATTGCTGGGTCATATGATACATTTTTATTCAATTTTTTTGAGAAACTGTCCAACTGGTTTGCACAATGGCTATGACTTTTTTGCATTTTTATTAGTGATGCTTGAGAATTTGACCTGCACTTGATAGGTTATTTTTTATTTCAGGATGGGTGAAAATCGGGAAAGGTCTTTGGGAGGAGCCAAGGAGCTTCCCCACATACACCTTCATGTGCATGGCCACATAGGGCTGGTTACTAGACATGCACAGAGCATTTTTTTTTTTTTTCTTGACAGGTGAATACAGTGGTATGTTTAGAACTTGATGTTGAAGTGAACATCAAAAGATAAACATAGACTAGAGAGGGCATTTTAGAGATCATCTTTAAAACAACCTCAGTGTAAGAGATAATCGCATGGAGTTTCTTATTCCATATAAGAAAGTTAACTTATTCAAGTTACCTCATTCTAGAGACAGCTTGTTTTGATTAAGCCTGTGCTTTTTAGATTGGATTTAGGGATGGATAGGGGGCAGGAGGAGGTAAGCTTGGGATTTCTCTCTGGTAGGCTCACTAGAGCCTGTGAGTAGCCGCTTTGAGAGACCAGATAGTAACGTTGCCAGAGCCACAGCCCATTTCATATCAGTGCTGCTGACTCTGATGATTCACAGAACAAGATGAGTCCTGGTTGATGGCAGGTTTTATTCTCCAAGAAGAATGATATATTTGTTTCTCAAGAGAAATGTCATCCCCTGGATAAAGGCAAGTTGTGAATATTGGGAGATTAATGTTTTCAGAAGTGTTTTACTGCTTGATTATTGTGATGCAATATCTGAATGACATTTATGGTTTAGAAAGAATGTGCTCCTTTGTTTTCTTTAAAAAAATGTGAGACGTTAGTTTTCAGAAAGGATTTATTGCCAAAAGGAAACTATTGCTGCCATTTTCCCTAATTCCCTTTAAACGTTTTTTATTTAAATTTTTTATTTTCAATCGACACAATAATTGTATGTATTTATGTGGTGCAGTGTGACATTTTGATACATGTATAAAATATGTAATTAAATCAGAGTAATTAGCATATATATGCATTACCTCAAACATTTCCTAACTTTATTATTTGGGTTATCTTTTAACAAACCTGCACCCTAGTAAATTCATAAGAGATAACATATGTGGAAACACCTATCCCATAATTAATACTCAGCAAAGCTTGTCTATTCATTCATTTGTATATATTTGGTATAGTGAATAAATTAGATAAGATGTAATCATAAAGCTGCTTTGTTTTGTGTCCCACTGTTCTGAAAGTGAAGTTACTATATTTCTTGCCTCTGGATGAAATCTATGACTTTTCTGTTTATTCTTAATGTAAAAAAATACACAGTGAATTTCAATTGAGATTCATAAGTAAGTATGTCCAATTTCCCTCTCTTCCTTCCTTCCTCTCCTCCTCATCCCCTCCCCTTCTCCCCTCCCCTCTCCTTTCCCTCTCTTCCTCCCTGTGCAGGGGATTAAACCCAGGGCCTTGTGCATACTAGGCAAACATTCTACCTCTGAGCTACATCCATAGCCTCAATTTCCTTAATTTTTTTCTTCTTTTTTTCTGGTGCTGGAGGTCAAACCCAGGGCCTCAAGCATGCTAGGCAAGTGCTTTGTCACTGAGGTGCACCCTCAGCCCAGAATGTCCAGTTTCAAATAATGATAAAGAGTTAAAATTTGATTTAAAGTTAAACAGCCTCTCCCTTTCTCTCTTTCCATCCTATATCCTGCTACTCTGTGTCTTCTACCTCCCTGTCATGGTTTGTGATCCCTCTAGGAACCCTTCTCTGAGAGGCTTGGGGGTGAAGGTAGGATGAGACATGAGAGGTAAGAAAGTTCTTCACTATTGACTGGTGCTGTAGCTAGATAATGCCATGCTGTCTCAGTCTGATGGGTGTTTTGAGCTGAATGTTGCTCTGGAGATCTTTCGGGGGGTGTTTATGGGCTGAATTATGTGCCCTAAAATTCATATGTTGAAATCCTAATAGTACTTCTAGGACAAGTATTAGTACCCCTAGTTCCTCAGAATAGGACTGTTATAGGAGACATGTCTTTACAAAGGTAATTGAGGCAAAAGGAGGTATTTGGGTCAGCCCTCATTCCGTGTGATAGGCGTCCTCATAAGAAGAGATGAGATAGACACAAGCCGAGGAAGACCACGTGAAGGCAAAGGGAGAAGTTGGCCATCTGCAAGCCCAGGGGAGAGCCTCAGAATGGCCCCAACCTGGCCTATGCCTTGACCTTGGGCACCCAGCCTGGAGACGTGTGAGAAGTGCATTTCTGTGGTTTAAGCCACTGACTACAGTGCTTTGTTGTGGAAGCCCCAGCAGATCAGTAGTGGGGCCTTTGGAGATCCACTTCCCTTGCTCCACTCCTGGACCATCCCTGGGCCCTCTCTCCTGCTCTTCCCCTGAGGAAGGTGATGCACTGCCTCTGTTGCTTCTCCATCTGCAGTCAGCTTTCCTCTCTCCTCATCCTTCTAACCCACCTGGTTATGGAGGATCTAAGACAGCGGACTCCTGTCTCTTGTGGGTTGTCTGCATTTGGCCCACATGAAATACATCTAGGACCAGATATACTCTGGCACTCAGGCTCATCATAACACAGTGCAACCTCTCCTTCATCCCCATCCTTGATGCATAGGCCAGTTTCTCTCTCACCTTTTAGAGTTTCTGGACATGGATCAGACACCCATCCAATCTCTCCAAGCAGGCCCATAGGCTGTCATGATGTTGAGTAGGTATGGTTGTTGCATAGTTCTCAGCAAAGAAAGATCCATCCGTTTTCACATTCTGTGACCCTTTTAGACTCCGTATGTGAGTAAGGGATTCAGGAGCCCTGCTCTCAGTTTTCTGCTAAATCCTTTGCAGTCTTTCATTTTAGGATGGCCATTTTGGAATGAATTGCCTGTTGTATCTTTGTGTTTCCAATTCAACACTTGGTGTTCATTCATTTATTATGCATTCATTCAGCCACAGTAAAGTTTTGCTGAGTGTTGACCATGGAGAGAGCCTTGCTGAGGATGGAGGTGAAACCTTGGCTCCATCTAGGCTTTTTCCTTAGCGAGGAGCTCCCTGACCAGCAAGGTTAGAGTCTCCTGTGAAGGAACAGCCACACTGCCTTGGGGGAGATTGTTGGCCTGTTCCACAGCTCTCTCCAAAAGTAGGTGGATGGACTCTGTATCCTCAGAACTTGCCCCTATGCTCTATTTGATGATCCTTGCTCTCTGCTGAGCCAGTCTGCTCCCTGGCTAGGGTGGGAGGACGATACTGCAGTAGGAGAACAGCAATGAGAGGGAAGGGGCAACTCGTTAAGACTTCATAGGACACATGAGCTGGGCTCCATAAGAACTTATTGCTTTCATCTACACCCAGTGAAACATAATGTTGCCTTTCCACAAATTCCAAAGATGCTAGTGCCCTTGGGATCAAAGAGAGCCTTGCTGAGGTCAAAGGTGAGGCTAAAGGCTATGCAGGAGGCTGATCCATATCTTTGTCTTAAACATTCATTCATAAAACATTTATTGATTATATGCTGATGTCCAGCACCTACACACATAAAAGCAAAATGAAAAGTCTACCCCTTTTCTAAGTGGGCAGTCTAAGATGTAAATTTTCAGATTTGCTAAAAAAGTCTTGAGCCCCTTACTCACCAGTATCTCAAAGGGTCAGATTGGGGTGGGAGGGAGGACCTTTTTTTTTTTTTTTTGAGAGGACTATGCAATGATTCCTACCACACAAACTCAGTCTCCTGAGAGAAGCTTATGGGAGTGCTCATAAAGAGAGTCTAACCTGTGCCTGGAAGATCTAAGAAGGGAGTGGCCCATGTTATGGAGCGATGGACAGAATGCCCTTTCCCCCTTAGCCTGCTCAAACCTGTGTTTCCTTTAAGGCCAGTTAGCATCCTGCTCCAATTATAAAGGTTCATCTAATTTTTCCCAGCCCTCAAGGATTCCCGTGTGTGTGTGTGTGTGTGTGTGTGTGTGTGTGTGTGTGTGTGTGTGTGTTCTTGTTATTGGAGCTTGAACCCAAGGATATTCTACCTCTGAGCTTTTTAATTTTTTTTAAATAGAGTCCCCCTAAGTTGCAAAGGCTGGCCTCAAACCTGCGATCCACCTATCTCAGCCTCCCCAATACTAGGATTACAGGCATATTTGATTCCCACTTTTTGAATTTCTGCAGTATTTAAATTTTTTCCTAGCCTCTGCATTTGTACCGTTTGTTATATTTGAGTCCTCCAGAGTACCTGCTCATAGTTCCCATTACCACAATGCCCATGTAGGTTTAAAATTTGATCTTATGGATAAGACCAATCTGCTGTAGATAAAGTAAATTGGGCGAGGGGGGTACAGTATTCACTGGGCTCTGCTTCCTAACGCATAGTCTGTATTGCAGAAGCAGCAACATAACTTCTCAGCACAGCCCCATCGAGAGGCAGAGACTTGGAACACCATCTACCCACTAGGAGGAGTTTGGCGGCAGGTGACGCTCTGCTGTTAGGGCACGTTTATTGGAATGATTGGTCTGAGAGGCCTGTTGTAGAGTGTTTTTGTTTTACCAGATTGAGAAAATTGATTGTTTCTATAGCTTTTGGGTACAATTCCATCTTTGTTGCAGAGAGATTACTGTCTGAGAAAATAATCAAACACTAGGAGGAGAAGGATGCTGACAAGGAGAGAAGTATTTTAGTTTCTTATATCTGTTTAACACTTTTGTTAGTGGTACAGATTTTCAGTCTCATACTCTTTTTAACTTGGAAGACAAATTCCTGAAGCCTGTCCCAGGTGTTTGTGTCAGAATTCTGGTGTTGCTGAGGATTGGGTGGAAGTACTTCCATGCTCCAAGATGAAAGGATTAGCTAGAGGGCCTTGTTATTTAATTTGCTCCTCTAACTCTCCTGTAATTCATTATTTAAAGCCACTGCCTTTGAGACCTGTAGTGTGGTTTCTTGGATGCCACTGCTTTCTTCTGGTTCAGAAAAAATGTACATGTGTGTACAGTCACCACCATCTGCCTTTGTGAGTTAGTATTTCTTGACCATAGGTAACCAGCTACTTCCCCATGTAGAATTAAGAATGTGCCCTTCCTGACATGCTTCCCCCACTCCCTGGTAGTGTGAAAGATTCAGACATACTCAGTGCTTAGAAATATCTTTTTTCCTCCTTTTATCTGTTTTTTGTTTTATTTGGTGGTGCTGGGCATTGAATCCAGAGACTCACACATGCTAAGTATGCAGTTTGCCCCTGGGTTATATCCATAGCCCAGAAATACTGATCTTATCTACTGTCAATTTCTCTAGATTGTTTTTGACTGCAAGTATACATTATAGGTATGGCATCACTGAATCTAGAATATTGGTTCCCTATCTAGTTGAATTTCCAAATCACCTGAGGAATTTAAAAAAAAATTATGGCTTTCTGGGGCTCCCTTATGATTGTATGATTGTAGATACCTGGGTGGGTGAAGTTCTAAGAAAATGGTCTTTGGGCCGTGTGTGTGTGTGTGTGTGTGTGTGTGTGTGTGTGTGTGTATGTGTGTGTGTATAGGATAGTAGTAACTAACTTGAAACCACTCCAAATCAGTGAAGAGTAGAGAAATAGCTAAATAGAATCTCAAACAGCTACTGTTCCGGTCAGCATTCTTGCAGCTATAATCTAAAAGATTGACCATGTAACTTAGATGAAAGAATATTTTCTTATGGTTTTGGGTTAAGTCTATGTGAGGCTGGGGACCATGGATGTCAGTGCATGGTAGCTGGAGGTGGACAGAGGAAGAACACATGGCTGTGCTCCTCACGTCACAGAGGCCAGAAGCTGGAATTACAAATCCTTATGACTCTACTACATCAACCTTGAATGTTCATAAATGAGCTCCTTAGGGGACATTTTATATCTAACGAAAACATTTTTACCCTGACTTCTAAAGAGCTCACTCCCAGCTCAGTATGCAAAATGAATTTAGTCCTCTCTAAGAGTTCCCAAAGTCTTAATAGTTCCAGCATCACTGAAAAGTCCCAAAGTCCAAAGTCTCCTCTCAGACTCAAGGTGAACTTTTGTGAGCCCATGTAAAAGACAATGAAGATGATAATAAAAAGCAAGTTACATGCATCCAATATACATGCATCTAATATACAGTATATTCCCAAAGTGAGGAATAGGGCAATAGAAAGAAGGAATGGGACCAAAATAGTGATGAAATCTGGCAGGGCAAGCATTTAATCTTGCAGCTCAACTTCTGACATCCATGGCACATGATGGTAAGAAGTGATCTCCAAAGGCTCTTGGTAGCCCTGCCTCTGCAGCCTGATTGCAATGGGTGGTTTACTGCCTCTTCCACTCTGTCTCCATAGCTTGCAGCTAGCAGCCTTTCCTCATGGTTGTTCCATGTTTCTGACTTTTCTAAATCTCTGTTTTTTTTTCTTTCAACCTTGGCTTCACTCTCCCAGCTTCACAAAGAGCTCTATTTGGGACTGCTTGTGGGGATTCCAACCCTGCCACGTGTCATCTGGCTTCCCAGGCCTTCCTTTGAAATATGGGGGGAAGCTTCCATGGCCCCTTTTTTTCTAGCAAAACCAGCATTATATGGGCTCTGAGATCACTGCCAACAGATGAGGTAGTCATGCCCTCCTTAATCATTGCTGCTGGGACGTTTTTAATCACAGTCCTTTGGCCTTTTCCATCTGGGGGCTACTGGCCCCAAGTCCATCTGGGTCATTCCTGGCCCCAGCTTTATCTATGCCACTCCTGGCCCCAACTACATACATATGCTGCCTCCATCTGGCCATAGCTGGCCCCACCTCCATCACAGCCACCACTTCCTCCTTCCTTTCAGCCATCTTACTTCCTCCATGACATCATCTCTCTGAGCTCCAGCTTTACACATGCCTTTCTGGCCAAACTGAAAATCTATAAATCCTGCTTTACTTTCCACTCCCCAAATTCATTGTATAGTTTACCGAACTATACAATATATAGTTTCCATAAAGCAGTTTGAATATTTTGCTGTTTTGATATTTCCTCTGTCAGTTTATTTAGCCCATCATCTTTTAAAAATGGCTTCACACAAAGTTTCAGAACAAGGGCAAGATGTAGATAAGTTCCTTGCCAAAGTATAGCACATGTGGCCTCTACTCCATTTCTCTATGGAGTCCTCTTTGCCATCCAAAATCTGCTGAGAAAAGTCTCTACCATCTGCCTTTGGAGCCACATTCTGGATCTTCCAATTTCCTCTCACAAACCGGTTCCAAAAAGTCACAATCCACATGGTCAGACTTAGATACAGCAGCAATCCCACTTCTGTGGTACTATTTCCTGTCCTGGTCAACATTCTTGCAGCTATAATCTAAAAGACCGACCATGTAGCTTACAGAAAAGAAGATTTATTTTCTTACAGTTCCCGGCTCAGTCCATGTGAGGCTGGGGACTACAGATCTCAGGTCATGGAAGTGGGAGGCAGAGGGAGAACACATGTCTGTTCCCCTCACATTATGGAGGCTGGAAACTGGGATTACAATGCTCATGACTCCATTACATCAACCCTGAATAACAATGAGCTCTTTAGGGGACATTTCATATCTAACTATAATAGCTACCTTTTTGCATTTTAAGGGCATTGCTTATTAACCTCTGTTCCTTTGAAGTTCTTTTCAAATCAGTGTAGAGGTTTCTAACAGAATATTCCTAATCCTAAGAGTAGGAAGGTAATAAGGACACTTAAGCTATTTTATCATTTTTTTTATTTTTAAGTAACAGCATTATAGAACTATCATTCATATACCATTATACCATGCATATCCTGAATGGGTACTTTTTCGTTGTTGTTGTTTTTTGTACTGTAGGATTGAACTCAGAGGCATTTTACTTCTGAGCTATACCTGCAGCCCTTTTTATCTTTTATTTTGAAACAGGGGCTAGCTAGTTGCTAAAGCTGGCCTCAAACTTGTGATCCTCCTGTCTCGGCCTCCCAGGTACTGAAATTATAGTGGTGCACCACTGCACTTGGATAGGGGCAAGACCTAATAGTTTTTAGTATGTTCACATGTTGTGTGACTATCACTACAAATATTAAAACATTTTCATCATCTGATATCCATTATGTTATTTTTAGTACTCATACAAGCCTGACTTTTTTGTCTATGATAAAGCTCAATAAGATAATATTAAAAGTTTTTTTATTCCATATACAATTATGTCAGAGGTACCACATGTTGAGCTTTACTTGAGAGTTATGTCAATTTTTAAAGCAAAAATGAATTAATAAATAAACCCTGGGCATTGCATCTAGTCTTTCAAATGAGAGGGGAGTGGGGATGCATAGATGGATGGACATCTATCTCTGCACTGCTCCATCCTCATTGGTCAACATGACATCCATGATGATGATCAATGACCAGTGATGGATGAGATCTTTTAGTGATTTATTTTAAATTGAGCAGTTAGTAAATTGACTAATATTTTTGCTCAGTAGGAAGGTGTGCTTTATTCTGCTTGAAATGGGAGAATTTAGTTCAGATAACTTTTTCTGTAGATGTGTGATATTCTTTCTGTACATACACAAATGAGACTGCTATGCAGCTAATTCAGTTTCATTGCAATTCTTTTCTTTTTGTGGTACTGGGGATTAAACCCAAGGACATTCTACTTCTAAGCTATACCCCTAGCCCTTTTTATTGTTTATTTTGAAACAGGTTCTCACTAAGTTTCTAAGAGTTTTGCTGAGTTTCTGAGGCTGGCCTCTAACCTGTGATCCTCCTGTCTCAGGCTCTCAAGTACTGAAATTATAGTGTACACCACTACTTCCAGCTCACTGCAGTTCTTTTGAAATAAACATCCAGGTGATGTGGCTTTAGGGTTAGGGTTAGGGTTAGGGGTTAGGGGTTAGGGGTTAGGGTTAGGGTTAGGGGTTAGGGGTTAGGGGTTAGGGTTAGGGTTAGGGTAGCTACTCAAAGTAGTCACCGTTTCCAGGTGTTAGAGCCTTTAGGAATACCAGGAAAGCAGCTATCTATTAATAACTCTGATTACTCCCAGTAGTTCTTGTTTCTAGAGTTACAATTCTGTAGGTTTCCAGCACTTCTTTTCCCTTGACACCGCTCTCTATCAGTGGGGAGTTTCACCCATGGACCACCCAGCTATTACACACCCAGGACTTGGGTTTTAGGAAGACATCATTTAGTAGTTAATGCCTTCCCCTGGGAACCTAAGAATTCCTTACTTTATTTATTTAATCCTCTTCAAATAAGAGAAGTTTGCATACTTCTCACTGCCAAGCTGAGAGAGAGAGAGAGAGAGAGAGAGGGAAAGCCAAAGACAAACACACAAAAACCCCTAACACAACGCCCACGAAACCCCCTTGACCTCAAACAAAAATCTTCCCCACTATTGCCTAAGACCTCGTGCTCTCTGAGTGAAGGAATGCCTTGGGCAATTCTGCGTTGGTGGGCTACAGAGTTTGTGGGTTTTCCAGCTGTGGCTTTCTTTTTCTCCCTTCCCTGCTGCACTAATTTGGTCTCTTCCCTTGGTTATTTCCAGAGGGCAGAAGGATTTAAATTTGAAGGATGATTTTTATTTTCTAGACACAGTTGGAATATAGAAACCATGGGCCAATGACAGTTCAGGAATGTCTGAATATCACTCTTTCTACTTTGATTCACTAAAAAGGTGATTTGTTTTGACATGAGAAAATTCGACTTTGGTGTATAACCCAGCCCCGCTGTGGCAAGTGTGTTCCCCATTCCCTTGGTATCTAGTCTAGGTTTTCAAACTTCAGTATGCAAAGATTCAAACAAGGAAATTTCAGGACCTTGCCTCTTGAGATTCAGTTTCTGTAGGCTATTGTTCCCAGGTCCTTCTGATGCAGATGAACTAGAAGCTGGCTTTGAGAAGCATTGCTCTGGAGTTAGCACTTGCCGTGCAGGTATGGGCCCAGCATTCTCTGTGCTTAAATGCTTGGTAATTATCAGTGCATAATTATAGTGTGTACAGTTTCCAAGGCAACGTGCATTCTGGCACTTCTGCCCAGGCTGGAAAGATTGAAAAGGACCATGGAGAGGCCTCGGTAATGGTGGACTGCAGACTTATGCCGTCAAAGTGCTTTATGATGATTGGGCTTTCATGCTATTCGTACAGGGGCTCTGCTTAGTGGCAGCAGCAATAATAAAAATAAACACATTAGAAGCCAGAGAGTGACAGGAGGAGTGACTTCTGGAGGCAGCTGCAAGGACATGAGGAAGGATGAGTACTGTTGCTTGCCTATCCCCCTTCTACTCAACTCAGTTCTGTCCAGAATAATGAGGATGTAGAGGAACCCAAGATGAGCTTGGAAGCTTTAAAAGATAATGCTTAGCTCTGCTAAACATGTGCCCGCCATTCTTTAGTTCTTAACTGGAATAGTACTGTTAAAAACTCAGCTGTTTTCACTCTCTGGAGTTAACATTTATGGAGCACTTACTATGTGAGAAGAACTTTTACATGTATTACCTGGCCTTTTTGACCTAAATGTACTCTGATTTTTAAAAATCTGTATGCTGAGGTTCCACATTTTATACAATTCCAGATTAATGAAGAAGATAAGTTTGGTACCATATTTTATCATAGGATTTGGCTTTCTGGTTTTAGTTAAAACTATAAAGAGGCCAGGCAAGCCGGGTGTGGTGGCGCACGCTTGTAATCCCAGCATTTGGGAGGCTGAGACCGGAGGATCCAGGTTTGTGGCCAGCCTCACTCAGCTACTTAGTGAGGCACTGTGCAACTTAGTGAGACCCTGTTTCAAAATAAAGAATAAAAAATAGGGCTGGGGGTGTAGCTCGGAGGTAGAATTCCCCTGGGTTCAATCCCCAGTACCACAAAAAAAAAAAAAAAAAAAAAAATAGGGGCCAGGTGTGGTGGTGCAGGCTTGTAATCCCAGTACTTGGGAAGCTGAGACCACCAGAGGATCTGGGTTCACAGCCAGCCTCAGCTACTTAGTGAGGCCCTCCACAACTTAGTGAGACCCTGTTTCAAAATAAAGAATAAAAAATAGGACTAGGGTATAGTTCGGAGGTAGAATTCCCCTGGGTTCAATCCCCAGGACTGAAAAAAAAAAAAAAAACCACTGTATAGGGAAGTGGGTAAAGCAAATATTAGGGTTTGGTTCTGAATTCCATCCTATGCATGCTTTGAGACTGCCAACAAGTTTCCCAACTTCTCTGAGGTTCTGTCTCTATTTCTGGAAAATTGAAGAGCTTAGACTAGATCAATAGTCTTGACTTTTGAAGGATGACAAGTACTTTGAAGAATCCAATGAAGACTAGGAACTTTCTTCTCTGAAAAAATTACATCTATACTTACTTGAAAAAAAAATTACATTGGATTTCCAGGGGACCACAGACTTCTCTTAAATGAAGAAATTGCTTAAGACTCTTCCAGCACCAGGTCTGAATTGCTGGGTCCCACGAGGATCTGGGTAGTCTTACATTGGTTAGAGCAGTCCCCCAAGGAATGAGTTGTGTGATGAGGGAGGTTTTGTTTTTCCTGGCATTTTTCAATAACTGCACTGTGCATTTAGGAGAAGGTGGTGGGGGGTGGCAAACACTATAAAAATAAACAGGGAGCAAATGGCATCTGGAACATGAACTGTTTTCTTTATCATTTTCCCCTATTTCAGCCCTTCAAAAAAAGATGGATGGTAGAATTGCAAAATGAGGGATGAGTACAGGAATTACTTAAGCATACATGTAGTAGTCCATTTTTTTACTATAATAAATACCTTCAGCTAGGTAACTTTATAAAGAAAAGAGGTTTATTAGCTTTCAGTTCTAGGGGTTCAAGGGCTTGGCACTGGCAACAGCTCAGCTCTGATGGGTGGCCTCTCTATGGTGGGAGTGTAAGCAGAAGCAAGAGGTCACATTGCCAGATAGGAAGCCAGAGATCAGCCAAGGATCAGGCCCAGGCTTTCTTAGACCTCACTCCAAGAGACCAGCATTCCCTTCTGAGAGTACTTCCCCAGTGAGCTAAGGACCACCCGCTAGGCCTCACCTCTTAAAGGTTCTGTCACCTCCCACATTGCCACACTGGGGACACCAACTTCTAACATGTGGATCCTTGGAGGACAAACCAGATCTAAACCACAGCAGTACAGAGACAGCAGGTTTCACAGTGACATGTAAGCAGTAACTTAACCTTGTTCTACCTTTATTTGGGAACTCGCATATATATTGAATCTAGAAATGTCTAACTTACAGAAGCAGAAAGCAGAATGATGGTTACCAGGGGTTGGTGGTAAGGGCGGTTGGGGAGATGTCGATGGCAGGGTACACTATCTCAGTTGAGCAGAAAACCAAGTTCAAGAAATTATTGTATAACATGGTGACCATAGTTAATAACAATTTATTGTGTACTTGAAAATCCCTAAGGAAATAACTGTTAAGTGTTTTCACCACAATAAATGATAAATATATGGGGTGATGCATAGGTTAATTAGCTCATGTTAGCCATTCTGCAGCATATATATATATATATATATATATATATATGTATGTGTGTGTGTATATATATATATATGCATATATATACTTCAAAGTATCATGTTGTACATCATAAATACATACAATTACTTACTTCAATAAGTAAGAAAAAAAACATTTTGGGTCAATTCTTGTGTGTGTGTGTGTGTGTGGTACTGGGGATCGAACCCAGGAACATTCTGCCTCCAAGCTATACACCCCCAAGCCCTTTTTATTTTTTTGTTTTTGAAATGGAGTCTCACTAGGTTGCTGAGTGTCTTGCTCAGTTGCTGAGGCTGTGATCCTCCTTTCTCAGCCTCCCAAGTACTGAGATGACAGGTGTGCACCACCACGCCCAGCAAGTTTTGGTTCATTTTAAAAATTTCAGGAATCTAAGGATTATATCTTGAGTGGAACAAGCATTATGTTATTTACCACTTCGCAGATGTCAATTCTGGCCATCTTCTGAACCCAACCCTGCTCCTACCCATGACCCAAGGTTGTAATCGGATCAGGGGAGAAAATCTATACTGTTTATTTGGGAACCTATTCATTCATTCTTTCTTCCCCTCTTAGGTGTTGACAAATCTCCTAGGACTTTGGAAGGCTGAATGGACTAAACATGAAGAGCTTGAAAGCGAAGTTCAGGAAGAGTGATGTAAGTAGCCTGTGACTCATGGTTTGGCTGCCCCACTCTGCTCCGTGGGGCTGCCGAAGCAGCTCCCACTCCTGCCCCGATAGGGCGCTGGGTTAATAAACTACAGACAGCAGAAGCACTCGGCCCCAGCTCAGGCTGGCTTCTGTGAATGGCATGCTTTGGCTTCCTTGCTGTTTGCGTGTATAGATTTCAAAAAATGTCTTTTTAAAGATTCTTGGGGCCTGTGCCTTGTAGAGAAAGGAACAGTCAGAATTAAATATCTTAAAGGAAAGAATCAGGAAAATCATTAGAATTTCTAAAGTTGCCAAGATCTTGATTCGGAGTGTCATTTTTCAAAGAAGCTATTGTCATGGGAATGGTTAAGGAATTACATATTAGCATGCTTCAACTTAGGCTTTAACTCTCTGTTAAGGCTTTCTCGATAAAACAACAGTATCCAGTGCTGCCTGTACCTTCACTCCCCCTGAATTCCCGGGCTCTTACTCATTTGTTATTCATCATAAAAGACTTTGGATTGGAGGAACCAGTTATGATGTCAGAATTAGGAAAATGAATCTCCTGTAGAAGAAAATGGAGAAAAACAACATAGCAGTCGGCTTATACAGACATTTTAACAGAAGGCTACCTTATAAACCCCACAGGTAGGAGGCTGAGGCGGGAGGTTCTAGGTTAGTCTCAGCAATGTAGGGAGACCCTGTTTCAAAATAAAAAATAAAATAGGGCTGGGGTGTAGCTCAGAGGTAGAATCCCCCTGGGTTCAATTCCCAGTACCACACACACACACACACACACACACACACACACACACACGCCCACATACCCACACATGCCCATGCACATCCACAAAACCCTCCAGGATCCTGTCTTATGCTAGCTACATTCCAGGTGCTTCAAGCAGGATTTTTGAATGGGAGAAATTCATGGAACAGTATTAGATGGCAGCCCAGATATGTTGCTTTTGAAACGGGTGTGCTAGGTTATTATATAAAATTAGGTAAGCTGAACTTGAACTTTATTGCTTTGCCCTGAGTTTGATTTTGACAGCTTGGCACTACTGTGTTTTTGCAGTAATTGTGTCTTTTATGGCTCTCGTGTCACCTACTTTTGGCTGAGGCTTATCTGCTCACGTTACCTCGTGACATGTACCTTACTGCTCTGATAAGGCCCAGGCCAGACAAGATGCTTTGGGGATCATTGCAGAAGTTTGGTTAATTTAAAAATGTCAGGGATCTAGGAGTTATGTCTTGCGTGGAATCAGCGCTCAGAGAATCTGAAGCAACCTGGCCAAAGCCATGTAGTTGCCATTGGCCATGGAGAGAGTTCTGGGCATCTGACTTCCTCAGCTGCCACTCCCCCAAGATACCTCCTTCAACTTGCCCGTCTGCTGGTTGTGTGACACTAGGTCTGCAGATCTCCTTTGGCTTTCAACTAAAGAGGAAAAGGCAATTAAAAGGGCAATGTCACCCAGTTCAGCAGATGATCAGGTTAACAAGTGTCTTTTTTCCATTCCAAGGGAATTTGGGTAGCTTCCTTGTCTACAAGTTTGAAAGTATTTTAGCCAAATTTTGTTAGAGTTCCATAATATATGAACAAGGGCGATATGTGTGTGTGTGGGGAGGGGTGGGGTGGGAATGATAGGCATATAAACTTTTGGTTGAAAAATTCTAAACTAGTTGTATTAGAGAGGGTGTTACTGGAATCCAGTTTTTGAAGAAAAAAAAATGAAATAGTTCCATGATTTAAAAAATAATGATAAGCCGGGCGTGGTGGCACACGCTTGTAATCCCAGCATTCGGGAGGCTGAGACCGGAGGATCCGGGTTCGCGGCCAGCCTCAGCTACCTAGTGAGGCACTCTGCAACTTAGTGAGACCCGATTTCAAAATAAAGAATAAGAAATAGGGCTGGGGGTGTAGCTCGGAGGTAGAAAGCCCCTGAGTTCAATCCCCAGTACCGCAAAAAAAAAAAAAAAAAAAAAAAAAAAAAAAAAAAAAAAAAAAAAAAAAAAAAAAAAAAAAAAAAAAAAAAAAAAAAATGATAATCACAGCAGTAACACTAGCAAGAGTTTCTGGGATTTGGCAGCAGAGGAGGTCGTGATTTTGGCCATGAGCGCTAAGAAAGGAAATGATGGAGGAGCGGCCCTGGGGAGGAGAGCAAAGGAAATTGGTCTAATGAAGCCAGACAAATTCTCATGGCTTCCCAAATTCATCACGACTTGTTTACCCGAGCTTCATCACATATAGCTAAGTGGAGTGAATAAAAACAGCAACAACAAAAAAGCAAACCATTTCAAACTCCAGTTTATTAACCAGCCATATGATGATAATAGCAGGTACCCATTATGGAGTCATTACTGTAATGTCAGGGGCTACGCCAGGCTCTTCGCGTGAAATCCATTACCTCCGGCCACAAACCTAATGGGATAGGTTTTATTATTAAGCTCATTTTGCAGATGAAGAAATTGAGGCAATATTTGTCTGGGTTCTTACAGCTCAAGTTGTAGTACCAGTTTTTTTGCAGCAAGGTCATTGGATCCCATGGCCCATTTTCCGGGGGCGGGAGGGGGGTCGTTTGGGTGGATTCTATTTTATGAAATAGGGTGTCTAGGGAGCAGCTTGGAAAAGCAACTTCAAACTTGGATTTAAGTTTGTGAGCTTGGACAAGTCTTTCATTCTTCTGACCTTGGGTTCCCCACCTGAAAATGAAAGAATTAATAACCTTAGCCTCCCAAGGTAACTGTGAAGGTTAAGAGCACTACTGGATATATAACACACATCGCAGGCCCTGGTGCTCAGGAGAGGCCTGGGAATACCTCCTCCTTTCTCCTAACAAGAAACCCGCAGTAAAAAAATAGGATTGAAAAGTTTTTAGAGCCGGGAGTGGTGGCGCATATCTGTAAATCCAATATTTGGGAGGCTGAGACAGGAGGATCGCAGGTTCAAGGACAGGTCAACAAATAGTGAGACTCTCATCAACCTAGGGAGACCCTGTTTCAAAATAAAATAAAATAGTGCTGAAGGTGTAGCTTGGAGGTAGAATGCCCCCTGGGTTCTACCCCCAGTACATTAAAAAAAAAAGCATTTGGGAGGCTGAGACCGGAGGATCCGCGGCCAGCCTCAGCTACCTAGTGAGGCCCCTCTGCAACTTGGTGAGACCTGGTTTCAAAATAAATGAATAAAAAATAGGGCTGGGGATATAGCTCAAAGGTAGAACACCCCTGAGCTCAATCCCCAGTACTGAAAAAAAAAAAAAAAAAAAAAAAGGGCTGCCTTTAAGGAGGTAAACTGAGAGCTGGGATCGAGTGGGTTAGGGGAGCTCACTTTCCAGTGTATGCCTTTCAGTTTGAGGTATATGCACATGTATATACGTGCATTGCTTGTTGCAAGGAAAACAACTTTACGAATGATTATAATGGTCAGCCATCCAGTTTCCCTGCTTTGTCTTTGTGTGAGGGAGAAGAGGAAAGAAAGAATTCTTTGTACTTCTGGGGGGTAGGCAGAAGAGGATGGCGGATCAGGTTCATGCTTACATAAAGAGAAGACAGGTGACCCAGGGTGCGATTACATTTCAGCCGCCTGCGTCTGGGAGGTCTGCAGCCAGATCAGTTTGTGGCCATTGAGAACAAAACCTGGGAGTAAAAAATGAAGACTAGAGTGGCCCAAAGGAGCACCCTGTGGATGGCCTTCAGGTCACTCTGCTGCTCCAGGTCCATCAAACTAGTAGAGATTTAATCAGAATGTCCTTTCTGAAAGACTCAGGCTGGCTCCATGGCCAGTGCAAATTTATGTGAGTATGGTAAGGGTGGAGTGGAATTCTATGGGCTGTGGTTAGATAATGTCATTACCTAGTTGCTTTGATCCATAAATATATTTGGGATTCCCCAGATAACTCACAGAGGCTAAAGAGTATTCAGGAGCTTCTATGGTAGAAGACTTTTTTTTACTTGATGTTTATAGCTTTGTTTTGGGTGTCCTCACCCTTGGATTTGGTACTAGAGGAGAGATAGAGAAGAAATGCCAGGTATGGTTCTTTTCTTTGCAAAGCTGATAAACTTAGGTGGGAGGAGAAAAATCATATGTAGAAAATAACTAAAGTAAAATACGAATAGAATATGATACTAAAGGGACCTTCAAGATGAGGTACCTATCTGTTAAATTGGGAAACCTGGTGATAAACACTTGACTTTCAGGAAGATGAACCCCTGTGAATGGGAGAATTTGGGGTGCTTTATGTAGATGGGGCTTCTCCCCGGCCTTAAGAATGGGTAGGATTGGGAAGGATGGTTGGAAGACAGGGACAGGCTTAGCAAGTGGGTGGACTCAGTGTCAAAAGTTGCCCTTGACAGTGCAAAGTAGCAAGAATTCAGGAGGCCAGCAGAGTGCCACGGCCTGGCTCAGCTTCAGGAAGCACACTGTAAAACTTGCAGTCTAGTTTTTAAAATAGATAGACTGACTTTTATGCTTATAAAACAAGCACAGAGTTCTAAGTCATCATTGTATCTTTTATGGCTGCCATTATTTTATGTCTTTTATCTTTTCATTTGAAAGTGGCTTCTTTTACCTCTTTAAATATTTTGCAGCAACTAGAATGTGGTTCCGCATGGAAAAATGAGCTGTCATCATGAGAAATGGGGCCAAAAAGGTTGGGATTTCCCTTTGCTAATAAAATACTCAGGCTTCTGGAATTTCTTTGCAAATGCCAATTCTTAGCGGCTGAGTGAAATGGGTGGAGGTCGAGAAATAGGAAATAGACTTGACAGATCTTTGTGACAAATCTTGAGAAATGCCACTCTGATGTGATTGAGGACTTCACAGTTTACTTTGTGGGTGTGTGTTTAATTTTATGAAAGATTTGTTTCCAATTATGTTTTCCCATTGTAATAGGGAAGCAGCAGCCATTTAAAAAAAATCAAAGCAGCCAGTTTAAAATGACTGGCTCTATGAAAGATTAAATTGATGGTATACCTTTATGTAGCAGCTAGTAAGCATTGCAGCCTTCAGCCAAGGAAATGGACACAGCCCGTGAATCTTGAGGAACCAGACACATCCTGCTCAGTCAAGGGGGTGAAATTGTTGCCTGTTGAGATAACAGCTCTCGTGAAGGTCGACAGCCCACATCCCTGCCAAAGGTATTTTTTCAAGGAGCTTTTAGTCATTCGTAATAACTTTTTACAGATGCCTGAGCCTCCCTCCCCCGCCACACACACGCTCATGCACAAAAAAAATGGGAATGTTTAAAACCCAAGTCTCTGTAGACAGAGTAGCCCTGGCCAAATCCATTGTGGAGCTAAGCCTCCTTTTTCACAGGCATAATTTAAAAATATATCAGAGATGGCCCCATTGGGCGGAGGCAGGAGACTCCAGTCAATTTCCAGAGAGAGATTTGGTCAGGTTTGTGTCTTGCTGTCTGTTTTCCAGGTCTTGTCAGCCCTTTCTTAAACGGGGAACCTACTTGCCTAGTTTCACCTTGTATGAGTTGGCTGGGGCTGCCATACAAAGTATCACAAACTGGGTGGCCCAAACAACAGAGATTTATTGTCTCTCAGTTCTGGAAGCTGCGACTGTGCTCAGGGCGCTGGTGGGGTGGTTCCTGGCGAGGGCTCCGAGGAGAGTCTCTCCCCTGCCTGGCCCCTGGATTCTAGAGGTTTGCTGGTGATCTCTGGCTCATAAATGCATTTTCTCAATCCAGTCTTCGTCTTCACAGGGCAACCTTCCTGTGTGCAGGTCTGTGTCCAAATTCCCCTGCTTTATAAGGACACCAATCGTATTGGATTAGAGCCCATCTGAATGACCTTTTATTTTATTTTTTGTGGTACAAGGGATTGCACCCAAGAGCATTCTACCTCTGAGCTATACCCTCAGCCCTGTTTTTATTTTTTATTTTAAAACAGCAATCTCACTAGGTTACCAAGAGCCTTGCTAAGTTCCTGAGGCTGTCCTTGAGCCTTCGATCCTCCTGTCTCAGCCTCCCAAGTCCTGGGATGACAGGTGTGTGCCACCACACCTGGCTTAATGACCCTTATTTTAACTTGATTAAAACGTGGATTTTCTGTAAAAGTCCTACTTACAAATTGAAATATGATCACATACTGAGGTGGGAGCATTGGATCTTTAACATATGAATGGGGGGGGCAATTCACCCTGTAACACACCTCTACATCTTTTCAGTCTAATGCAGTTTCTCCAAACTCCTGACCTCCCCCACTGAGCTCACACAGACATAGACCTTAGCTCCACTGGTCCCTCAACCTGGGGACTGTTCTCTTGTTTGTATATGATAGTCCACACAATGAGTCATCTGGATCATTATCTTTTATCTCTTTATTCTGAATTAATTACCTAATCATTTTGAAGGAAGGTAATTGTTGACCGACTTGTTTTTTTCATTTGTCAAATTCTTTATGTAACTTCTCTTTGAGAGTGGAATGGGAATTGCTTCTGAATCATCCTATGGAGATTTTCAGTTGAGCCTCTGCCCAGAGATCTTTGCTGTACAAAGGTGCTTACTTTCACTCGTATGGTGATATAGGGATAGCATTAGCCAAAGGCCCAGTATGTCTGTAAAAATGACGTAAGTGACTAGCCTTGGCTATGCTTTTGCTTGAGTCCCTACGTCATTTTATATTATTTTATTTTGTGCTGTGGATCGACCCCAGGGTATTATACATGCTACATAAGTGTTCTGTGTTCTGTTACTGAGATACATCCCCAGCCCTTTAACTTCTTTAAAAAAAAAAAGAAAGTTAGTGTGTTTTGATCAACATGGTTATTTAACTATTAGGGTGGTTTCCATTGCATTTATGGAAATGCTTTTGCTCTCTTTGCAAAGCATTACCTGAAAAGATTTCATGTTTTATTTCCTTAGGAGACCAAATGATCTGATGGTCTCTAGATCTCTTCCTCTCTGGGCTGCCCCGTGGGCTGGTTTGCTGGTAGGTATAGAGATTTATAATAGGAGAAAAGAACAAGGAAAAGTCTAAGGAACTCCATGCTGTCCTTACATATATTTATTTTGAAATGCATTTCCCAAAGCTGAGAGTGTTTTAATGGCAATTTTTTGACTGGACTTATGTTTCTGGAAGGTTATTATTGTTGTTGCTGTTTTAATGATACTGGTGTTGAACCCAGGGGCATTCTACCTCTGGGCTAAACCCCCAGCCCTATTTTATTTTTTATTTTGAAACAGGGTCTCACTAAACTTCAGAGAGTCTTGCTAAGTTTCTGAGACTGGCTGCAAACCCGCATTCCTCCTGTCACAGCCTCCCAAGTACTGGGATTACAAGCATGCACCACCATGCCCAACTTTTGAAGGGGTTTTGATGAGAGTCAATGTGAACTCTTGAGGCTGTCCTTTCTTCCAAGAGTTATTTCATAACTCAGACAAATAGCAAGGTCCCTCTGTGACATCTGAATGGATACTTTAAGTAGTGATCAGAGAAGCTGTTATAACAAAATACCTGGAAATACAGTGGCTCAAATAAAATAGAAGTTGTTTTCTTCTTAAGTAAAATTTCCAAGCAGGGCAGCTTCACTCCATAGATTCCTTGAGGGACCCATGTCTTGCTGTGATGTCCTTCTGCTTCCTGTAGGGCTGTATGTGCCACCAGTGGTAGCCACTAGCTACATGTGGCTCTTGAGCATTTGAAATGTGGCTAGTCCAACTTGAGATGTGCTATGAATGTAAAATACACAGCAGATTTTAAAGACCCCCCCCCCAAGGATGCAAAATATCTTAAAATATTTTCTACAACTTTTTACTAAGTACACATTGAAGTGCTAATATTCTGGACATAGAGGAATAAATAAAACTACTAAAGCTTATTTCACTTGCTATTACTTATGTTTTTTAAATGTGGTTATTAGAAATTTTTAAATGATGTCTTTCATTATAACTGCTAGACAGCACTGTTGCAGGCTGGTCATGTTGCATGATCAACATTCAAGTTTTAAGAACCAAAATGAGGGATATTAAAGCATAAGCATATAACTTTGCAAAGCATGTGCACCAGAGGGTCCAGATCATGGACCTCACAGAGAGCTGATGGGAGCTTAGTCCCATGCCTCTGCCTAGCTGCAAGGGAGGAGGGACAACATATTCTCTCGCTGGCAGCCATGAAACCAACCAAACCTCAGAGGGACAGGGAGAGTGGATGCTGGAGACAGTTAACTTAGCCACAAGCAGTTTCCACAGTCTCGTTTGAGACTTGAATGTTAAAGACGCACCAACATGTTCTCAGTGTTGGTTTGGTGACTTCCTACAGTCTTAATACTTTTCTCCCAGCTGTGGCTCTTGGTTGCTACCTGCCTAGTCTCCATTGCTGAGTGGGTGGAAGCCTCTTGCAGAGTGTAGGGTTAGATGAAGTTAAGTGACTTTTCCATGTTAGGAATGGAAACTGTTCCTGGGTGTTATCAGTGGTGACATTAGGTAAGCAGTCAGGCTTTTCCTTTTTAAGTCTAATAACATACTGGGCGGCCTGATCTGATAAGATGTGGGATTAGCAAGGGCCTGTTTTAAGTACCGTTTTACAGTTGTAATTTGGGGGTTACCTATACGGGTAGGAGCTATGGAGATCTGATCTCACACCTTCATTGAAGGGTCGGGGAATGATGTCAGCCTACAATTATATGTTCCACACTTCATTGTGAATTACACTGAGTCCATGTATCCAGTCAGCATGTAATTTTTGAAGTTGTGACATCTGGGGATTCTTAATTACATTGATTAATTATTTCTGAACACAAATGACAGGTTGACTCTCAAACTGTGGGGCACAGAGTTCTGAGCAGAACTTTAGAGTTGTTCCAACATGACATTAGAAATAGAAGAGTAACTACTTCCTAGATTTGCAGCTTTATTGATGTAATCTAAGATATTATTAGCACTTTTGGTGGCTATGTTGCCCTCTTCATTCATACTGGGTGTTTTGTTAATCCTTTTACCCCAAGTACTACTTGTGAGGCCCTTTGATTCTCTTCATGTACTTGGGCTATTGGGTATGTATTTGAACCAAAATGAAAGAAAGACACTTTTTTTTTTTTTTTTTTTTGCGGTACCGGGGATTGAACTCAGGGGCATTATACCTCCAAGCTATACCCCCAGCCCTATTTTTTATTCTTTATTTTGAAACCGAGTCTCACTAAGTTGCAAAGTGCCTCACTAGGTAGCTGAGGCTGGCCGCGAACCCGGATCCTCCGGTCTCAGCCTCCCGAATGCTGGGATTACAAGCGTGCGCCACCACGCCCGGCTAGAAAGACACTTTTTAATCTCACTTAAATTTTACTTTGTTAGTTAACTTTGTTAAATTCTATTTTCTTAGATAAGTCAATATCTCTAGTTTTTACATCATTTTAAATTCTAGTTCTCATAATAACATCAAGTCATCCACAAACTCAGTAGGCATACTTAATTAATTTTAGTCTAAATTGTTTATAAATATTGAATAACTGAAAGGTGAAGTCTTCATATATATTCATATATGTTTTCTTATGTGCATATGAGAAAATTCTTATATGTACAAGAAATAATATGTATATATATATGTATTTGTGTGCGTGTGTGTGTGCGTGTGTGTGTGTTTTGCTAGGAATTGAACCCAGGGGCTTTATACCTCTGCACTACACCCCTAGTCCTATTTGAGTTTTTATTTTGAAACAGGGTCGTCTCACTAAGTTGTGGAGGGTTTTGCTAAGTTGCTGAAGCTGGCCTCAAATCTGCAGTTCTTTTGTCTCAGACTCTCAAGTACTGGGATTACAGGTGTGTGCCACCATGCCTGGCTGAGAAGTAGACACTTGAATGTATGCATTTGTATCTGAACTATTGACATGCCTGCAGATACAGTGCTTCAGTTCACATTTGTCATTGTTACGGTTTGGGGATTGAACCCAGGGCCTTGAACATGCTAGGTGAGCATGCTATCACCGAGCTAAACCCCCAGTCCATTAATCCACATTCTTTAGGGTCTGGTTATTCCACTCGTTTCCAGCTCACCCACTGTACTGTTTCTCGGCCCTGTTTTCTATCTTGTCCCAGATTTATATCTCTTATATCAGGTAAGTTACATAATCTCTCTGATCTTTAATTTTTCTCACCTGTAGTTCAGGGTGAGAACAGCACCTCCCTTAAAGCCTCATTGTGAAGATTAGGATAAAATCTGGCACTGAGTGAATTCTCAGTGAATCATAGCCACTGAAGCCAGTGTGGTGCCTGGTGCTTGGTGTCCTCAGTACCATGTGATGAATGAATGGTCTCAGAACATTAACTGTCTAGTTGGGACCTTATGATTGGCTTGCATGAAAGAGTTGTGCACTGACTGCAGGAACAGCATGTGGATGGTCGACCCCATAGGAGTTGAGTGAAGGTTACATGGAAAGGGGGTGACCTTGGGGCTGGGTATGTGACAGTTAACAGAGGACACCAGTGCTGAGGAGGGCAATGTCAGGAACAGAGGTGGGGTGAGGAGATGAGCCAAAGAAGGTGTACATAGACAAGTAATAGGAAATAATGTTCCCGAGGAGGGAGGGAGGGACGCACTTCTCTGTACGTGTTAAAAGCCCAGGAAGGGGTGGGGCGAGCCAAACTGAGGAATGAGGTTTTGAGATGATTATATTTTGGCAGTAGGCTGATTGGGGGTTTTGAGAGAATGTAACCAGAGAAAGGGGCCAGGCCTAGGGCCAAGGCAAGGGTGGTGGCTGGTTTGGGGAAGGAAGGGATGGGATTTGAGTGGGTGTGGGGTTGAAGAGCAGGGAGGGAGCCTAGATTCCTGTTGATGCACAAAGGAAGGTCTCTGAATTGTGTGGCCACGCCCGCCCTGCTCTGGCTGTGCCAACCCGGGGTTAGTGCCCCTCATCTCCTGAGAGATCTGGTGTGGGCTTGTTTTGGCCCTGGCATTTGACTAAGCAACTTGGTGGGAACAAACATTAGGAAACCCAAAGAGGTGATGATCTATTTGATTGAGAGAGGGTGTTTAATGACCAGTTATTTAACACTAAAATGCACTTGGCATGATTCTAGCAACTTCAGTTGCTATTTGTTTATGCTTCTCTATAGAGAAGAACTATTCAGACTCCCATTTTCCAGATGAGAAAACTGCGGCATTGTAACATGCTGTGGTATTTTCCTAGTGCTGCTGAAACCAAGTAGTATAAATGGAGCAGGGCTTTGGCCTCAGAAATGTGTTATCTCACAGTGTTGGAGACGCCCTGGAGAAGGCTCTGGTTGGTTCTTCCTGCTGCCTGTGATCTTTGCCATTCCTGGGCTTATCAGAGCCTCAGCCCATTCTTTGCCTTTATCTTCACGTGGCTTTTTTTCCTATGTGCATGTCTGTGTCCAGATTTCCCCTTCTATAAGGACATCAGTTCTGTTGATGAGGGGTCCACCTTGTTTATTCATGCTACCTGCACTGACCCTATTTCTGAGTGAGTTCGCATTTTGAGAAACTGGGGAAGCCAACTTCAACAAGTGAATTTGCAGGGAGACACAATTCAACCTGTAACTCTTGTGCAAATCCCTAAGGTCAGGTAGGAATGGGGACTTGTCCCTGGGGACTCTGGCTCCAGGAGCCTGGGGTCAACCACAGCTGCTGCTGGTGTGCACAGGTGTTTGCCATCAGGAGATATAAGATGTCCGGATCCAGCCAATCAGGTAAAGGCCTGGGACTGAATTTCAGATCCCTTATTCCAGTTGCCAGTGGCAATTGAGAGGTGATAACCATGGGTAAACTTTGACCAAAACTTGCTTCAGTGAAGCCTAGTAGCCAGGCCCAGAATTATCAGGCTGACAGCTTTTGGTGCCAGAGATAAGGGAGGGGTGGAGAATATGGAAAGCAAAGTGGTTAGACCTGTTTCAGGGAGAGGTGTGGCAAAGAGAGGAGGAGGACCAAAAATGCACACCAGGACCTGAGACTTAGGAATGTAGGTCTTGCTTTCTGTTTTTAAAATAGTAAGCAGTGACTTAGTATTGGGAAGGTTTGGGGAAGAGTTTCCTCTGAGTGTTTTCTGGCACTGGGTCCAGGTCTTGGAGAATTGTCTGTGCCTGGGGAATACCTGGAAGGTGGCTTGTTTTGTAAGCCCTGGACTTAGTCAGTATTCAGAGAGTAAGCCCAGCAGTCGTGGGGAGTCTGTTCCTGTAGACTCCTTCTTCAAGTGCATTTGGAAAGCCACAGTAGCCCTTCCTCTTTGTCATCTCCTTATCCCTGTAGCCTCCCTGCTCAGTACTTACCACACTACCCATACTGTAGACGGAAACAACAGGTCAGTGGTGTTTTCTGGCTCATTGGCTTTAGGATGGTCTACATTGGATTGTGCTGTGTGACATTAGCAGCCGTCCTTGGAGGGCCTGGCTTGTCATTTACAACCACCTATGAGCGGTCCTCCCTCAGTACCCACAGGGATTGGTTCCAGATTGCTATGGATACCGAAATCTGTGGATGCTCAAGTCCCTCATATAAAATGGCATAGTATTTGCATATAACTGTGCACACCCTCTTTTATACTCTAAATCATCTTAGATCACTTGTAATGCCTAATACAAGTGTGAATGCTATGCATGTAGTTGTTACATTATATTATTTAGGAAAAATGCTGTATATGTGTAGTACTGATACTTTTTTTATACTTTTATTGGCACATGGGGAGTGTCACATCATAATGTAATTCAGAGTGATAGGGACATACATGCACACAGCACTTTGTGAGCTTCCCCTCTATATTTAAAAAAAATTTTTCAACTTATAATTGATTGAATTCATGGATACAGAGGTTTGACTGTGCTTGTTTTGTTCCCAAGCTGAAATTATTTGTTCATTAGCTCAAGTGGTTTGAGAACCACACTAAAGAGACCAAGTGTGAGACCAAGAGGTCTAAGTTCACACTTAGACCTCGTATACACTAATGAATTTCTCTGGTTATAAAATTACCTAAATTTAGACCTAGTTTACTATCTGGCTTTTGTGTCTTATTGGTCACAAGAGAGCTTGACTGTCATTGACTAAGAATACTGCCATTGGTTACCAGAAACAAAACAGTGCTTAGGTCCTGGTTTTGATGGGGCAGCTGTTTTCAACCTCATTTAAAGGATACTGTAACATCGTTATTTTTACACTTGTGCATTTGGGAGTCATTTAGTCATAGTTTGTTCTAAAGATTCTGGACATTTTGCTCCTAGTGGGGAAAGAAATTCTCCAGAATGTTCAAATATGTGTTAAAGACAGGCACAGTTTTCTGTGTGTAAACATACTGAATGTTCTGTATCTTCAAAGCTCTATATTTCAAGCCCAGGGTGAGCCCTGTTCACACCAATATCTCGTTTATTTTCCATAAACCTATGTTTCACAAACAGCACTGTTGGGTTGGCCACTATTATAATTTTTTACATGCTTAAGGAAAGCTATGTTAACGAAGTAATGCAAGAAAAGTGAAGAATTTATTGTAGTATTATTTATCTTAGCACAAAATTGAGAGTAGCCCAGATGTTGGAGTAGGCAAATTGTTACAGTCATAGAAAAGAATGATCTATAGTCATTAAAAATGTTAAACTTAAAAATTCTGCAGCAACTGGGAAAGTGCATATGAGTTGAATGGAGAGAAATAGAAATTGCAAAATTGTATATTACATTATAATTACAGCAAATATAAAGCAAATGCATATAGTATATACCAATTCTTCTTAGAGGCAGACTGAGTAGATAAGAGTAGGCATACGTATTTCATTTCACATTAACTAGGGTGACACTTTATAAAAAAAATAAAAATCACTGAAGTAAAGTAAAAATTGGGGTTTAAGTATATTTTGAGTCCATATTACTCAGTGATTTAAAATGTTGCTGAGCTGGGTCTGATGACACACACTTGTAATCCCAGTAGTTGGGAGGCTGAGACAGGAGATTGAAGACCATCTCAAACAAGTAAGTGAGACTCTCATCAACCTAGTGAGACCCTGTTATCAAATAAAAAATAAAAAAAATAGAGCTGGGGTGAAGCTCACAGGTAGAATGCCTCTGGATTCAATCTCCAGTTTCACAAAAATAAATAAATACATATTTTTAAAAAACATTGCTGAAACTGGGCATGGTGGTACAGGCCTGTAATCCCAGTACATGGGAAGCTGAAACAAGAGGATTTCACGTTCAAGACTAGCTTCAGCAACTTAGTGAGGCCCTCAGTGATTTAGTGAGACCATATTTAAAAATAACAAATAAAAATGGCTGGGGGTGTAGCTCAGAGGTAGAATACCCCTGGGTTCAATCCCCAGTATCACCCTCCAACACACACACACACAAATAAAAAAAAAAAATTGATGTTGCAGAAATATATTAAAGTTGCTTTATATGTTAAGAAGTAAAAGCAAGTTCTAAATATATTTGTAATGTTTTAAAACCTTAATGGTTTTTTTCTTCCTAGAAAAAATTATGGAGTCTCGAAGGGCAGATCCAAGTTTTGTGAACCCTGAGGTTTATACAAAAATATATGGAAGTCTCCTCTTAAAAAAAATAAAAAGTTTTCAAATTACACACACACACACACACACACACACACACACACATACACGATGTGAGCACACATTGCTAGGCCTTGGCCATTGCTGGGCCTTGGATGGGGCTCTGAGGTTTAATATTCAGTAGTTTCCTGGCTTCAAGGGAAGTCAGCCCTCTGGGGCCTGATTCTGCATTTCTCAGCTTTTAGAAGCTTGTGGAGAAGGCTATAACCCGAGGCAGCCAGTGCTTCAAATTCAAACAATTACCTTCCAGGCACTTGTAGGCAATGCAGATGCAGCCTAGTATATTGCACTAATGAATAAGATTCTTTAAGGGCCTCATCTTTCTCCTAGTTCAGTGGTCCTCCGAGTTTGATGCCTAAAACAGCAGCCTCAGCATATCTGGGAGCTAGTTAGAAATGCAAATTCTTGAGCTCCATCTCAGATCCACCTAGTCCGAGATTCTGGGCGTGGGACCCAAGGATCCCTGTTTCAAAGCCCCACTCCTCCACATGATTATGATGCAAAAGTATGAGCTCTAATCTGGCTCAGTCATTGGTAACTCTCAGGATATATTACAAAACCTACCAGGAAAGCCTTGTCAACTACTGATTACTGGGATCCACCCCAGGACTCCACATACATACCGGCAGCTTTTCCTAAACTCCACTGGGGAATAAGGGAATAAGTAACAATAATTACTTATCTGAATGGCTAGGCATTGTTTTGTTCTTAGACCTTGAAGTATCACCATGGTAAGAGTTTAGTTGACCCTGGCATGGTAGCATATGCCTGTAATCCCAGCAATTTGGGAGACTGTAGCAGTAGGATCTCCAGTTGGAAGCCAGCCTGAGCAACAAAGTGAGACCCTGTCTCAAAGTGAAAAATCAAAAAGGCTAGGGGTATAGCTCAGTGATGAAGGTGATTGGTTAAGCTCAGATTCTGTACACTATACTTACTATCTCTTAACTTCTCTAAGCCTCTTGATTCCTTATAGGAAAATGGGAATTTTTTTTTCCCCCTGTGGTATTGAGTATTGAACCCAGGGGCATTCCATATCTGAGCTACATCCCCAGTCCTATTTGTTACTCTTTATTTTGAAAGAGGGTCTCACTAAGTAGCTGAGGCTGGCGGTGAACCTGTGATCCTCCAGTCTCAGCCTCCCAAATACTGGGATTACACGCGTGTGCCACTATGCCTGGCTGAAAAATGGGAATTTTAGAAAAGCACTTCCCTCCTAGGAAAATTGTGAGGATTAACTATGATAGAAATGCAAAATTACTACTCTTTTTCCTTTTCCAAGTGCTTTCTAATTCCCAGTTATAGACCTCTGTCAAGTTTGTTTGTTTGCAGTGCTGGGGATTGAACCCAGAGTCTTGTACATGTTAGGTTCTGTATGTTCTACAACTGAGCTACACTCCAAGCCCCTAAATCTATTCTTTTAAAAATAATATTTTTTCCATATTTGTATTCCATAAGCTGAATTCCATAAAGGATTGGATAATGAAGAAATTATTATTCTTATCTCCCCATGGGATAATTTCAGTTTTATTGCTTGACTTTTATATCTCATGGGAAGTTGTAAAGAGAAATTATTCTTATGAGGCTGGGACCGAGATGTGTTTACCCTGTGCTGTCCACTTCTGTAGTTATTAGCTACATATGTCTGTTGAACACTTGAAATGTGGCTAGAGCTACGTCTGAGGAACTGAATTTTAAATTGTATTCATTTAAATAGATTTGCATTTGAAAAGATACATCCAACTTAGATATTGGAAAATGCTTTATTAACTTTGGAACAACTTGGACTTGTGAAATATTTTTTCAAGTGTAAATTTCCTAACATCTAAATATATCTCGAGTAGTTCTAATAGATACGTACTGTCAGACTTGGGATGTACTAAGCATCTGCAGTGAAAACTTGGTATGCGTTTTAGTCAGCTTTTCTAGTTGCTGTGAACAAAATACCTGACAAGCACAGCTTAGAGGAGGAAATAGTTATTTGGGCTCCTGGTTTTAGAGGTTCATTCCATGTTTGGCCGGCTCCAAGGCTCCAAGGCAGAAACTATGGTGGCAGGCACGTGTCAGAAGTGAGTAAGAGGATATACCCGGGCCACATCCCCATCCACCCACTTTGAGCCAAGCTCTCCTGTGTTGTTCAGGCCGGCCTCAACTTGTGATCCGCCAGATATGCCCATCTCTGAACCTTCCTATGTTGGGGACTGTGCTTTCAACACGTGAGCCTGAGCTTTGTGTGGGATGTTCCAGACCCAAACCGTAACAGTCGAAAAGAAGAATAGCAGATATCCCATTAATCGTTGATTTCTTGCTGAAATGGTCATATGTTGGCTATAATGTGACTAAAATTAATTTTGCCAGGTTTTTTTTTTTGTACTTTAAAAAATTGACTATCAGAAAATGTAAACTGACTTATATTTCTCTGAGCAGTGCTGTGTTAGAACCAAATAAATAAATAAATAAAATCCAAAATAATTGAAAAAGCAAAACTCCCAGCTCTAAGACCGAAAGTGGAATGATGCTGGTGAGGTAGCACACTCAGGTGTGAGCTTTCCACTTCTCCCAGCCCCTAGCACTCTCGCCTTTGCCCCAGAGGGACTGGTTTATGGCCGCTTTCCTTTTTCCTTTTGGTTATGCAAACAACCCCTGGATTTGAGTAAGAGATCTCCTACCATTTGTCCTGTGTCTTCTGAAACTGCTGGTTTAATTCAAGATGGAGCTATAATTTCAATATGGAGCTTCTCAACAAAATGCATTTTCTTAAAATGCTGTGATTTTGGCGTGCGTGCATGTGTGTGTGTGTGTGTGTGTGTGTGTGTGTCTGTGTCTGTGTTTTCTGTTAAGTGTTCTAGTATAGGAATGCAATTGTTCTGCACTAGTGTTTTTCTCTGTCCATACAAGGGAGTTGCCATTCTTGGAACTTAGATTTATAACCACTTCCTTATTTTTGTAATGCTTCCTAATATACTTTCTAAAAGGGATTTGACCTTCCCATAATTCAGTTTTCCTTGAAATGTTAAATCACCCACTTCAGCAGCCTTGGCTTCATATGACCCCTGGAATGTGAATATCTTTCTATTATTAAAAGTTGCTCATTAAACTGAACAGAATGAAGATTTCTTATAAGATAAACATATATATGGCGTTTAAAGATTATTTTCTGCTTTTATATGTTTTTTCTCTTATGTGATGGGTCCTTACACACATATCTCAGGCTCAGTGATAGATTTGAGGTTAGTTTTCAGACACATACATTGGCTGTTGTGTATATGTGTGTGGCTACACGTTCTACCACTGAACTAGACCCCCAGCCTTACATTAACTTTTTTGTTTTTGGTGGTACTGGGAATTATACCCAAGGCCTTGCACATGCTACATAAGGGCTCTACTACTGAGCCATACCCCCCAGGCCTTTTTATTTTATTTTGAGACAGTCTCCCTAAATTGCTCAGGCCAACCTTAAATTTGCAATCCTCTTGCCTCGACCCCCAAACCCCTTCAGTAGCTGGGATCACGGGTCTAACCCAACACAGTGCCTGGCTACACTGACATTTTGAATATGATAGCTGAGCCATAGAGTTCTGGATTTATGGGAGAAATTTTTCATTTCAGGACTTCATTGCATTGGTGTTGGCCTATATATGTATATACATATGTATACACATATGTGTACACACACACACACACACACACACACACACACACACACACACACTCCTGGTCTGCCCAGTTTATTCTTTGCTACTGGCTTCTATTATTATAGGGGTATTTTTCAGTTTATCAAACCATCTAAGTACTTTTTTTTTTTTTTTCTTCTCTGTACTGGGGATTCTACCTCCGAACTAGACCTCCAGCCTTTTTTATATTTTATTTTGAAACAGGGCCTCACTATGTTGCTGAGGCTGGCCTGTAATCCTCCTATCTCAGCCTCCTAAAAACTGGGATTATAGGAATGCACCACCACGCCCAGCCTTCCAAGCCATCTAATGGGCACAGAAGCAATCCAGGTGACTCTTCCAGATCTGCCATGTCATTCTTTGACCTTGAACCTTGTCCTGGAGATTGCATTTCACTAGAAATACCATTTTTTCTACTCCAGAAGAGCTTTTTGTCTTCCTTAAGCAGAGTCAGGAACTCAGTCAAGCCCCTCAGATCTCTGGCTCTCACCCCTATCACTTCAATGAGAACATATTATGGAGAATAAGTATGTAAAACAGGGCAGAGAGGTGGAGGGGCTGGCTCAGCATTTCACCGTTCACTTCCAGATCATATCAGGGCTTGGTGCATGATGTTAGGACAGAAGAGCAGGCTCCGTGTACTATCCTTGGCTCTGCTTGATTACTTACGCGTGACTTTTGCAAGTCAGTTTGCCTTCCTGAGTTTCCACATGGGTAAAGTAAAATGCTCTCGCAAGTCTCATTAAACTTTAAAACTGTGCATTTCCTGTTCAGGTCTCTTTCTAACCCCTCAACTCCCATCCATTTTTGCCTCCACTGGAAATTGCTTCTGTAAGAGAGTATGAAAGCTGTGTATTTACTTTTCCTAGAGTGGGGCAAAGTTCCACAGGCATCTGGGAAAAAAAATACACATCTTAATTGAAGTGTGTTCAAGTCTCCCCAGTACCTCATCAAATGTACCTTCCTCTAGCCCGTGACTTTTCTTGTAATCACTACTAATTAAGAATAAACGGGGAGGAAAATGTATGATCCTACTGTAAATAAAGATTATAATCTTCCTTTGAAATATGAAGGTCTTCTTTTACATTTCCTTAAATACAAAGCAGAATTGTAGACAGGAAATCTTCAAGTCTCTGACCTTTTCTCTGACCTTTTGTTTGTTTGGGTTTGGATTTTTGCAGTGCTGAGGATTGAACCCAGGACTTGAGCATACTAGACATGTGCTCTGACTACTAGGCTATTCCCTCTACTCCTCTCCAAGGGGAAAAGGAAAACTTTGGGGTTGGTAGGAAAGAAGAGGGAGAGAGAGAAAGGAAAGAAAGTAGGAAAAGGAAAACTTTGGGGTTGGTAGGAAAGAAGAGGGAGAGAGAGAAAGGAAAGAAAGTAGGAAAAGGCTTTTTATATCTTTACATATTTATTATATGTATGCATTTTCTTTGTTTCTGAAATGGAATAAGGAAAAGTTGCCCTGTCAAGAAACTAGATAGTATAAAGCTAAACAGTTCTTGAGTTTTATCTATATGTAATTGAAGATACAATTGAATATGCTCTTTGGAACCACACTGCTAAGTTTTTGAAAAGTTTGCAGAGTTTTGATGGTATAATCATATCAGTTGTTAAGCAGTTGTTACATTCCAAACCTGTCCTTGTCACCAAAATAGAAAAAAAATAAAACCTCCTTTTCCCCTTAAATTTATGTAGAGCATATTTTATAGATTATGGACATCTCTGGATTAGCTACTTGGATATTTTGCCCAGTTGCAACAGTGAAAATGCCATTAGTTTTTGGTTTTTTTTCCAGATAAAATTTTATTTTCTCTTAAAACTATTGGGCAGGGGATTGAATATAAAAGACTCATTATCCTTCAGATAAAATTAGATGCCTGACAGCCTATCTGGAGCCATTTAGTTAAAACATTGCCAACCAAACAATGATAGAACACTTATTCAAACAGAAATCTAGTCTCTAAAAACATCTTTCAAAGTCTCTGGCTGCTTAGTGTCAGTTTTATCCAGGTTGGGTTTTCCTAGTATTTTTGAGTTTTAGAGGGTGTGTTAGTCAGCTTTCCATTGCTGTAACCAAAATACCTGACAAAAAGAACTTAAAGAAGAAAGGTTTATTTTGGTTCGTGGTTTCAAAAGCTTCAGCACATGGATGCAGGTCCCAAGGCAAGGACAGCGTGGCCGAACTTCAGGGCAGAGGAAAGTTGTCCTCTCATGGCAGCCAGAAAGAAGAGAGACGGGGAGGGAGAGGGAGGCTTGGGGACACGATATAGTCCCCAAGACACACCTGCAAGGCCCACTTTAGTCTCCATCCACCTCCTACAGATTCCACCTCCAATAATGCCATCAAATGATTAAGCCCCTGAGAGGCCAGAGCCCCATGATCTGTCATTTCCCCAGAGCGCCACCTCTCAGCACTGCTGCATTGAGCACCAGGCCCTCAGCACGTGACATCCTACATCTAAACCACAACAGAAGGGTTCCCGCCACACGATTGATGTTTGAAAAAAAACTATTGATACAATGCCACTCGTTCTTACCTCCTCAACACATTAATTTTGAAATTTTGGAGAGGAACCTGGACTTGGATATTTGTAGGGCTCCTTGAGAGTCTCTTGAGCAAAGACCATTCCAAACCACTGATCTAGGATGAGGAGCAATCCGGCAGCAGGGATGCAGAATTGGAAATCTTTTTTTTTTTTTTTTTTGCGGTACTGGGGATTGAACTCAGGGGCATTCTACCTTTGAGCTACACCCCCAGCCCTTCCTTCCTTCCTTCCTTCCTTCTTTCCTTCCTTCCTTCCTTCCGGTACTAGAGATTGAGCCCAGGGTCATTCTACCTCCAATCTACACCCCCAGCCCTATTTTACTTTTATTTTGAAGCAGGGTCTTGCTAGGTTGAGGAGAGTCTCACTACTTAGCTGAGGCTGTCCTTGAACCTGAGGTCCTCCTGTCTTAGCCTCCAAAGTTACTAGGTTGGCAGGCACGTGCCACCATGTCCCGCTGAAAACTTTGTTTTCAGACAGCCTGGAGCAGTCAAATGTGATTTAAGACTTGGTTTCAAGTGCTCTTGTGTAGTTCGTGTGTTCTGCATTCATTCTTGGTGCACAAAAATAGCTTCAGTCTTAGTCCAGGGATGTCATATTTGACCTTGATGAGGAAATACATCCTACTCCTTCCTCACAAAATCAATTGGTTTCATTTGCTAGGACTGCCGTAACAAAGTGCCACAGATTGAGTGGCTCAAAACAACCAAAATGCGTGTATCGCACAGTTCTGAGGTTGGACGTCTGAAATCAAGGATGGGCTGGCTGTGCTCCTCCTGAAACATGGGCAGGAAGGATCCCACCTTGCTTCTTCTTAGCTCCTGGTAGTTTGCTCACAATTGTTGGTATTCCTTGGCTTGAAGTTGCCTGGTTCCATCCTTGCATCTTCACATGGTCATCTTCCCTTCGTACATCTTCCCTCCCATACAACTGATTTTTGGGAGGAAGACGAAGAGCAGAAATAACTTTAAAAAAAAAAAAAAAGCTCCCCAGAGCTTTGGGTCTCTAGGCCCCAAGTCCCCCTTTTTGTAAGGATATTAGTCATATTGGATTGAGGTACCTACTTACCTCATTTTATTACTTTTGACCACCTTTGCAAAGGGCATATGTACAAAGAAGGTTAAATATTGGAGTACTGGGAAGAGGGGTTAAGACTTCAACACATTGTTTACGAAGGACATAACATCAATGCATGCAAAAGAATCTCCCTTTGATAGGTTGATTTCATTCCTTTTATGAGTTACATTCTGGGAATGTAATTTCTCCCTGGTAAAGAAACATCAAACAAAATGTAAGTAGGAATCCTTTGCTCTGTAGAAAGGCCACTGGAGAGTTAAGCTGTTTCTGGTATGATTGAGGTTCTCCCTCTCTCCCCACCTCTTCTAGCCTGGTATTCTCAGCATTGTCCTAGAGTTCATAAGTTGGCCTTGGGTCCCCCTTGATTCTTACTGTGAAGATGATAAGAAACAAGTAACTAACAAGGTCCTTGGTAACATTTATTTGGAGGAAATAATTGTTGCACTAGATAGGAAAACATTGAGTACCAATCAGTAATAGTTGACTTCTAAATGTTACAAAGTATATTATACCTTTCAATCTGTGGCTTTTATCCTCAAAGAGAAACTCATCCACTCCTGCAGTAAATTGGCGTCAACCAACTAGCCAAAATGCTAGTGAGGCTCCCAGGAATGCTGGGCAAGGAGCCAAGAAGCTCGAGAGATGGGGCACACTTGGATCCCTGGTGATTGCCAAAAGTTTACGTTCCATTTGGTAAAGTAAGATTGAAAAGAACTACTGGGTGCAGTGGCTGTAATTCCAGAACCTGGGGAGCCTGAGACAGGAGGATCACAGGTTTAAGACCAGTCTCAGCAACTTAGCAAGACAAAATGAAAAAAGGGTGGGAGGTGTAACTAACAGGTAGAATACTTCTGGGCTCAATCTCCAGTACCAAAGAAAGAGAGAAAGGAGGAAAGGAGGGAGGGTGGGAGGAAGGAAGGAAGGAAGAAAATTAGAGAACAGTGATCCTGAAGCTTTCTATAAAGAAAAGTGCTGGTTTTGTCTGAACTTCCTAGGCAGAAAGAGCTGGCTGGTTAAAACTCTTAGTTGCCTGATTCATAATTACTTTTGTAATCCCTTTATAAAAGTGAGGCTCACGTGGTGTAGACTGACTGTCTTGGGAAGAGACCAAGCAAGTGTTGATATAAAAGGTGGGAGGAGAACTTTCTTGCCTCTTGCTGTTCAAATGTGGACTGGACTGCCTTCTGGGCCCCATGGCTCAGGAATTTGCTGAGGGGACCACCAGGTGGGTGGAAGATTAGATTCCAGTGTTTCCCAAACTTGATAAGAATGAGCTATGGTGCTTGTTAAGAACAGGAACCCCAAGGTCTGCTCTCTGATGATTTTGGTTCAGTAGGTCTGGGTGAGCCTGGGGAATCTGTATTTCAACTCCTTTACACTTCATGCAGGCAATTCCTATCAGCAAGTGAACTTGAAAAACACGGGGTTAAGTGCCTTCCATTTCTCGCTCTAAGGATGCTGGGCCAGATAGGAGGGGTCTAACATCTGCTTCCTTCCAGTGGCAGAGGTCGATTCTAGATCTCCCATCATCTGCTTGCCTCTTCCTTTTTAGGTATAGAGCCCCACTTTTTACTTGGGATACAATGTACTCAACTAAAAGAGTGCATTTTCCAGCCTTCTTTGAGCTACTTCTTTTGGTGTGTGACCAAGTAAGTCCTGGTCGATGACTTACTTGGGGGCGCTATGTACTGGATATTTGCATCTCTCTAAAATTCATACGCTGAAGTCTGAAGCACAGGCGAGGGTGTTTGGAGGTGAGCCTTTTGGGGTGAGTATGTCATGAGGATGGAGCCTTTGTGCATGGGATGTGTCCTTACAAAAGAGGACCCAGAGAGCTGCCCTGTCCCTTCTGCCCTGTGAGGACACAGTGAGAAGACAGCCAGCCATGAACCAGGAAGCCGGCTCTCGCCAGACGTCGAATCTGATGGTGCCTTGACCTTGGGCTCCCCAGCCACTAGAACTCTGGGAAGTAAATACTGGTTGTTGAAGACACCCCATCTCTTATGTCCTGTCATAGCCTGAGTTGAAACAAGAATGAGGCCTCAAAAGGCCCTCTGTACTCTGATGGAAGCTAGACCTTTCTGCTTATAATATTGTTCATTTAATTCCACCTTGGATGAGGACTTGGCTGGTAGCTTCCCAACTGCCGCTCTTGTCCCTGAGGTGATCCTGAAAAGCTTGTGTGTAGTTAGTGGAACAAACAGAAGGAACGCCGGCCTCGGATGTCCTTCAGGTCCGTCATGTTGTCAGGCCAGCCCTGGACTGACCCCTCTAAGCCGCTATTTCTGCACATAGACTTCTGTCTGTCTGACTTAAGTTATGTTCTGTTGGGTTTCCTTTTATATGTGTTTAAGCTTAATCCTTACCGATATATTGCTAAATGTGGAACGTTATGAATTTCCTTCAAACTAAAACCACAGTGCTAATCAAATCACCTAATTTCTCCCTGTCTTTAGGGTGAATTTCCTGAAGGTAAACCTTCTTTCCTTTTCGCATGAGTAAAAGGAACAATTTGGATGTGTGTGTGTGTGTGTGTGTGTGTGTGTGTGTGTGTGTGTGTTTTACTGGAGGTTGAACCTAGAGGCACATTCTACCTCCAAGCTATATCCCTAGCCCTGTTTTGATTTTTTTTTTTAACATGGTCACACTAGGTTGCTGAGGGTCTCTCTAAGTTACTGAGGCTGAATTTGAACCTGCAATCCTCTCGTCTTGGTCTTCCAAGTACTGGGATATAGGTGTGTGGCACCACACCTGGACAGTTTGGAGTTTATATCTAAGGACCCTCTGGTTCCCCAAAAGACTGGGAAAAGTCCCCAATGGAGAGCAATAGATCAGATAGAGTCACATTGTATCCTTAGTGTTTCTGAAACAGTGACTGAAAGAAAAGTTTTCAGTTGTATACAGGAAGGAAGGAAGGAAGGAAGGAAGGAAGGAAGGAAGGAAGGAAGGAAGGAAGGCTGGCTGAGAACTAGCATAGGATTGGAAGAAAGTAAAATGGTAAAGGTTCCCTTCTTTATATTTTCCTACCCTATAAGTCTGCCAGTTTAAGAAGTTTCATTGTAATGATATGTTGAGTGCTTTGTAAGCTATACATGCCTTCCTTTCCTGTGTTATATACTGAGTTCTTATATATAGCCATTGTTTCAGATATATCAGGAGAAGTAGGTTAAACCTGGACAGAAAAGAGGGGCAGCTTAACGAGGCATGTTGGAGGTAGAATCAATTACTCATTGAGTGGCCAATGGGAAAGAGCTGAAAGATGACTGACAGCTCCCTTCTGGGAGATGGAGTGATGATCAGAGTCAGGAGAAGGAAAGGTTGACTGACTTGGTAATAAAGGATGGCAAAAGGGGTTGGATCATGGGTCAGGACTAAAGGGACAGTGATATGTGGCAGTGGGGATCATGGGTTTTGGAGTTGGACATCTGGGATTCAGCCACATGCTATGCAGTGAACTTTGCCTGTGACTTATCTCTATTCTTATTGCTTAGGTCATCATGACAGCTAAAGGAGATAAGGCACAGATTTTGTTGTTAATGAATTCTACTATTACTGCTATTACTATTTATTTATTTGTTTATTGACTTAATAATTTTAAGAGGCTTCTGTGAATTCATTGTATTTGAAAATAACAAGTAAAATGTCTTTCAGTTCAGACTGTAATAACAAGTTCTAGAGACTGGTTGCATTTTAAAGAACACAAATGTATTTCTGACAGTGCTGGCGGCTCAGAGGCAGGAACCCAGGTCACAGCATGGTCAGCGGATCTTCCTCTAGTGTGAACATGGTTTGTCCCCTACAAAACTCAGATTGAAATTTAATCCCCGTTATGAGATATTAAGAGGCAGGTCCAAATGAGACCCTTAAGAGATGATTAGGGCTCTGCTGTTGTGAATGGATTAATTAATTCATGTGATTAACAGGTAGCAGGTTAATGGGTTATCTCCAGAGTATGTCTAGAGTAAGACAGGTGGGTTGGATCTCTCTCAGGTTCTGTGATTCCAGCCATGTGATGCCCTAAGCTGCACTGGGACTCAATCAAGAAGGCTACCACCAGTGCAGCCCCCTTGACCTTGGACCAGAATGGGAACTAGACAAGAGACTTCCTGGGTGCAGACTGCTGACCTTTTATTTCCTCACACAATAGAAAAAGCAAAAGAGCTCTCTGGTATCTCTTTTATAAGGTCACAAATCCCAGTCATGAGAATTCTTTCCCTCACAATCTATTTCCCAGTCCCCAGTTCCTGGCCCTATCACATTGAGGATTAGGATTTCAACATGAATTTTGGGAGGAATGGGAGGTGGATGGCTGGGAGACATGACTGCACATGTACAAAAGCACTGCAAAATAACACTTTCTAATATTGGAATACTACTACTGCTACTATTACTACTACTAATAAAAATACCCCCACTTATTGTGGATCTGCTTACTAGGAAATTCTTAGATGGTTTCATCTGTTCTGGGTGTAATTTCCTGAGACAACTCTACCATCCCGATCTTTATTGCTCTATTTGAATTTTATTTCCTTTTGAGTAATGAGTTATAGTTCTACTGAAATTGCATTTAAGTTGTTCAGGCTCCAACTTATAAAAGTTCTATTACCAGATTTCTTTTCTCTCTGTCTGTCTCTCTCTCTCTCTCTCTCTCTCTCTCTCTCTCTCTCTCTCTCTCTCTCTCCCCGCTCTCAGTACTTGAGATTGAACCCAAAGGGCATTGAGCTACATCCAGCCATTTTATTTTATTTTATTTTATCTTGAGACAGAGTCTCACTAAGTTTTCCAAACTGGCCTCCAACTTGTGATCCTCCTGCCCCAGCCTCCTGAGTAGCTGGGATTATTAGCACAGGTTACCATGCCTTGTTCATTCTTGTTTTTTTTTTTTTTTTTTTTTTGCAGTACTGGGGATTGAACTCAAGGGTATTCTACCTCCAAGCTATACCCCCAGCCTTATTTTTTTATTCTTTATTTTGAAACAGGGTCTCACTGAGTTGCAGAGTGCCTTACTAGGTAGCTGAGGCTGGCCATGAACCTGGATCCTCCGGTCTCAGCCTCCCAAATGCTGGGATTACAAGCGTGTGCCACCACACCCAGGTTCATTCTTGTTTTTAAAGTGCCCTTTTGTGTGATGGTTCCTGTTTTTCAATCAGAATCATCTTTAAAATTTATATTAAATGCAAATAAAACTTGCAAACTTAATTTGAGTTTTTAGAGAGGAAACCAGGTTAGTGTGTCATTGAGTAGTCTTGGGTAGGGGTGGGGGTAAAAGGATCCAAATCGAGCACTTACCTCCTAGTGGGCCTGCAGCCATGGAGCCAGGAGACTGATTGTCTGTTTGATTTTCAGGGCTGAGTGGTTTCCTTCCCTGCTAGAGTCAAGGTCATATTATCTTCATCATATGTTGACACAAGTAAGAAATATTAGTCTAACTGGAATTATTGAACAGGAAAGGAGGCAAGTACTCCCACCTTTAAAATCTAATAACATGTAATAATAATTAACCCTACTTTGTGGACTGCCAGACCAGAAGTCTTTAATATGAACTCAACTATTTTCAAATACCTTCTTTGCATTGCCGAGAAGTCTTCGCCCCAGGACCCTGTTTTTCAGTTACTCTTTGTGTCCGCCTCTCTGAAAAGGGACATGGATGTTGGTTTGCTGATTCTATTAAGATTAGAGCAGCAATAGCCCAACCTTGAAAACAACAGCTGTGCTGATGGGGCAAAAGTGTAATGAAAGTCATCTGTGGCCATCAAAGATGGAGGAGACTACAGAGGGAGACTTCAGGAACAAACAGAGATGCCCCAATACCTCCCTAACGGGAACAGTGTTTGTTGGAAGTCAGGAGTATTTATGTTAGCCAAATAAATAGAAAAGAGAATTAAAACCCAAAAAGAGCGCCTGGATATTATAGTGGATGATTCTGTATAGTAATCCTACCTTGCAATGTGGTTGGTGTTAGCCCCATTTTACGAGGAAGAAGTTGAGAATTGGTAAAAAGAAAACTTTTATTTTCCCAAGGCTTGTTAGGTGGCAGAGCTGGGTGAGATTTTACTCCAGGCCTATTTAATTCAAAAGCTCTAATCTCCCTGTCACATCAGCAGAGCATAATAGTTTGATCTTCAAAATATGTCAACAGACTGGAAGTCTCCCATCGTACCCACCGCTGGTAGCATGGTCCAAGCAACAGCCTCATCGTACCAGGACTCTCACTGTGGCTTGTAAATGGGCTTCCTTGCTTCTGAGGTGTCCCAGCTGCCAGTTATTTCCACCCAGCAGCCACAGTCATCCATCTCATTGCTCCTGTGCCCCTTGGGAAAGCAGATTCCTCACCAGGTGTGCAAGCCTCAGAGGCTGGGCCTCCCTCACCTCCTGCCTCTTGCCTGCTCTACCCAGGGCTCATTTGCAGTTCCTTCCTCCCACCTGTGCCCCGGCCTCTCGCCTGCTGTTTGCTGCCCCCAAAAGCTCTTGCACAGGTCTCTGCTCAGATGTCACTTGAAGAGGTCTTCTATGCCCCCTTCCCCAATAAAATCACTCTTCTAACTTCCATTTTAACTTTTTAACCTCTTCCACCTGGACCTAGTACTGCTTGTTTCTGCTGTATGTGCTTGCTTAGGCCCTTGCTCTCACTGGGGCGGCTCCCTGGTTAGGAACAGGCCTTGGGTGGCTTGTTTTGGACTGCCGAGCTGGCACTGAAGAGGTGCTGCAGAAATCTTTGTTGAATGGAGGAACACACAGGGGAGTGAATCACAGTTACCTTGGTTATAAATTAGGGATGTTATCCGCCACCTTCCCAGAATTCTTACAAGAACAGACACTTGAAAGGAAATGAAGCCTTCTAAAAAAGAATTTCCTGGCGAGAGTTTATGTGTTTGTATGCAGTTGGGTAGTTATAGTACAGTGTGAGAAAAACAACCGTTATTTCCTGTCCTCCAGGAATTTGAAGTCTGTAAAGAACTCCGACCTTGTAAATGCCTGATGACACCCATCTGGAGTTGTTTAGGGCAAAAGACAAGGCAATATTCTACCTCTGAGTTATACCGCACCCCCAGCTTTAAAAAAAACAAAAACAAACAAACAACAACAACAACAAAACGGTCTCATTAAGTTGTTGAGCATCTTGCTAAGTTGCTGAGGCTGGCCTCAAACCTGCAATCCTCCTGCCTCAGCCTCCCAAGTACTGGTATTAGAGGCATGTATGTGTTCATACATTCAGCATTGTGTGTGTGTGTAGTGAATTCTAGTTGTGCTTTCAACAACATAAGACATATATTTCCTTCATTTATGAATTAAACAGTGCTTAACTGCGGTTCATCTCAAGACTGTTTATTTTAAAGAGTCACCACAAAGAATGTCTTTGAATTGTTCACATGCCTATAGTTAATGATAATAAGAATCAAGAGTTTGACCAGCACCATTTCTGGTTTTCCTTTTTCCCCATTTAGCCAGAACTGAACAGTTTACAAGTAGACATCCTAGGTTTTGGTACATAGGCACCTAGACTTAAAAAAAAAAAAAAACAAAAAAAAAAACTAGGTGCGATTTTAATAAAATGTGGTTGGAATTTCTTAGTCTGGTCCAACCTGACCTCATTAGATATTGTAATCCTCTCTTATATCTACCTCATTTGGGGAAGAAGGAATAAATCCTTGTGGTATGCAGTGACTTAAGTGCTTAAGGACAGTACGGGAGTGGGGGTAGGGTTGGCCACCAGGCAGGTCTGCAAGCAAAGCCTTGTAAGGGTGTGAATTCTATTTCCTGCAGCTGAGGAGATAGTCCCTGGGAGAGGGATTAGCACTGGCACCCATCCTAAGCAGGCTCTCTGTGGCCGGCCGGGGTGGCCTGGTGCCTGTGCTCAGTGGACCCTGTGACTGTGAGGCAGCCGCTGCAGAAGCCGTGGCGCTCCGTGGGAGGAAGGCTTTTCTAAGGAGCATTAGGCCCGGGCATTATTTCCTCATTAGTGCAGATATGAAAGGGCTACCCTTTCTCAGGAAGGGAAGTGAAGCCACTTCACATTCCTGGCTGGTAACTAAGTTGTTCCCAAATCTGTCACCACCACCTCCTTTCAGTCCCAATTTAACTGCTGTGGGGAGAGGAGCAGCTTGTAGGCTCAGTCGGGCTTCCTGAAGGACAAAGGCAAGGCCTGGAGAGGACCCAGGGGGCTCATTCCCGTCCCCCAGTATGGAAAGCAGGAAGGCGCAGGACAGTGGATCACATTAGCTAAGAAAGGAGTGCTGGCCAGCGCTCAATGGGGCGCACAATTAGCAAATTAATGGATGTGGCCTTGAGGACCTCACTCCCAAAGCCCACAGTTTAAGACAGAACACTGGGTAACCGTGTTTATTCAGTCAATGCAGATGGAATGCTGGGCTTCTGCAACCCCTGTGTTTGCCCCTGCTGTCCAGCTCAGCAGGCATGAATGTGCGTTACGCACAGTAACTTGTATAGAATGTTCACCGAGCTCTAACTTTGCTGCTTTATTCGCAGCATCTTTTGGTAGAGAAGACAAGTAGTGGCCGATATCAATAATGTCTTATGTAAATTTGAATTACAATGGTTATGGAGTTTAATGTATTTGAAAACTGTATACGTGTGTGGCAGATTGCGCACAATGACTGGTGCTCACCTGGGCTCATAGGCGTCTCATCCCCACCAAATTGAGGCCCTCTTTCTGCCCAGGCCCTTCCAGTCCAAGGCCAAAGCCATCACTTTGGGAATCCACTAGGAAGAAGGTGGAGTGGGGGAGATTGTAAGTTTTGGGGTCAGGCAGATATGTTATCAGATTTTGACTCTACCATTTCCTGTGTGATCTTGGATAAGTTGCTAAATCTGTGCCTCAGCTTCCAGATCTTGAAAATGAAGATCACAGCAGGTTCCAAGCCAGCCTTAGCAAACTTAGTGAGATCCTGTTTCCAAATCAAAAATAAAATAGGGCTGAGGGTGAAGCTTAGAGATAGAATGCTCTTGGGTTCGATCCCCAGCACCACAATAAATACATAAATTAATTAATTAATAATCTACCTGTTGTGGGATAACCTGGTCCCACACATGGGTCCTTGGCTTCCGTGAAAAAAAGAATTTTAACACGTGCCATTTAGGAACAAAAAGTAGGAATGTATTTAGGAAAAATAAGGAAAGGGGGAGAAAAACAGGTGAGCAGGCATCTTCCTGGCCAGACGCGTTTCCCAGTTCCAAAGAGGCCGAGGGGTGGTATAAGTCCGTCTTTTATAGGCTTTCGAGAGGTGGGCGCAGAAGAAATCTGGACCTCCTCCTTCTTCCAGGTATTGGTGGGCGACAGGTAGGCGGTCCAAAGTGGGCCCTCCTCTTCCTCAGGTTAAGATGGGTGTTTCAAGATGGGTCTGACCTTTGCCCTGAGTGTCCCATGGGGGCTGGGATTCAGGGGATT